>CM046450.1:88782355-89164855 GCA_025506515.1 Flaveria trinervia
TCATTTTCATTGGATAATACTAATCAATTAATACTTTACATTCATATAATAATTCAAATAAACGTAATGAAACAGTCTTTTGTTATGACTAAGTCCAAGCCCTAAATGTGCATATAGAAATCTACTATTCTACATTCCTGAAATCATGTGAAAAAGTAGCGAGTCAGCTAACGAATTAGCTGGTGACTTAACACATATTTGACACATAGATATAGATTGATTATAATTGATTGAAAACAATTCAATTCACATGACAACTTCAAGACTTATAATGCAATAGTGTAACATAAAAGACAAACCAAATACAATCAAATCAGATGATCAATTGACTCGGTCTGCAGATAAATAAAGATGGTTCAATATTGTGACACCCGGTCAAATCAGGTTAACGCTCAAAACCATTTTAATAATCAACTTACGATAATTTATTATATTATATCTGGTTAACTTAAGAACCCTCGTATTAACAACTTCATCGAACCTTGAGATCGGTTAATCGTAACGTTTGAGAATAATAATAATAATAATACTATACATAATAATAGTGATAATTATAATAATAAATATTGTTAAGAGAATTAATAATAATAATAATAATTGTGTGTAGAGTGCATGGATGACACCTAACTCATCCAATCTCTACAAAATCTTCCCTACAAATAACACTCCACACAAACCCACCCTTTCACATTCTCCATCCTCTCCACTTCCACACACACACCACCACCCTTCGACTGCCCCACCCCCACTCGACCACCCCCACCGCTGCCTGCACCATTTGCCACCACCACCATCAACAATTTTCACCACCACCACCATCTACAACCGTTGCCACCACCACCATCAACAACCGTCGCCACCACCACCATCGACCACTGTCGCCACCTCGAGCACCACCACTACTCGCGGCCAACAACTCCCCCTCTCTCTCTCTCAGCCACCACAATCTTACCATCACCTTTGGAAACTTTCATTCCTCTCATAAAACAATCTAGTTAAAACCTTAGTGCAGGACCGGTGAAGGGGGTTCACTTACAACACAACAACACAAAGAGGAGATTAACTAAACTCAAACAAACAGTAAACTGGATTAACCACAATAAAGACACTAAGAACACAAGTAATGTAAGAGACAAAATACAAGTATATGGTTTTCAAGAATGCAGTATATTGCTTTCTTTATGTTCTATTACAAGTGTTACAAAGCATATCCATAAAGTTATAAGAACATGAGATACTTATACTACATCCTACAGTCGGACATACAATGAAAGCCAGTTGGATACATTGACTAGACTCAAAACAAAATCAATTGTAGAGTCAAAAAGGCAGATTGCCTTTTTGACTTCATGACTATGACATGCCATAGCTTACATCCTTATCTATTACAAAAAGGATAAAGTACATGAAGTAGAAAGGTACAGACTCAAGACCTCGATGTACAGTTACCAAAAGCATGGACCTTTTCACCAACTCATGCACGTTGGTGACTTTACATAGATGCAGCGGAAAGTTGTCCAGCTTTACGGAATAGTACATCAGATAAAGCATGTTACTAAAAGTCTTCGGAAGAATCTGTCTACAAGAGTTGAGGCTTCGGAAGACTTTGTCTTTGAAGCTTCGGAAGACTTCATTTTTGGCTTCGGAAGATATTGGTCTTGGCTTTGGAAGATTTCTCACTTAGAATATTTCTGTTGCATGTGTGAAACTTCTGAAGCATTCTTCTTCAGTACTCGTGCAGCATGCATGTAGAAAGTCTTTGGTTGCTTCAGCCTCTATGCATATTCTCTACAAACTCCCCCTAGGATGATGCTACCAAAACTTTTGAAGACTTCAAATATCAATAGTCCTCATCAGGATGATAACCAACCTTTTCTTTATGAGATGATCAGGATCCTTCAGACTGTCAAAATGTCTTCTCATGTCAAAGAGATCATGCAGAGGCAACCGAAACATGTCTTGCCAAGACATTTTCAATGCCATGATCTCTGATGACATGCCACCTTTTTGGATTTGTAGTGTATGTCTAGGACAGGATGGGTCTTTCTGATGCAAGAGGAGCTATTTGAATGGGAGATGATGGAGCATCCTCTGGCTGCACATCCTCAGGATGTTCTGACTCATCCTGAGGTTTAGAAAAGGATGTAGTCTTCTTCTTCTTCTTTGGCTTTGGTTTAGAAGCCATCCTTTTCTTTCTCTTTACAACTTTTAACTGAGAAGACTGGCCTGTAGTACCTAATTGATCTTCATTGTCTTTCTCAGTTGGGTCTTCAACTCTCACAGGTTCAGATTGAGAGTGAGTCTGACCCTGCTGTGGATCAGAAGATGAAGCTTGCTGAGATTCAGCAGGAGGTCCAGGTTGTGATGTCTCTGGTTATTCAATCTTAACCTCCACTTTAGGTGGGGCTTGACTTGGAGGGGAATGTAAGTCAACCAGCTCTCCACTCTTGATCTTCTGCTTGATCACCCTGATATGCTCATCCATAGTGGATAGAGACATGGGACCATGTCTCCTTCCAGAGAATCCATATAGCTTCAAGAAGCTCATCATCCTCTGCTTGTCAGTAGATTTCTTCATGCTTTTGTGGATGATGGCTCTTGACTTAGCAGCTTCTTCCCTCAGCTTTCTTTTAGTTGTCTTTCTTTCTCTGACTATCACAAGTTCAAGTTGTTTGAGATACTCAAACTCAACATAGTCATAAGACAGGGGAAGAAGTGCTTCTGCTTGGTAGAGGCCTGTGGCACTCAGGTAGTTGATCATCTTGATCCTTTCTTCTTCTTTATCTACTTGAGGTTCTTGTTGAACCACATCCTCTTATGCAGGACTTTCTTGAACTGGGGAGAGGGTAGGCATATGCTTGTACAATCTTTTCTTTCTTCTGTCTTCTTTGATATGTACAGAAGTTCTGCATTTTCTACCTCCTTCTTCTCCCTTGACCTTTCCAGGTCAACCAGTTCATTTAGCTCTTCTAAGGGGAGAGAGATGACATTGTTTATGTCATAGTTCCTTGTCTGTAGATAGTTTATCCTGACTACCCTTAACTTATCATTCTGAGTATCTGGTCTGGGAGCAGCCTTGATAGCAGACTCCATGAATCTTGCAAACCCAGAAGAGGAACCTTCTCCCCTCAGCTTCCTTTTCCTCTCTCTTTTCTCCTCCTCAATCTCCTCAGATGTCATCTTTCTTTTCCCTTTGTCACTCACATGCCTTTGTGACTCAGGGTGGAGAGAGCTTTGGCCTTCATTGCTTGATGCAACTTCTGAGCTCTGGCCAGAGAGAGGTTGAGAAGCACCTTCACTGGCAGGTGTCTCAAAAAAGGCATTGATATCTGCAGCAGTTATTGGTGATAAGACTGAGTTCTCAGGTTCTGTCACTTGGCCTTCAGTCAAGGTTTCCCCTATGAAGCTAATCTTAGGGTCTGCCTCAACATCCAGTTGACCGATGACATTGCCTAATTCCCACAGTCTTCTTCTTAGGCTGAACTCTGCAGTGATCCTGTCTTGGTTTCTTTGTGCCAACTTGTCAGCTTGTCTTGATTGGCTTGGATTGACAAGTGGCATGTTGACTAAATCCAGACTGTCATAATAGTTCAGGTTTTGAAAATTGAGGATCTCCTGCTGTCCCTAAACTTTTATGATGATTAGGGCTCTCCTGTTGCTATCATACCTCCACCCAATGATGTGATTGGAGGATGGTGTAGATGATATAGCCCTTGGTATTCCATCCTCAAACAGCTCTGTATGAAGGAGTCAATGTAGTCCATATCAATGTGGACTTGAGGAGGTTGCTGAGAATACACAATTGCAATTGAGGATGGTGAGTCCTTAGTGTCCATTCTCTTTGAAGAACTCCCAAGTTCTGTAGTTGTAATGACTTTCTCCCCCTTTTTGGTAGCATCACCCACTTGCATAGGTGAGCCAGGAGTTTGGTCAATCACATCCACAGGTTCTTGTGTTCCTGGTTGAGCTTTTCTTAAAGGTCTCCAAGCTAGTTTTTCCTTAAGATATGAAATCTGAAGTTGCTGATCATTGACCCTGTTATGCAAGGTAGTCACTTGAGATTCAAGATGACTAACCTTGGAGACTAATAGGTTTATGTTTTAGACAGTTTGTGCACCTTTAGTATTAAATTCCCCTCATCTTCATCAGAAGAATCATTGGGGAATAAGATGATTGGACCAAAGTCCTCTCTCTCACCACCATCTTCAGGTTCTTGGCTGCTGGATTTCCCCTGCTCACTGACAGTCTCAGTTAAGATGACAGTGGGCTGAGTTGCCATGGTTGAGGTCTTAATGATGTAATCACTTTCAAAAGTGAGAGCCTATTCCATATGGACATCCTGAACAAGTTCAGAAGTGTCCACCTTAGCAATAGGTGACTGATGGAGGCTAGAAGTAGGAGCCTCAGAAGCACTCATCTCTCTTTGAGTAGGGGAAAAGAAGAGAGAATCATGGTACTCATTGAATCCTAGATCTTCATCAGTGTAGAAATCAAGGTTGGGGATTGGTTGGTTGAGATCTAAAGGCTGGGGATGGTAACTGTCCCTTGAAGGTTGATCACTTGAGTGTTGAGACTCAGAGTGATGGCTTAAGGCACTTTGGCTTATGAGCTCATCAGGCTGAGCATGAGGAACCTCAACACTAATCCTTGAAGAAGTGGGAGTGGTCTGCTCCTCAGGAGAAGTGGGAGCTCTAGTTTCCACTTCCTCTTGTATGGGTGAGTGTATGGGGGCCTCCACAGACTGAATAGTCTGAGCAGGGGTTCGTTTGGATTTTATTTGGTAGGTGATGGTGATTTGTGGTTGTGTATGTGGTTGGGAAGTAGCAGGTGTGCGTTCAACACTAGCTGGTGCTGCTAGGTTGTCACCTTAAGCAGTGAGCTCTAACATTTTTGGGACCAGGGCTGTTTCTACTCCTGAGAAGCCAACAATGGGCTTTCTCAATAATTTAAAGATGCCAGGCTTCATCTGTCCCAGTTAAGAATGTTACCTGTTCCCCTTAACTGTGAGCCTAGTTCACAGTTAAGAATGTACTGAACAAATTTAGGAAACATGTAATATTCTAAAGAATCTAAGTTTGCAAGTAAGTAAGTATAAACAAATTGAGAATGCCTGAACTTGATTCCCTGAATCATTCCATGGATAATAAAGGAGAGATCATCAGGAATCTAGTCCCATCCACCATGCTTGTTTGATAAGCTGTGGATGACCACGTGGAGGAGGAATCTCAACTGGGATGAGAACTTCCTTTCCTGAAGGTCTTACAGAGAAATCTCCCTCATACCCCATCTACTCAAAAGAATGATTGACAGCTTCTTTGGGAAAGAACACCTCACCTTCTTCATCATCCAGCTAAAGATGCATGTTGATGATGGGGGAGTGATAAGACTGTTCTCCCCTGCACTGTGGCAGGTCTTCCAAAATCAAGCAGATGATCTTCATAAAGTGGAGGATCAATGGTTAGGGAGGTGAAATAGTTGGATAAAGCTAAGAAATGGCAAACCTCTGAGAAATGAGGATCTTTCTCAGAGCTTAATAGAGCAACCTGATTGTGTTGCCTGTGGAGCTGCATGGTGAAGTTCGGGTCATTTCTGTGAGTGGGGTTGGCTATTGTGAGTAGCTTAAGGATGAAGAAAGAAAGAAGAAAGAAAATTCAGAGAGAAATTTGGGGTTTTAGGTTTGAAGGAAGAAGCAGATGATAGAAAGAGGAAGAAACCGTTGGGTTTATATGTGAAAAGGATTTTAGATAAAGTTTAATAAAAGATGATAAACTTTGAAATCTGGATGTTGGTCCCACATCTGAAAAAGTAGTTTACTTTTGCTCAAAAAGTAGTTTTCTTGGAAGTCAAAAAGCTTCCGAAGGTAAATTATATTCGAAAGTTTTAATGAAAAAGCTTTCGAAGGTAAAATGACTTCGGAAGAATTTCCTGAGATTTTTGAAAATTTTGCTTCGAAAGAGAAATTAAGACTCGAATGCTTTGTGCACAAAAGAACAAAGCTTCTGAGAGTTAATTTTGCTTCGAAAGAAGAAGGTCCTTGAAAAATATAAGTGTCTTAAAAATCATTTAAGCTTAGGAAGATACGTTAGAAATCTCTTCCGAAGGTAAAATTTCTTAGACAGTTATTTGTTTTGAAGGCATGATTTTCTTCCGAAGTTAAAAACAGACCTTCCGAAGGATCAAAATTTTCATAAATCTAAGGAAAGTATTCAAAAAGATTTTCATCCAAAGAAAACAAGAGCTTATGAAAGTGATGAACTAGACAACTTAGGACACATATGTTTTAAGAAATAATAAGAATTAGTTTTAAGAAAAATCTACTGAAAGTTGATCATCCTAATAACTGATACAAGATATTTAAATCTCTGTTCATCAAAGGCCTTTGTGAACAGATCAGCATATTGTTCATCTATGTGAACTTTGACTAGTTTAATTAATCCCTTTTTATAATTATCTCTTATTAGATGATACCTGATATTGATGTGTTTGGTCCTTAAGTGCTGCACAGGATTCTCTGTGATTGAGATAGCACTATTGTTGTCTATGTGAATGGGAGCTTCTTTGAAGTTGAATCCATAGTCCAACATCTGATTCTGAATCCAAAGCACTTGAGCACAACAGCTTGCAACTGTAATGTATTCAGCTTCAGCAGTTGATGTAGAGACACATGATTGTTTCTTGCATTGCCATGAGACAACCCTTCCACCAAGAAACTGACATCCCCTAGATGTAGACTTTGCAGTCATGTTGCAACCACCATAATCACTATCTGTATAAGCATACAGATTGAAGTCAAGATTTTTAGGATACCATAGACCAAGTGTTGAAGCACCTCTAAGGTATCTTAGAATCCTTTTGACAGTGATAAGATGAGACATCTTAGGGTTGGCTTGATATCTTGCACAGATGCAGGTGACAAACATAATATCAGGCCTGCTAGTAGTAAGATACATAAGAGACCCAATCATAGTCCTGTACAAGTGTTCATCTACACACTCCCCCTCAAGATCAGGTCCAAGGGAGTGGTTTCTAGCTATGGCTGTCTTAGCCATCTTACAATCAGTCATGTTGAACCTATTGAGTATGTCCAGAACATACTCTAACTGACTAATAAAGATGTCATCTTCAACTTGCTTCACTTGAATTCCCAGAAAGAAATTGAGTTCCCGCATGACGCTCATTTCAAATCTGTCTTTCATCAGCTTCTCAAAGTCTTTTCAGAGCTTTGGATTAGTTGAACCAAAGATGATGTCATCCATATATACTTGAACTAGCAATATGTCATTTCTTGTCCTTTGATGAAGAGAGTTCCATCTATAGTACCTCTCCTGTATCCATGTTTGCAAAGATACTCAGGTAGTGTGTCATACCACTCCTGGGTGCCTGATGCAGCCCATAAAGAGCTTTGTCAAGCTTGCAGACATAATCAGGATGATCAGGATCTATAAAACCAGGTGGCTATTTGATATACACCTCCTCATCAATCACTCCATTAAGAAAAGCACACTTCACATCAAGTTGAAAGACCTTGAAGTTCTTGGATGCAGCAAATGCTAGGAATATCCTAATAGCTTCCAGTCTTGCTATAAGAGCAAAGACATCAGTGTAGTCAATCCTTTCTTCTTGTGTGTACCCTTGAACAACTAGTCTAGCTTTGTTCTTGATGATAATGCCTCTATCATCCTTCTTGTTCCTAAACACCCATTTGGTTCCAATGGTAGTCTTCCCTTGAGGAAGAGGACAAAGGTTCCAAACTTTTTGTCTTTTGAATTGAAGCAGCTCCTGTTGTATAGCTTCAACCCAACAACCATCCTTCAGAGCCTCATCAACTTTCTTTGGCTCTATCTGGGATAAGAAACAAGAGTGAAGACAAACATTTGCTTCATGGGTTTGTCCTCTTGTTCTTACCCGTGTGACAACATCTCTAATGATGTTTGTGGTGGGGTGGGACTTGTGGATCATTAGCTGATGGATCACAGCAAGTTGCTGAGATAGATCTAAATTAGAAAAATTTAGATCTGGCATAGATGTTTCACCCACCACATCAACACACTTATCAAGAGAGACTTGATCCAAGGAGTGTGTGACATCATTGATGTTGTCATCTATGGAGTGGTTATCAGCATCAAGAAAGTCTTGATCACTCTCACCACTACCATTATTGTCTTCTTCAATTGAAGTATCTTTATCTAGTTGTGGAGCCTCTGAGCTAGAATTTGAAGTCATACCAAATGTATCAACTGAGTTTCATTGTAGTGCTGATAGAAACCTCATTTGCAGATGTAGTTCCAACTGGAGTTGAAGATCTGTTACTTGAAGGTCTTCTCAGCTCAAATCTTGGATCAGAATCACCTGTGTTTAGATTTTTTGCAGATCCTAAAATAGTCTCATAAGATTTGTTAAAACAGTTGGTAACTAAATCAAGATCAAAGAGCCAATCAGGATAGAACCAACCACACAGGGTCTGTGTTATTGAAAGTCATATTGGCTGAGTCCTTAAGAATTCTAGTTCTAAGATTGTATACTCTATAAGCCTTAGCTTGGGAAGAGTATCCAATAAAGTGTCCATCATCTGATTTCTCAGCAAATTTGGCAATTTGATCCTTGGTATTCAAGAAGGTGCAAGGACAACCAAATGACCTGAGAAAACCAATAAAGGGTTTTCTCTTGTGCCAAAGTTCATAAGGAGTCTTGCCATGAGTCTTAACCACTAAAACTCTGTTATGCACATAGCAGGCAGTGTTGACTGCCTCTACCCGAAAGGTGATGGGCAGCTTAGAGTCAGACAACATGGTTCTTGCAACTTCAATCAGTGTGCTGTTTCTTCTCTCAGCAACACCATTTTTTAAGGAATCCTGGGAGCACTGTATTGTCTTGTAATACCTTTTTCATCACAAAATGTATCAAGGATTTGGTTCTTGAATTTAGTTCCCTGATCACATCTTATGATTTTGACCTATGATCAGATTGATTCTCAATCTTCAAGATGAAATTTTTCAGAATCTCAGGAGTCTCATCCTTAGTTCTAAGGAAGAAGACCTAAGTGAATCTTGTAAAGTCATCTGTGATCACTAAAAAATAAGAGGTCCTTCCTAGACTCATTACACTGGTGGGGCCAAAGAGATCCATATGTAACAAGTGTAGGGGTGTAGTGATGGAGTTCCTTTCCTTAGGCTTGTGAGATACCTTATGTTGCTTCCCTTTCAGGCATGCAACACACTGGTCATCACTTGTAAACTCTTTCTTTGGCATTCTAGTTACTAAATCATTCTTAATCACTTTATTCATGTTTTTAAAGTTTACATGGCATATTATTTTATGCCATAGGAAAGACTCATCACTATTTGCTTTAGACAGAAAGCATGAAACTTCTCCAGAGGGAGACGTTTCTTGCAAATCCATCTTGTATATGTTCCCTTTGGGGGCTCTAAGCAAAATATGCTCATGAGGAATGACCACCCTGGGCTTGAGAACAATGCACTCATGCTCAGTAAAGATCATGTTATGACTCTGATCGTAAAATTGGGATACACTTAGAAGATTGTACCCAAGCTCCTTAACAAAATTTACCTTTTCAATACTGAGCTTACCATTTGTGACCTTGCCCCTTCCTGAAATGTAACCACCTTCATCTCCTCCAAAGGCAACTGGCCCTCCAACAATCCTTTCAAAGTTCTGTAGTAGTGACCTATTGCCTGTCATGTGCCTGGAACGGCCGCTATCAATGATCCAGACATTTTTGTTTGTCTTCAGCTGTCTCTGCATAAAGAAAATGATTAGTTACATTTGGAAACCCAAGCCTTACTTGTCTTGGGCTCATTAAGAGAAACAAAAGGTAATGCAACAGTAATAGATCCTATGGTTATGCTAGGAGGATCTTTAGCTGTTGTTGATGGAGAATTCTCAGTCACTTGGTCTTTCTTAGACTTCCACACCACTTTTGGAGTCTTGGACTTGACCTTCAATACTTCGGAAGCTTTTGATACTTTGGAAGTTTTGATGACTGAGCCTTCGGAAGAACCTGCAGACACTACAGCAGACTTCAGTGCTTCGGAAGTATTCCTTGCTTCCGAGACTAATTTTTCTTCCGAAGCAATTTTCCACTTCCCTTCTTTTTAGATTTGGAGCTTCGAAGGAAACAAATTTTCCTTCCGAACTTGAATCTTCTTGGAACTCTTAGAAGTCTTTGTCTTGGTTATGTGAAGAGTACCTTTAGGATTGTATGGACAATCCTTAGCAAGATGAGCAGTATTTTCACACATGACACACTCAATTTTCTTCTTCCCAAGAGTCTTCTACTGGGAACAAGACTGACTTTGGTCACATCCCCTCTCCACCTTCATCTTTGCAGATGCTGAGACAGTCCTTTTGTGCTGGGAACTGTTCTTGGAGTTTGATGGTCCAAGCTATGCAGTAGTGGTACACAGCAGATCAGTCTTCTTCTTGGTATTGAGATGATTTGAACAACAACCAGAATTCTTAGCAGAAGAGTTTAGGTTGATGTCTTCAGTCTTTACTACTTCAAATCCTGCAGAGATAAACACTTGTTTCTGCTTGGAATCAAAAGTAGCCTTGATCTCTTGAGCCTTCTTTGTTTTCCTCTTGCTCTTCCTGATCAAGTTCTTTCTTATTGACTTGGTCATCATAGTCTTCTGCTTCTCCTCAGAAGGATAGTGGCCCTTCTTAGAATCCTCCTCTTCACTCCTCTCAGAGGATTCTTCACTATCACTTCTTCATCCTCTTCACTCAAAGGATCTATGAGTGGAAGCTCATCTTCACAAGTTCCACACCTAGGTGATCTTACAGACAAGATTGTGTGTGGAGGAGCTATCTCCTTTGATCCTAGTCCCGGCTTGTTTTGATAGCACACTTTATTATGCAGGGATGAGGATATCATGTTCTTGAAGGTCTCTTCTTTAAGAACACACTTGTCTGCCCTGGCCTTGCTGATCACAAGCTCAACCTGGCACTCAGTCAGCTTGGTTATGAGATCCTTGATCTGAGTCCTAAAATCTTTATGCTCATGTTTTAGAACTGAAATAGTTTTCTCTAAATCCTCGATCTTTAGTTTATAATCATTTTTAGACTTTCTAAAATCAGCTTTTAAAATGTTTAAGGACTCAAGATCAGATCTCATTTCCAAGTTATAGGCCCTGTATCTATTTACTTTAGCAATGCATTTAGGGGTACAGAGATGTTCCAATACCTTGGCTTCATCATGATCTGCCATCAGTGCTTGGTTTGGAGAAGTATCTTCCACCTGAAAGCTCCAGTCAAAGCCTCCTTCTACAACTACAACAGCAGCCTGCTGCTTTGGCTTCTCATTTTGGGGGGCTTTGTTAGTGTAGTTGGGTCTAGACTGTGTTTGGCCACCATTTTTTCTAGGTGCCTTACACTCCCTGGCAAAGTGGCCCATCAAGTTACAGTTGTAACACTTGACTTTGCCTTTGTCCAGGCCAAACTTTCCACTGGTTGCATTGCTTGGAAACTTTCTTCCAATCCGCTTGTAGAACTTCTTGGCTCTGTGAGTGAGAAGAGCCATCTGCTGGACTATCTCCATGTACTCCAGATCATCTGGATGGATACAGTCCAGGCCTTCAAGGGTGAACAGGAAGCTACCACAATTTCATCAGAAGACACAAATGATTGAGAAGAACTTGTCTCTTGTAATGGGCTTCCTTGGGTGTAGTTCTCTCTAGGTGTCTCTGGGAAGGTGATGAAAGGACCCTCAGGTGAATTGTCAGGGTAGCATATGAGATCATGTTGGGGTTCTATGCTATCCCTTTCAACCACATGCAGGGCTGAACCCATTTGATTGTTGGAGTTGCCAGATGAACCTTGCATGTTCATCTCCATCTGGTAGCCACTGAGAATCCCATATAATTCTGTCAAAGTAAGAGTTTTTAGATTCTCAGTCCTCTTGGATCACCACACAGTAGTGTGTCCACTGCCTAGGAAGTGAGGAAATGAACTTCCTTACAATGTCCCTATTCTCAATAGCAACTCCTCCATCCACAAGGGTATCCATAATCTCAACATACCTGAAGTATTGCTGAGTCATGGTTTCACCTGTTTTAAAGGTGAAGTTTTCAAACTGCTGCTTTAGGTGATCTTTCTTGTTCTCCTTGGCTTTATAAGAACCCTCATACATCAGTTTCAGTGCATCCCATAACTGCTTAGCTATTTTGCACTCCTTGAAACCTCTGTATATAGAGTTTGGAAGGGCAGCTTGAAGGGCTGTCATGGCTTTTCTATCAATCTCTACTCTCTTCCTATCTTAATCAGAGTAGTTTGCCACATCCTTGGGGATCATACCAGCACCAGTAGTAGAAGGAGTGCTAGGTATGAAAGGTCCATTTTCAACAGACTCCTACATTCTTGAGTCCGGAGACCTGATGAAGTCTTCCATTCTTAAACACCAAGTATCAAAGTCATCAAGAGTGATCAGTGGGGACTTGTTAATGGTTCCAGTTTCCATATCAGTCTTGAAAATGGTTGCCATTTGAAATGTTTAGTATTTGTGTATGTGAGGGATCTTAAGATGGTGAGATCTTATATCAAGAGCCTGGAAAGCTCTGATACCAAATGCAGGACCGGTGAAGGGGGTTCACTTACAAAACAACAACACAAAGAGGAGATTAACTAAATTCAAACAAATAGTAAACTGGATTAACCACAATAAAGACACTAAGAACACAAGTAATGTACGAGACAGAACACAAGTATATGGTTTTCAAGAATGCAGTATATTGCTTTCTCTATGTTCTATAACAAGTGTTACAAAGCATATCCATAAAGTTACAAGAACATGAGATACTTATATTACATCTTACATTCGGCCATACAATGAAAGCCAGCTGGATACAATTGACTAGACTCAAAACAAAATCAATTTTAGAGTCAAAAAGGAAGATTGTCTTTTTGACTTTGTGACTATAACATGCCATAGCTAACATCCTTATCTATTACAAGAAGGATAAAGTACTTGAAGTAGAAAGTTACAGACTCAAGACCTCAATGTACAGTTACCAAAAGCATGGACCTTTTCACCAACTCATGCAAGTTGGTGACTTTATAGAGATGCAGCAGAATGTTGTCCATCTTTATGGAATAGTACATCAGATAAAGCATGTTACTAAAAGTCTTCGGAAGAAATCTGTCTTCAAGAGTTGAGGCATCAGAAGACTTTGTCTTTGAAGCTTAGGAAGACTTCATTTTTGGCTTCGGAAGATAGTGGTCTTGGCTTTGGAAGATTTCACACTTTGAATATTTCTGTTGCATGTGTGAAACTTCCGAAGCATTCTTCTTTAGTACTTGTGCAGTATGCGTGCAGAAAGTATTTGGTTGCTTTAGCCTCTATGCATATTCTCTACACTTAGATTAGGACCCGAAGTGTTTATCGAGAGACAAGGATCAGGCTAAAATTGTGTGTAAAAGTTCTATCTATTGTCACTAAAGGTATTTTTATTAGATTGTTTACATTTGTTCATGCATGGATGATCAAGATGAAAATCTTGATGAACCTTTGTTCACCCATTTAAATATTGTATGAAAATGGTTGTTTTGATGATTTTGGACATAAAATTGTAACACCCGGTTATTTATTTTCTTTGAAGCCGGCAAAAGAAGAAAAAAAATAAAGTCCAAAGTCGAGGGACCAAACTCGCCAACAAGAGAAAGTTGAGTGAATTGAAGTATTTGAAGGGAGAGGGCAGCCCTTACCCTCTCCCCACACCCAAAATTCAGCAAAGAAAAGAGAGGAGAAGAAGAAAGGGAGAAAAGAGAGAAAAGGTTGGTTTGGGTGGATTCTAGAGTGCAAAATCGTCGTGTAGCGGGTCCAAACGAAGCTCTACTTCTCGGCGTTGATTGTGTGAGTTCTAGGACCCCTCTTTTAAACATTTTTGGTGGATTTTGGGGCTAGGACATATCTGAAAACCCGTTTTTGTATGTGTGTGTGTTTGACCTATTTGTATGTGTTTGCATGTGATGCGTTTGGAGTTTGTTTCCGGGCTTGTGCATGCTTGAATGGGATTGTGGTATGCATTCCTAAGGTTTTGGATGGTTGATTTGGGCTTAGAAGAGGTTTGGAAAAACTCAGAGGTCGAAAATGGCAGATTGGGTTCGGGAGTGAGCTGAATTCTGGGTTGTTAGGGCTATACGACCGAATGGCATGTCAGTCGTGCGACTGAAGTCCACACGCATGCCAGTCGTGCGATTAAGGTTCAATCTCATGTGAGTCGTGCGACCGGAGCCTATACGCCTGCTAGTCGTGCAACTGAAGGTCAATCATATGGGGACTCATGCGACTGAGAGTTCATCCGCATTGAGTCCATCCGCATTAGTTCCATTCACATGGGACTCATCCACATTGAGTTTGTCACACCATCAAAATCCACGTGCGGAGTTTTACCACGAGGCGTGTGAACAAACCAGGATCACAGTCAATAGTTACTAAGAACGACTCTATATGCCATAATTAAAATAAAATCAACCAAAGTATAAACTTTAAACTGTGTGGAAGCATTTTGTAAAACAACCCAAAGAAATAAAAAAATGTATGATATGGCAAAACATGCGCCAACCCAAAAAAGTAAACATTAACCATTAAAACAATAAAGATGTCTTGAAGACCGAGTCTTAGAATGCAAGTGAAACCATGTAGTGCTCCTAATGGCAAGCAAGCTAATGACCTGAGAATAGCATACTAAAATGTCAACACAATGGTTGGTGAGTTCAAGAGTGATATTCAAACATAAGCAGTTTAATAACAGAGATATAAAAGTAGTGCATTGTAACAGATAGCTAGTCCATTAACAATAAATATTAACTCATAGTGATTTCGCAATTGAAGTTGACTGTGTTACGTTGTTGCCTCCTGTCACGACTTAACAGGTTGTGACAATGTTCAATAGGACAAATTGCACCCGGTTGACCTCGAGTCACACAGGTGGGGCTCGTCAGACCCAGTAGTACTACCCAAATTTCCCCGCTATTCAATATTAACAATTCGAAAGTGTGAGGACTTTTCCATGATATCAACACTATATTAATATTATACACAACTTGAATATATAAAGCGTTTGTGATTTATCAGTATGCTATCTCCCCTAAAAGAGATTAAATAAAGAGTGGGGCATGAACTCACCTGATATGCGTGATAGACACTTAGAGTTTTACTTGACAGACAGAATGGACAAACAACCTTCAGAGGTTACCTATATCATATAAGTATATGAGTACGTGCAAACAGAGAACATGTGAAACCCTAAGTACACTACAACCAAGGACTCAAGGTTTCAGAAAAACAGACATGTTTGATCTAGTTGACCCGTTTGACCCATTGGTGACTTTATGTGTTGTAAACCATTCAAGCAAACATACACATATATCATACATGGTTAACATTCAAATGGATCATATGCATGCTATATTATCCAGATGTATCACCTAGATCATCATATAACCAAGTATCATACAAGTCATGCGAATCTAGAACATTAACATGTGTACTAGTTATAACACAACTAACATGCCACACAAAGATCAAATCACGCACCACATGCCATGTGAAGCTACTCACGACTTCACATCCTAAACCCTGCCAATCCTACTAAGTAGGGGCCTCAGATTCGCATGCGTGTATGATGATCATATTCACATTCATTAACCATGTTCATTGCATTCAACATACACCACAACAATCAATTTCCAGTCCCAAACATGATATCTTAGCTACTAACCAACATCAACATCATGCATGATCATCAAAGTCCAAACATCACCCATGACTACCCAAGCATCCCATACAACTAATTTAACATGTTCTATCACATTAGAATTCATCCATGAACATACTAACATGCTCCTAGCATCCCAAACATGTTCAAAATATCATCCATCAAACTTTGTGCAAATAAAGTTCCCCTTTTGGGAAAGTACATTCCAACATCTATCAAACACTCAATGTATTCATGAATTCATTACAATTATACCATCTCAAGATCATAACAACATCTAGACATTATTAACAATACCTAATCATCATAATCTATTAATCATCATGAACAAAAGTTTCTACTTTTGGCAAGATATGAACAACAACATTCATTCTAAGATTTCTAGCATTCATATCGATAATCTAGCATCTAATTATCATCATGAACACATCAAAAACATCCATCCATCATTAGATCATCATGTCATGAAAATAAAGTTACTATTATTAGTAACCTATGAACACCAACTTCAATTCATTAATTTCTTGCAAGATCAATGTATCCTAGCATTCATACAACCTATTAATCATCATACATTCATCAAACAATCATCAACCTCACATAATCACACTAATTTCAAATTAGGGTTTGCCTAAGATCTAAGTTCATGATCATTCCATTAAAAACATACAATTCATGCATAATCAACATTAAACAACATGTATTCAATCCAACTATATATTAACATCACCAAACATCAAATTTGACCCCATGAGCACCCATTAACGAATTAGGGTTCGGCCCTAACAAGAATTCCATAAAAACTTGTAAAATCTAACCTTTAAACATGTGTTAACTTGCAATTGAGGATTTCAACGTGTTCTATTGCTTGAAATCGGTCCATTTTATGACTTCTTGTTTGTTCTAAGTCGAATTCGAAGTTGTGAGGGTGTGGGGATAGGGATCACGACCGAATGGGTGAGGGAGGCTAGGGTTTTTGTGTTTTATTTAATTTAATTTGCATATTTACCATTTAAACCCTTGTGTTTTGTATTTTATAAAAACTAGACTTTAAACTCTTTGTAAAGTGTTTTTAACTTAATAATATAAAGATATAAACTAATGATAATCATTATATATTTTATCTTTATAAAAACACAAGACATACGAATAAACAGGCACGTTTCCACGTTACGCGATTAATTTTCTAATTAACATTTAAAACATGCAAACACATAAACATAATACCATAACCACATAATCAATTAGGTTATCAATAATATAACATTACTAATTATTATTAGGTCACCAACGTTAAACGACAACTAGTGTGTGCTTACGACACGTGTATGCAAGACGTAACGGAACTAATGGAGTTTGGTAACGGAAATTTACCGGATATCACAGAGTCCATCCGCATTAGGTCCATTCGCATGGGTGTTCATTTGCATAGGTGTTCATCCGCATTGGTCCATTCGCATGATGTTCAGTCGCTTGGAAGGCCATGGGACTGAAGGGTGCCCATATGCCCAAGTAGGGCTTGTGCACTTGGGGGAAAACGTAGTTTATGTACTGACTTTTGGGGGAAAGTGCAGATGTAAGTTTTGACGTGGGAGATTCCCGTAAGTTCATATGAGATGACTGTTGTGGGCATAGAGGTTATGTTGGGCATGATGATAATGTTGCATGTTTATGCATGATGTATGTTATGTATGTATGATGTTGCCCTGTATGATGATGATGACTGTGTATGTTATGTTCCTTGTTATGACATATGTTTATCTTTCCCGTGGCTTTGCGTTGAATGTTAATGAATGAAACGAAAGTATTATGTAACGTAAAGTGAAAGATAATGAAAGAGGAACATGAAGTAAGAATGCATGCATTAATACATGATGAAAGTAAAGAAAGTCTTGCAAGCCTTGTATGTTGGGACACGCCATTAAAAGGTGTTAGCCCAACGGTGTGCGGGTTCGCTACCCCGGGCGGATGCACATTGGGGTCTTTCTTTGTGATTGACCATTTGTTTAGAACCATTGCTGCATACCCTAGGTACTGTGACCAGAGGTGTGATGCACCATTATAGATGGTCTATGATAGGCCTAGGTCCAGTACCAGGAATAGTAGGGTATTGCACATGGCATTGGTACACCTAGACTCTAGCCTAGGTGCTGTGACCAGAGGTGCGGAGCACCGTTATAGCAGGTCTATGATAGACCTAGGTCCAGTACCAGGAATAGCATGGTAAAGTTTATGGTTGAAGGAAAGAAAAGATGAAATGATGAAAGAATGCCAGAGTTAATGAACGTACGAATGAAAGAATGAATGTATGAACGATTAATGAAGATAATCATGATATTATCTATGTGTACGTATGATGTATGATCGCATGAAAGTAATAACGGTTTTAACAAAAGATAAAGTATTTTTATTATAAAACTAGAACTCACTCAGCAATGCTGACTTTTATGTGTTTCTAGTTGGCAAGTAATGTTGCTGAGGATGGCATGGGGCGGCTACTCAGTTCTTTTGGATGGCATCCATTTTTATATGCTTTTGTGATGTAATGCAACATGTATTTTGTAACTTGTTAACAATGTATTATTTTTCAAAAGCTTTTATAATGAAATGAAATGTCATTTTTGAATGTTTCCGCTACAATACTTTATTGAAGTCAAGGTAATTATATGTTTTATGCGCAATAATGTATCAGCTGTAAGCGTCACGGGAACGGGGCCTTACAAAAATGGTTCTTTAAATGAATAAATAAAGCTGAAAAACATATTGGTAATGATTTTAGTTTGATAAAATCATGTTGCTTAGGAGATTTAGGTGGTAAGAATGTATATATGTGTGTGTATATCATGTATGAATGTGAGTATGAACATAAAAGTTGGAAGATTGATGGATTATGGCCTTGTTAGAAACATTAGATGATATTAGTGGATGAAGGATTGTTGTTAGTATGATGACTTAGGATGATAACTAGGTTGAAGACTTTGGGTGACAATGTTAATACAAAGAAATGATGATAAAGCATGACTAAGTTAAAATAATAAAATAGAAGGATGATACTTAGACATATTAAAAGATTTCACTATATAAAAGTTGATTAATAATTTTAAGACTAGAAATCATGATTAAAATCAAGTATAAGACCAAAAGGACATTATGACCAAGGAACTCGACTAAGACATTAATTTAGACTCCAAAGACCTTATAAAAATATCCATATAAAACTAAGAATAATATATAATTTGGACAATTCATGACTAATAAAAATTATATAAATATATACATACATTTTAGACAACAACTTCATATTAACAGGTTTTAGTTTTGTAAAAATAATATATAGTAATTAAATAATCTTAGTAACTATAAAAAATTATTTTATAAAAAGGAAATAAGAGATTTTCATAAAAATTCATTATTTTACGAAACTATTGATTAATCTTCGAATAAAGACAAAAACATATATATGAGCTTGGAAAATTATAATCTTATAACATAAGACACTTAGATGAGAAAATCACTAGTTCATATTATAATGCAAGATTCATGAATAGAATAGTAATAATATAAGGTATTTAGAATAAGAGAAGGACTAAATATTAGTAATAAATCAAAAGTGTATATATCTACTAAGAAAAATGATAAACTTTACCGGAAAAAGTTACAAAATATACATTTTAAAAATGATAAAAACGTTTTATTTTAAAACAACTAAATAAGTGGGTGAAAAACATTCTCATAAACATAAATCATCATATATTGACCATGATGCATATAATTAGGGTTTTATTAATCGGAGTTTAGCACGTTGGCTTATATAATCACACTCGAGGTGAGTACTTCTGCCCCATTTTAAAATACTGTTTCATTTAAATTGTTTTAGGGGAAAAGTATGAAAAACTATATATATATATGATAGGTATAACAGATTAATATATATTATGAAGGTATAAGTTGGGTCAATAGTATAGATGTATACTATTGAGCCACTAAATCCCCTCATAATCATTAACCTTGGGGAGGCCACAAACTATATTCGTAGATCTATCGGGTTAGAATGGCCCGTTCTCGCGAACAATCGCGTTGGTCAAGTTGTAGTGAGGGAATTTATATGTTTGGACTGTTGAGGGGCAACGACGTGTTTCTTGGTTTGATTATGGACTTATGACCTAAGTTAATCATAGTACTTAACTAGTCTATATTGAGTATATTATATCTCGCTACATCATATTGTTTTGAAATTAAATGTCACAAAACTTAAAACCCCGATTGCTCACCAACTTTATGTTGACCTTGTTACATTTCATGCTTTTCAGGGTTATAGGTATGCTCGATATGAGAATGATGGAATTGTGTCCTTGGAAAGACCAAACGTTTTTATGTTGACTATTTCAAATCCTTAATGATGAACCGGTTGTTTCGAAAATAAAAACTTAATAATGTAATATGTTTAAATATTTGTCATGAGAAGATAGTCAACTCACTAAAAACTAATGTATGACTATGACCGTTGGAATAACTACAACTTCCGTTACCACCACGTCATGCGAGCTTCCGCTGTGATTTTCGGGGTGTGACATAAGTTGGTATCAAAGCAAACGGTTTAGCGAACTAGAAGATATTTTTCGAAAATCTAGACTATAACCTTTAAAATGATTATTTGACTCCAAAGACAATTCCATGTCATGAAACTTATGCTAGATTAGAGCATTATGTGAGCATAATAGTCATATTAAGATTATGATTGTTAATTTTATGTGCTAGAACTTTGCATAATTAATAAGTACGCATGCATGCATTTCTTTTATTGTAGATATCTGATCGAGTTAACGGAGAGGGAATACTTGACATTAGCAGTAACACCGAGGGTCCATCAGAACCCATCTCCTCTACACCAGGGTATCACCCTACTCAGCCCTACTTTGCAGCCACCTTTTACCCAGGTATGGAAAACTCGGGGAATGGTTGGATATCCGAATCTAACGATGAGAGCCCTACACCACCTGAAACCACTCTTGAGCCTGTTGCTATGAAGCCAGCTGGCTTGGCTCTAGAGAGTAAGACTCCTACGATGGTGACTTCCGCTAGCACTATCCCTCCCTTGCAACACCCACCAAAATTAGGTTGTTTTACGAGCGGAGGAAGCGCAAAGAGAAAAGGAGGATGGTTGATGACGATACTAGTATGGAGAGTACACCCACGCCTAAAAGGACCAAACTTCTTGACGACCAATAGGGATGGATCATGAAAGCCATGAGAGGATGTGCCTCAAGAGATGGGATTCCTTCTACCTTCAAGGAAAGAGAGTCATCTTCTACTCCACGTGGGATTACTATGGGTGGTGAACCCATTGAGCGAGTTATGGCTACTTTGACAGCCCAGTGTGTTCGACTCGAGAAGGAACTGCTGGCTACCAAAAAGAGGATGAGGGTGCATGATGAGGTGAGTCAAGCTTTGGACGGGAGGATGGATGATTGAGGAGGAGAGACTATTGGATGATAGCGCCCTGAGTCAGATGCGTTTTTGTTTGGCAGACCTGGAGACTAGCCTCTTAGAGACTAGGGACCGACTAACCCAGGTAGAGCAAAGTGCAGACATGGCTGAGGCTACATCGGTGAGAGCTCAGCAGTACACGATTATGATGGGAGAGCGAGCAAAGACTTCTATGGCTATGGCTATATTGTGTCTGATGATGATCTTATACCTGATGCGCGTTGGCAGTGGAGCTATGTTTTTAGGATAGATATTAGATGCAAGCCGAAACACTTGAACCTTTTGATCAAGTTATAAAATCTTTGTTGCATGTAGACAATTAACTTATGATCTTTTGGATGTTGACTATTATGTGCATGGTAATAGTAAATGTACGACTAAACCGCTTATAACCTTAAAATTCTATTTTTATGATACTGTTTGATTATGGTAAATGCTTATACTTACATATATCTTGGATAAGTTAATCATAAGGAATAAATAATTATGACATTAAGTTAATAACTTATGTAATCTAGACCTCTTCTCCCCTACCTTCGAAATAGAATTGAATCATGCCACCTGTGACTCGAAATACATCCTCAAGCGGAAATGCCAATTTACCAGCTACCGTAGAGGAACTAGCCCAGTTGATAGCCTAACACGTCAAGACAACTCTAGAAAAACATGATGCAAACCTAGTGGCCAATCAAGGAAGAAGGAAGGAAACTACAGGTAATGGTCTTGGAAACGATGCGGGAAACGACTCAAACATAGGTTCTTGTATTGGTGCAAATAACGGGTCCGGTACGAACGAAAACCCAGGCATTTCATCAGGTGGACAACCATAAGGGTGCTCATATAAGACTTTTCAAGGATGCAATCTAAGAACTTTCACAGGTACGAAAGGACCATTAGATATAATTCGATGGATGAGAAAATGGAAACTATTATAGCAATAAGCAATTGCTCTAGTGATTAGAAGGTCAAGTATGCACCTTGTTCCTTTGAAGATGCAGCATTATCAGTGTGGAACTCTCAGCGTCAACTATTGGGTGATATGAACGCATACGAACTTACTTGGGAACAGTTAAAAGAAATGTTGCTCAAAGAATACTGCCCATGTAATGAACTCCAGAAAATTGAGACCAAATTTTATAACCACACCATGGAAGGTACTGAGATCCGAGCATACACCTCCAGATTCAATGACCTTGCTAGATTGGTACCCCGAAAGGTGACACCCAAATACATTTGTATCGAATGATACATATGGGTATTGGCACCTCAGATTAGAAGCAACGTTACAGCCTCCAAACCTACCAACATCCAAAGTGCTATCGCTATCACGCACTCCTTAACCGATGATGCGATACGAAATGGAACCCTGAGCAAGAAAAAGGATCATGGAAAATGCATAATGGAAATTGAAAGGAAAACGATTAAGATGAATAGAGGATGATGGGAAGAGAAAGTGGTTTGGAAGTCCTAGAGGACAAGTAAACAACAAGAAGAATTTTAACCAAGGAGCCGAGCAGGTTTATGTTGCAACTTCAACCAATGGCAAGGCGAAAAGAGAATCTCAAAAGAAATGTAACAAGTGTGGATATTTCCACAAAGGCGATTGTAGAGTTTGCACTCATTGCCATAAATTTGGACATCTTAGCCAAAATTGCCGAACAAAACCTGATGAGAAGATAACCAGTAATGGTCGTGTTTTTATGAGTGTGTTGAAAATCAAACATTTCAAGAAATACTGCCCAAAGTTGAATGAATCTAGGGCCATGTGGAGAGCTTTTGAAATGAATGCTAAAGAGGCACATCAGGAACCGCCAGTGGTTAACGGTACGTTTCTTATTAATAATCATTATGCCTCCATTTTGTTTGACACTGGTGTTGACTTAAGTTTTGCGTCTAAAGAATTTGAACCATCATTGGGGATTAAGCCCTGTAAGCTAAGTAAGAAATATAATTGAGCTAGCTAATGGAAAGAAAATAGAATCTAATGAAGTAATTAGAAACTACACGTTGCAACTCAACGACCGTCTCTTTAGTATTGACTTATTGCCTGTCAATTTGGGAAGCTTTGACATTGTCATTGGGATGGATTCTCGGAATCATGTTGAGATAGTGTGTTTTGAGAAGATTATCCGTTTGCCAACTCCTAGCGGGGAATTTCTAAACATACAAAAGGAAAAAGGAAAACCCTCATTGAAAATTGTAAGTGTCATGAAAACATATGGATACTTAAGTGAAGGATATTTTGCCTTCCTAGTAAAAGCCATTGACACTAAGAATAAGGAGCGAAGGATTGAAGACATTCCCGTCGCACGAGAATACCCAGAAGTATTTCCCGAAGAATTCCCGGGGTTACCTCCACAAAGACATATCAAATTCCGAATTGATCTGATACCCGGAGCCGCACCTGTAGCTCGATCACCGTATCGGCTGGCACCCTCTGAAATGCAAGAATTGTCAAAACAATTGCAAGAATTATTAGACAAAGGATTCATTTGACCATTTTTCCCCTTGGGAAGCGCCGGTTCTATTTGTCAAAAGGAAAGACGAATCGTTCAGAATGTGTATCTGTTGGAGCTGTAAAAGATAGTCTATATTATCAACACGGTGAAAGTCAACAAAAGTCAACGTCACGGTCATAGTCAACAAAAGTCAAATCCGACACCGTCGTGACGAGGAACCGAGACGAGACATTGAAGATTTAAATGATTAGGAGTTTTATTGTAATAAATATATTTTGTGAAAATATATTTTATCTTGTTTTAGTCATTTTTATGATTTATATGTCATTTTCATTAATTAGCCTAAGTCTAGGGGGTTAAGTGCAATTAGTAAATAGTAGTCTAGACTATATATAGGTTAATTGTCTTAGTGTTGATAATGGTTGAATGACTAATAGATTGAGGGATTACTTGTAAACATATTTTGCAATTTAATTGAAGATCAAAGGGGTTTTGATTGTGATTATCATATTTTGATCTAATTTTCATGATTTGATTCAAGTGTGATTATCCTGGAGTTACAATCTGGTATCAGAGCCATTTTGGATCAAATTCACTAAAGATTTGAAGATTTTTAGAGAGAGAAGTTGAGGTTTTGGTTGTTTTTGTTCAATATCATGTTTTTATCAATTTCGGATCAAATTTGAGTGTTATTGATATGGAAATTGATTGAAGTTTGCTTGTTATTGGTTGGGAAAGCTCTGTTAATCATCAGGTTTTAAATCCATTGAGATTTGGGCGTTTTTAGATTGATTTGGTGTTGAAAAAGCTTTTCAGCTTCGTCCAGTGAAATTACCAATTCATTCGGCGAAACTGCCTGTTCTTTCAATGAAACTACAAGTGTTTTACACTTTGTAGTTAATTTCAGCATCTCAGCGAAAGTAGTGATCTTGAACGAAAGTTCAACAGTGCTTGTGTGCATATTACAAGCGAAATTGTTGTCGAAAGTATCTTTGAACGAAAGTTCAAGCTTGTTTTGTGCGAAATTGTCGGCAAAACTAAGCAGTCTAAAGCATTTGGCTAGCAAAACTACTACCGAAATTTCCAGCGAAACTACTGTCGGCTCAGAGAAACTAGATTTTTCTGCGAAACTACAATTTCGGCGAAATTTTCATTTTGTTTCAGCGAAACTAGAATTTCAAAGATGACATTTTCCCCCTAGTTGGGATTAATTGATTTCATTCCGATAAAGAAATTTCACCAATTTTAAAAGATTTATAATATATATATATATATATACATATATATATATATGTATATATATATATATGTATATATATATATATATATATATATATAATATATATATATATATATATATTGCAGCTTGACCCTAGTTGCTAAGTTTGTCTAGTGTGACATTTAAATATAATATTTTTCCCGGGGGAGAATTATTTTACAAATTTTGGGAAAATATTTTTGAAATAAAAATGGTTTTTGCAGAACTGTTTAAATCCTTCAAATCTGAAAATTTGACAATTGCACAATGTCAGTTTGATAATTTTGCAGCTTTAAAGAATGAAAGGATGTCCGATTTTCTTGATCATTTTCTATTGGTGGCAAACAATCTAAAGAAGTTTGATGCCCAATTGGGAAATCATGAACAAGTTCTAAGATTGCTTGATTCTCTCCCATAAGCATGGAGCTCACACGGCAAGTCGATTAAACGAGATAGAGGTTTTCGGGATTACAAACTAATGGAGGTGATCAACAAACTGAAAGAAATGGAGTTGGATATCATACATTGTGAGTACTATGAAACGACATATCTTACTCCAAAGATCACTTCAAACTTCATAGAGAAACCAGAAGAGAGATCAGATTCTGGCACCAATTCTGACGGTTTACCGAAACCTAGAATTGAAGAGGTACAAGAGGAGCTTAAGCAGACATCAATGGGTAAAGGTGGAGCTAAGTTGAATGATAAAGTTTTTGATGCCGAGAAGGAAGAAGAATGGAAGCGGAATACCAGAGTTTGCAACTGCGAGAAGGCTCTTACTGCTGAAAGAGTCATCCTGGATCTTCCATACGAGACAATTCATGATATGTGTTCTTCTGCTTGCAAAATTAGACTATTTGGTGTGTATAAAGCTAATAGGTTACTTTTAGATAACCAAAAGGAATTAACGACCATAAATGCAGAACTTAAAAAGAATGAAGCCAAGTATTTCATAAAATTAAATGAAGCTTTAAAAGAAAATGATTATTTAAAACAAACTCTTCTTGAAAGAAATGTTGAAATTAATCTTTTAAACGAAAGAGTCACCTTGGCTGAATTTGAAACAAGCAAGCTTAGAACAAAGCTTGACAGATGGACCATATCTAGAATGAAACAGGAAGAGTTACTATGTAAACAAAGGGGAGCTAGGATTAGAACGGAGTGGGTTGTGGTGAAAATCCATATGTCTATCCTCCTCCTAGCACTCATTGTTTCTCTCCTATGCCTCAACCTCATCCATCTAATGATTTGATTGAAGGTGTAGAAACTAATAGTTTAAATGCAGGTTTAAGCAAAGTTAATCTTAAAGAGGTTAGAGATGTGCAGAATTCTTCTCTAGGTTTGGGATTCCTTGGGTAGGGATCTGATATAATTAATGATGATTCCACCTCTGGTGTTCCAAAACCAATATCAGTTGCTTCTCCAACCTTCTTCAACAAATTCAAAACAGGTAATACTCCTTCGTTTGTTCCTATCAAGTTTGTTAAAGAAGGAACGGTTGTTGAATCATCAAGCAATCAGAATCCTATAATTGAAGCCAACATAATAGGAGATGTCAATCAAGATCCGTTGGAGAAAGATCTGTGTATACGAGACTAGACAAGCTTAGATGATGAATCAATCACAGAGGTGCATGTTGGTTCCTCATAAATCAAGATGTCTCCTAACATTGTGAAGTCATAAAACCTTCCAAAAGCTAAATAAGACCAATACAGATCTCTTCTCCAATTGCAAAGCAACCCAATCAATCAGTGAAGATCTCATTCCCTGTTCAGCATAGCAAATGCCAAAACAAGCAAAAATCTGCTACAAGCTCAAAGAAATCCTTCTACGCACCTGCACAACACGGGACTACAAAGAATCAAAAGCCATTCAAGGCTTGTATTGAGTGTGAAAAAGAAGGTCATGTGGTTAAGAAGTGCCCTCAAAGACTTGCTTCGAATGGTAAAGGCTAAACAAATTGCTTCTCCAAATGTAAGTCTACAAAGAATGTTCCAGATGGTAAAGGCAACACGGGTTGCTTCTCTGGATCAAGAGGTAAAAAGCACACATCTTTGAATGGTTGGATGAAAAACCCCCCATCCAAACCTTTTCATGTGAAGCCAGTTGCACATGATTCAAAGATGAAAATGACCAAAGGTTTAAAACCGAATTCTTTTCCTTCCAGTGTTAAACAGAAAATGATTTCCAAATTTAACTCATTCAAATCCATATTAATTGAATCGAAACAAATTTGGCAAATTAAAAAGAAGGATACATATATTCCTGATTGTTTAAATGGTTGTGTGCAGAAGCAGGTTTCTTATATTGATTGAAAAGGAACTTCCAGGACTACGATGGCCTGGGTTCTCCTTTCAAACTAATCTGTATTTGAGTGTAGGAACAATTCAGGAGGACTGTTAGTTATCCAGTTTATTAACAGAGATTGTTCCTAATTCAAATTTGAGGCGGAAAAAATAGGTTAAGGTCATGGTATTTTATTCACAATCTAGATTTTCATCTACACAATCACAGTTCTCACTTCACAATCAATGCATATTTCTTGATAATTCATTTCTTATCTTGATTATCAGTGTAGTTTGGAAGACGTTCTTTGATAAATTTTTATTCCTGTATAGTTTTATAAAACAAAAATAAAAAAAATAAGTTTGCAAAAATAAAAATTTAGGGGGAGAGTATAAGTAAATAAAAATGAAAAAAGAACTGGGAACTTGATTCGAGATGATTAAGAAATGATTGTATATCTTTTTAAAATTCTTGTTTTTGCATGACTTGTGTTTTTAAAATAAGAAATGATAGTAACTGATGTTGTTATCTTATTTACATCTTATTTTTAATCGCAAATAATAGAAAAAGAAAGAGATGTTTTAATGATATGCTTGGTAGACTCACCCTGAAGAATAAAGTAGACAACAACATAATGATTTAAATTAAAATATATGCTTAAGGATGTCTGGATTTACGCAATCATTTTGGCCTGCACGAAAACTGAGTCCTGACAAAAATTGGATTGAGAATTGATCTTTCACCCACCATGATACAAATCATATAAGTCATATCTTTGAGCCATGATTGGTGTATTTATGTGTCTTGTGTTTGTGCTAATCTCCTCTGCTGAACGGTAGTACTGACTTGGAGTGATGATCTCCTTTACTGTACGATAGTACTGACCTGGAGCTCTCATCAGCACATGATTAAATGGTTATCTCCTTTGTTATACGTGAGTATAGACCTGGAGCTCTCACCATTTTGGTCTAAGTAGTGTCAAATCATCTAAATGATGAACTCATCATAAGATGAAACGTTCTGTTGATAATCACTTGCACACTAATACACAAGCCTTGCTCTATAAAGATCATAACAAAATTCAAGAAATCCTAAGGTTGGGTGAGGGTTTTTGCCAAATGATGTGGGGTCCTAGCATTTAAAGTATTTAATCGAACCTTAACGAATCATTTACTGCTTGTTGAAAAAGATAGGGCATGGGCTTAAGTGGACAAACATATCGGCAATCGTTATTGATCTGTTTGAGAATTTCAAAATTATTCAAAGACTGTGATTAGATTCAGTTATCAATGTGATCTCATTGCTTGTCGATGTTTATATTCATCTTTGTGCTAAAGTATATCTTGAGGATATGATCTCATGATCGATTCAGTTCTCGGTTATAAAAATAGATATATAAAATAAGAAAAAATTATAATAAAGTTTCATTTCAAATTCTTTTAGGTCTTCCATATTATGCTGTTACAATTTTATTATTTTTCATGCATTTCACAGAAATTGCGCACAAACGAACACGGGTTCGCTTGTTTTTCACACACAGATAAATACGAGTTTATTTTGTTAAAATGAAATGATCTAATTAGAAATGTCAAGATTGTGTTTGAGAATCTGTTTCAGATATTAGTTGTAAGTGATAGCCGATCATCAGTTGAGCAGTGTACCTAATCAGAGAACCTATTCCTCAAGTTTGCAGAAGATACCGAGCTAGGAATCCTCCTCCTACATCTTCTAAAGCACTCAAGATTAGAGATTTGGGAAATATGTTCCAATATCTTTACAAAGGATGCACTCGAAAAGGGGAAGCATATAAATAAAGGGAGCTTATAAGATGAATAATCTTTCTCATTAGATTTAGAAAGTTTCAATTTGAAGATCTTTAAGACTGTTGACTTCTCGGTGCTGATTTCGCGTAAAGACGTTGATAATGATAGACTAAAGGGGAGTATTGTTGGAGCTGTAAAAGATAGTCTATATTATCAACACGGTGAAAGTCAACAAAAGTCAACATCACAATCAAAGTCAACAAAAGTCAAACCTGACACGTTCGAGACGAGGAACCGAGACAAGACGTTGAAGATTTAAATGACTAGAGTTTTATTGTAATAAATATATTTTGTCTGAACAAAATATATTTTATCTTGTTTTAGTTATGTTTATGATTTATATGTAATTTTCATTAATTAGTCTAACTCTAGGGTGTTAAGTGCAATTAGTGAATATTAGTCTAGACTATATATAGGTTAATTGTCTTAGTGTTGATAATGGTTGGATGACCAATAGATTGAGGGATTACTCGTAAACATATTTTGCAATCTAATTGAAGATCAAATGGGTTTTGATTGTGATTATCATATTTTGATCTAATTCTTCATGATTTGATTAAAGTGTGATTATCCCGAAGTTACAGTATCAATTATGGAGAATTAAACAAGCTTACTGTTAAAAATTGGTACCCGCTACCAAGAATCGATGACTTGTTCGACCAACACCAAGGATCCAGCTACTATTCAAAGATCAATTTACGATCTAGATATCACCAATTGCTGATAGCAGAAGAGGACGTCCCAAAGACAGCCTTGTAACACCCGATTATTTATTTATTTTGAAGCCGACGAAAGAAGAAAAAGAAATAAAGTCCAAAGTCAAGGGACCAAACTCGCCAACGAAAGAAAGTTGGGTGAATTGAAGTATTTGAAGGGAGAGGGCAGCCCTTACCCTCTCCCCACACCTAAAAATTTAGCAAAAAAAGAGAGGGGAAGAAGAAAGGGAGAAAAGAGAGAAAAGTTGGTTCGGGTGGATTCAAGTGAGCAAAACCGTCGTGTAGCGGGTCCAAACGAATCTCTACTTCTTGGTGTGGTTTGTGTGAGTTCTAGGACCCCTTTTTTAAACGTTTTTGGTCGATTTTAGGGCTGGAACACATCTGAAAACCCGTTTTTGTATGTGTGTGTGTTTGACCCATTTGTATGTGTTTGCGTGTGATGCGCTTGGAGTTTGTTTCCGGGCTTGTGCGTGCTTAAATGGTGTTGTGGTTTGCATTCCTAAGGTTTAGGATGGTTGATTTAGGCTTAGAATGTCTTTGGATGAGCTTAGAGGTCGAAAATGGCAAATTGGGTTTGGGAGTGAGTTGTATTCTGCGCTGTTAGGGCTATACGACCGAATGGCATGCCAGTCGTGCGACTGAAGTCCACACGCATGCCAGTCATGCGATTAAGGTTTAATCGCATGCCAGTCATGCGACTGGAGCCTATACGCATGCCAGTCGTGCGACTGAAGGTCAATTGCATGGGGAGTCATGCGACTGAGAGTCCATTTGCATTAGGTCCATTCACATGGGACTCACCCGCATTGAGTCCATCCGCACTAGTTCCATTGGCATGGGACACATCCGTATTAGGTCTATACGCATGATGTTCAGTTGCCTGGAGGCCATGCGACTGGAGGGTGCCCATACACCCAAGTACGGCTGGTGTACCCGAGGAAAGCGTAGTTTATGTACTGACTTTCGGGGGAAAGTGCAGATGTAAGTTTTGACATGGAAGATTTCCGTAAGTTCACGTAAGATGACTGTTGTGGTCATAGAGGTTATGTTGGGCATGATGATGATGTTGCATGTTTATGCATGATGCATGTTGTCACACCCTCAAAATCCACGTGCAGAGTTTTACCGCGAGGCGTGTGAACAAACCAGGATCACAGTCAATAGTTACTCAGAACGACTCTATATGCCATAACTTAAATAAATCAACCAAAGTACAAACTTTAAACTATGTGGAAGCGTTTTGAAAAAAACAACCCCAAAGAAATAAAAAAAATGTATACTATGGCAAAACATGTGCCAACCCAAAAGAGTAAACATTAATCATTAGAATGCTAAAAATGTCTTGAAGACTGAGTCTTAGAATGCAAGTGAACCATGTAGTGCTCCTATGGCAAGCAAGCTAATGACCTGAGAATAGCATACTAAAATGTCAACACAATGGTTGGTGAGTTCAAGAGATATTCAAACATAAACAGTTTAATAATAAAGATATACAAGTAGTGCATTGTAACAGATAGCTAGTCCATTAACAATAAATATTATTTCATAGTGATTTCGCAATTGAAGCTGACTGTGTTACGTTGTTGCCTCCTGTCACGACTTAAAAGGTCGTGACAATGTTCATTAGAACAAATTGCACCCGGTTGACCTCGAGTCACACAGGTCGGGCTCGTCAGACCCAGTAGTACTACCCAAATTTCCCCGCTATTCAATATTAATAATTCGAAAGTGTGAGGACTTTTCCATGCTATCAACACTATATAATATTATACACAACTTGAATATATAAAGCGTTTGTGATTTACCAGTATGCTATCTCCCCCAAAAGAGATTAAATAAAGAGTGGGGCATGAACTCACTTGATACGCGTAATAGACACTTAGAGTTTTACTTGACAGACAGAATGGACAGACAACCTTCAAAGGTTACCTAGATCATATAAGTACGTGAGTACGTGTAAATAGAGAACATGTGAAACCCTAAGTACACTACAACCAAGGACTCAAGATTTCAGAAAAACAGACACGTTTGACCCAGTTGACCCGTTTGACCTGTTGGTGACTTTATGTGTTGTAAACCATTCAAGTAATCATACACATATATCATACATAGTTAACATTCATATTGATCATATGTATGCTATATTACCAGGTGTATCACTTAGATCATCATACAACCAAGTATCATACAAGTCATGTGAATCTAGAACATTAACATGTCCACTAGTTATAACACAACTAACATGTCACACAAGATCAAACCACTCACCACATGCCATGTGAAGTCACTCACGACTTCACATCCTAAATCCTGCCAATCCTACTAAGTAGGGGCCTCAGATTCGCATGCGTGTATGATGATCATAATCATATTCATTAGCCATGTACATTGCATTCAACAACATCACAACAATCGATTTCCAGTCCCAAACATGATGTCCTAACTACTAATCAACATCAACATCATACATGATCATCAAAGTCCAAACATCACCCATGATTATCCAAGCATCCTATACAACTAATTTAACATGTTCTATCATATTAGAATTCATCCGTGAACTTACTAACATGCTCCTAACATCCCAAACATGTTCAAACTATCATCTTTCACATTTTGCATAAATAAAGTTTCCCTTTTGGGAAAGCACATCCCAAAATCTATTAAACATCCTATGCATTCATGAATTCATCAATAATATACCAATTCAAGTTCATATCATCATCTAAGCATGATCAACAACATCCAAACATCATAACTCATCAATTCATATCCTAAAAAGTTACTATCTTTAGTAATGTATGAACTATAACATGTGTTCTTGAATTCCCAATGATCACAACAACAATCTAACATCTAATCATCACCATGAACACATCCATAACATCAATTCATCAATAATTCAACATTACATGCAAAATAAAGTTACTATTATTAGTAAGCTATGAACATCAACATCAATTCATCAATTTCTTGCAAAATCAATGTAACCTAGGATTCATACAACCTATTAATCATCAAACATTCATCAAACAATCATCATTCATCCATTATCCTACCAATTTCGAATTAGGGTTTGCTTCCAATCAAAGTCCATGATTAAACCACTAAAACATACAATTCATACATAATCGACGTTAACTAAATGTATACAATCTAACTAACATGCTAACAACATCAAACAACATCAAATTCGACTCCATGAACACCAATTCGCTACTAGGGTTCGGCCTTATGAAAAGTCTCACAAAACATGTAAAATCTAACCTCTAAACTGAGTTAACTTGCAATTGATGATTCCAACGTGTAGTAACCCTTGAATCGATCCAATTTCGAGTTTCTTGCTTATTCTGGCTGATTCGCAAGGGAGGGGTGTGTGGGGTGTTGCGGCCGAATGGGGGGGTGGAATTAGGGTTTGGGTTTTTGTTTAATTTTAATTTCCATATTTACCCTTTAAGCCCTTGTAATTTGTTTATAAAAACTAGGCTTTAAACTCTTTGTAAAGTGTTTTTAACTTAATAATATAAAGATATAAAGTAATGAAAATCATTATATTTTCCTTTATAAAACACAAGACTTACGAATAAATAGGCACGTTTCCGCTTACGCGATTAATTTTCTAATTAACATTTTAAAACATGCAAACACATAAACATAACACAATAATCACATAATCAATTAGATTCTTATTATTTAACATTATTCATTATTATTAGTCACCAACGTTAAACGACAACTAGTGTGTGTTTACGACACGTGTATGCAAGACTTAACGGAACTAACGGAGTTTGGTAACGGAAATTTACTGGATGTCACATTATCCCCATGTTGAAGAATTTTCGTCCCGAAAATTGCGTTACATGGTGAGAGTGTTCCATCACTGGTCCACTGTATTGGCATACAGAAATCGAAATCGAGTGAGTTTTGGATGAGTTGTCACATCATCCCCATGTTGAAAGAAATTTCATCCCGAAATTTAAATCAATACCTTCGTCTGCTGGCATCATCTTTTCGAATAATTGAGGGTACTTAAGCTTCATTTGATCTTCTCATTCCCATGTGAATTCCGGTCCACGTCGTGAATTCCAACAGATTTTGACAATGGGTATCTTGCTTTGCTTAAGTGTTTTCACCTCACGATCCATCACCTCAACTGGTTCTTCAATAAAACACAATTGTTCATCCACTTGAATTTCTTCTAGTGGTACGACCATTGTTTCATCAGTTATGCACTTCTTCAGGTTTGACACGTGAAACACATCATGGATTCCACTTAGCGAATCAGGTAGGGCTAGTCGATAGGCTACTGGACCTATTCTTTCCACTATTTCAAATGGTCCAACGTACCTCGGATTTAGTTTCCCTCGTTTACCAAACCGAACTATGCCTTTCCATGGTGAGACTTTCAACAAAACCTTGTCACCAACCTGAAACTCTAAAGGTTTCCGTCTCTTGTCAGCATAACTCTTTTGTCTGTCTCGCGCTGCAGCCATACGGTTTCGTATCTGTACAATCTTCTCAGTTGTCTCATGAATTAACTCGGGACCTGTTAGCTGACTATCACCAATTTCTGCCCAGCAAACTGGTGATCGACATTTTCTCCCATACAGCGCCTCGAAAGGTGCTGCCTGTATGCTAGTATGATAACTGTTGTTATAAGAAAACTCCACCAATGGCAGGTGAATTCCCAGTTATTCCCGAAGTCAATCACACAAGCACGTAGCATATCCTCCAACGTCTGTATGGTACGCTCACTCTGGCCATCCGTCTGTGGATGATATGCAGTACTCATATCTAATCGTGTACCCAAAGATTTCTGCAATGATTGCCAGAAATGTGACGTGAAACGAGCGTCGCGACGTCGGAATAATTGAGATCGGTACACCGTGTCTCGAAACGATCTCTTTAAGGTACATTCGAGTTAATTTTCCATCTTATCCGTTTCCTTAATTGCAAGGAATGAGCAGACTTTGTCAATCGATCCACAATAACCCATATCGTGTCACAACCAGTACTAGTCCGGGGTAGCTTAGTAATAAAATCCATGGAGATCTGTTCCCATTTCCACATTGGAATCTCAGGTTGTTGTAACAGTCCGATGGTTTTTGATATTCCACCTTTACTTTCGAGCAGGTCAAACACTTGCTCACATATGTAGCTACATCCGCTTTCATGTTAGGCCACCAATAGTGCGCCTTTAGGTCATGATACATCTTGTCGGATCCAGGATGTATAGAATACTAAGATTTGTGTGCCTCGCTCATAACTAAATCTCTCAGATTTCCATAAACAGGCACCCAAAGTCTATCCATGAAATACCGAATTCCATCCTCTTTCACCACTAGCTGTTTATCCATTCCCCTTAATGACTCAGAACCAACATTTTCTGCTTTTAAAGCTTCTATCTGCACTTCCTTAACTTGTTTGGGCAGTTGGGTACTGATAGTAAGTTGTAAAGCTCGCACCCGTCTGGGTTTAGCTGTTTCCTTCCTGCTTAGGGCATCAGCAACTACGTTCGCCTTTCCCGATGGTACTTAATAGCGCAATCATAATCGTTTAGTAGTTCCACCCAACGTCGTGCCTCATATTCAACTCTTTTTGCTCGAAGATATGTTGAAGACTCTTGTGATCGGTGTAGATAGTGCACTTGGTACCGTACAAGTAATGTCTCCAGATCTTTAAGGCAAAACCACTGCACCCAATTCTAAGTCATGGGTGGTATAGTTCTTCTCATGAACCTTTAGTTGTCTCGAGGCGTAGGCTATCACCTTATCTCGTGCATCAAGACACAACCAATCCTTGAATGGATGCATCGCAATACACCACAAAGTCATCCGTTCCCTCTGGTAATGCTAATATCGGGGCAGTACAGAGCTTTTGTTTTAATAATTGAAAAGCTGATTCTTGGCTCTCACTCCATTTGTATGTCGTTCCTTTGTGAGTCAAGGCTGTGAGAGGTTGTGCGATCTTAGAAAATCCTTCTATGAATCGTCGGTAATATCCTGCTAATCCCAGAAATTGTCTTATCTCGCTCGGCGTTTTGGGTGTAGTCCAATTCTTTATCGCCTCAATTTTGGCAGGATCAACATGTATCCCCTTCTCATTAACATATGACCTAGGAATTGCACTTCTCTTATCCAAAAGTCACACTTTGAGAATTTGGCATATAGCTGCTCATTTTTCAACAGTTCCAAGATCATTCGTAAGTGCTCTTCATGCTCCTCCTTGGTCCTAGAATATATCAGTATATCATCGATGAACACAATGACAAACTGATCAAGATAAGGTTTGCACACGCGGTTCATGAGGTCCATGAACACAGCAGGTGCATTAGTCAACCCAAAAGGCATGACCAAGAACTCATAATGACCATAACGAGTACGAAACGCAGTCTTGGGAATGTCTTCTTCTCGAACTCTAAGTTGATGATAACCAGATCTCAAGTCAATCTTCGAATAATAGCTTGATCCTTGAAGCTGATCGAACAAGTCGTCGATACGAGGTAAAGGGTATCGGTTCTTGACTGTTACTTTGTTTAACTCTCTATAATCGATGCACATCCGGAATGTGCCATCCTTCTTCTAACAAAAAGAACAGGAGCTCCCCAAGGTGATGTGCTAGGTCGAATAAAACCCTTATCTAAAAGCTCTTGAAGTGTGATGACAACTCTTGTAGCTCGTTTGGTGCTAATCGATAAGGTGCCCTAGCAATCGGAGCTGCGCCGGAGTCAACTCAATCTGGAATTCCACTTGGCGGTGAGGTGGTAATCCAGGAAGATCCTCTGGAAACACCTCGGAAAATCGCGTACTATGGGAATATCCTCCATTCTCCTTTCTTCTACCTGCTTATCGGTTACAAGTGCTAGAATAGCCACACGACCCTTTTGTAATAACTTTTGAGCTTTCATGTATGAGATGATGCCTATCACAGCACCACTCCTATCACCTTGACGGTAAGGATTTTGTCATCAACAAGGATTCGTATGATCTTCTCATGACATATGACTTCCGCTTGCTTGCTAGAGAGCCAATCCATGCCTATCACAACATCAAAACTCCCCAGCGTAACAGGCATAAGATCTATAGCGAAAGTATGACCAGCAAGTTCTATCTTACAGTCTTTAAGGATATGCGTTACATGGATTTTTACTTCGGCTAATTCCACAGTGTATTTAGATTCTAAAGAAGGGTATATCACTTAAAAGACTACAGAACTTTAAGGACACAAAACTCCTATCGGCTCTAGTATCAAATAGTACCGTAGCAAAACAACCATTAACAGAGAATCTACCAGTAACAGTTGTGGGATCATTTAGAGCCTCACCTGAGCCTGACGAAGGCTCTCCCCTTGGCTCCATCTTTATTGCCGCCATTACCAGTACCATTTCCACCGTTGTTGTTATTACCGTTGTTGTTGTTACCGTGGTGTTGGTGTTGTTGTGTTGTTGTTGTTGTTGTTATTGCCATTACCATTTCTCCTTAGTTGTGGGCAGTTTCAATTATAATGCCCTTCTTTCACACATTCAAAACAACCCTTGGGAGTTTCTTGAGGTTGTTGTGGCCTCCTTACCAGCTCACCACGACAATCCTTAGTAGCGTGTCCAATTTTTCCACAACATTGACACTTGAAGCTATCACACCTTCCCACATGATGGTAATTACACCGAGTGCACTTCGGATGTCTACCACCATAACCACTGGGTCCTTGATTATTTTCAGGCATTTGGTTGAAGTTACGGTTATCGTCGAACCTCCGTTGCTGCTGAACCGGCTGTTGTTGCTGTTGAGGTTGAGATTGACCGCTAGAAGATGATGATGCTTTGGTGTTGTTGGCATTATCCCACTTTCTTTTGTTATCGGCCACGCTCGCCACAGCGCCCCGTTTGGGTAGACGTCCTTGCTCCACGGCTTGGTCAGTTAGCCTGTGAGCTAGCTGGATGGCTTGCTGAATTGTGGCGGGGTTGGAAGCAGTTACCATACTCTGGATTTCGGGTACCAATCCCCGTATGTAATGCTCTACCCTTTTATGCACCTCATTCACCATTCCCGGGCTCAAAGTTGCTAATTCATGGGTTCTGGTGGTGTAAGCCTCGATTTCCGAGCCTGCATCTTCAATTGCCAGAACTCCATCTCTAAATTCTGCACTTCGTTGCGAGGACAGTACTCCTCAGTCATCATTGCTTTGAACTCTTCCCATGGAAGTCCATTCGCCATCGCTTGTCCTAGCATCTGGACTTGCGCGTTCCACCAAGACAGAGCAGCACCCTCCAAAGTGCCGGTGGCATACTTCACTTGATCCGCAGGTGGACAGTTACATTTGGAGAAAACAGACTCAGTCTTCTCGAACCATCGTACAAGCCCTACAGCACCCTTTGTACCAATGTAGGTGTGTGGTTTACAGTCCATAAAGGACTTGTAGGTACACACTGGTGGTCCTATTTTAACACAACACATTAATCAGACATCCCATACAGTTATGAAGGATATCAGATTTATCTTTCTATCATTGTTTACCTGCTGGCTGACCCACGTGGGCAGCAGCCACTGCCGCCTGAACATGCTCATTAATTAGAGCAGCTAATTCTGCAGGGGTCATGTTAATAGCACCACCGCCCTGTTCTCTGGTGCCACGTCCACGTCCACGTCCACGTCCACGGGCGTCCATTCTTTTCACTTTACATTCACAAATAAATAATGAGTAACATCAAACACATTTAACCCATTAAAGCATAGTAAACAGTAAATAAGAGAAATAATGAATCATCACAACCACAACATTCATAACAAAATAATAACCCAGTAAATAAATTGTAAATGAGTCACAATGTATTTATCAATGTCAAAATTTAAGTTTGTCGTTCGTGTGGGGAAACAACCCTTCCCACATAGGTTTCAAAAAGAAAACACTACATAGTCTAAGTCATATAAAGAAGTCAATCGACAACATCTGACCCATCACTGTCATCCTCCATCTCCTTCGGTTCCTCCTCCTCGGGTCCCTCCTCGGGATCCTCATCCTCAGGGTCTGCTGCAGGAGCAAGAGCTATAGCAATCTGAAGTGCCGCTAGTTGAGCTTCTAAAATAGCAATCCTATTATCGGCTACGACATCCTGCTGTTCACGAGCAGTCAGCGCCCTTGGAGTGCCATGAGACCATCTTGCATATGGTGACACCCGTTTAGGGTCTTCCCGTGTTGTTCATCGAGTTCATCCAGTTGATGTCTCAGTTTGTACACCTCTTGCTGTAGTGTACAGACATCACCCGTGAGCCGCCTGACTCGATGCAGCTCAGTGTCTAGTGCTGCCACTAGTGCAACAATCAGTTGCTCGTTGGACTGCACCGTCCGTGGAAGTGAAGGCATTGGTTGGTCGGCATTGTTCCTAGTCCTGGGCCTCGGAACAGTACGCGCTCCCTAAACATAATATGATCAACGAATCTAGGATAGAAATCCAGTCTCGTGGAGGGTCACGCTTCATCAATGCAAAGGGTTGATCCCAGTCAATCTCCTCTCGAGGATAAGCCAGTCGGGGCCAATCGAATCCATCATCAGGTACAGGTGCGGGAGGTGGGGATTCAGATCGTGAAGGTGATTCAGGTCGCTTTCCCAGAGCTCTCGATGACGATGCCATGCTGCAGAGAGTGTGATGTGTATGCCAATGAGTATACAGTAGATGAGAATAAGGCACAGGTAACTAATAAACTGTGTGCGGTTATAGTCTAGTGTGTATGCAAACTAGTTCCCTATAACCAATGGCTCTGATACCAATCTGTCACACCCTCAAAATCCACGTGCAGAGTTTTACCGCGAGGCGTGTGAACAAACCAGGATCATAGTCAATAGTTACTCAGAACGACTCTATATGCCATAACTTAAATAAATCAACCAAAGTACAAACTTTAAACTGTGCGGAAGCGTTTTGAAAAAAAACAACCCCAAAGAAATAAAAAAAATGTATACTATGGCAAAACATGTGCCAACCCAAAAGAGTAAACATTAATCATTAGAATGCTAAAAATGTCTTGAAGATTGAGTCTTAGAATGCAAGTGAACCATGTAGTGCTCCTATGGCAAGCAAGCTAATGACCTGAGAATAGCATACTAAAATGTCAACACAATGGTTGGTGAGTTCAAGAGTGATATTCAAACATAAGCAGTTTAATAACAGAGATATAAAAGTAGTGCATTGTAACAGATAGCTAGTCCATTAACAATAAATATTAACTCATAGTGATTTCGCAATTGAAGCTGACTGTGTTACGTTGTTGCCTCCTGTCACGACTTAACAGGTTGTGACAATGTTCAATAGGACAAATTGCACCCGGTTGACCTCGAGTCACACAGGTCGGGCTCGTCAGACCCAGTAGTACTACCCAAATTTCCCCGTTATTCAATATTAATAATTCGAAAGTGTGAGGACTTTTCCATGCTATCAACACTATATAATATTATACACAACTTGAATATATAAAGCGTTTGTGATTTACCAGTATGCTATCTCCCCCAAAAGAGATTAAATAAAGAGTGGGGCATGAACTCACCTGATACGCGTAATAGACACTTAGAGTTTTACTTGACAGACAGAATGGACAGACAACCTTCAAAGGTTACCTAGATCATATAAGTACGTGAGTACGTGTAAATAGAGAACATGTGAAACCCTAAGTACACTACAACCAAGGACTCAAGATTTTAGAAAAACAGACACGTTTGACCCAGTTGACCCGTTTGACCTGTTGGTGACTTTATGTGTTGTAAACCATTCAAGTAATCATACACATATATCATACATAGTTAACATTCACATAGATCATATGTATGCTATATTAAACAGGTGTATCACTTAGATCATCATACAACCAAGTATCATACAAGTCATGCGAATCTAGAACATTAACATGTCCACTAGTATAACACAACTAACATGTCACACAAGGATCAAACCACTCACCACATGCCATGTGAAGTCACTCACGACTTCACATCCTAAACCCTGCCAATCCTACTAAGTAGGGGCCTCAGATTCGCATGCGTGTATGATGATCATAATCATATTCATTAGCCATGTACATGCATTCAACAACATCACAACAATCAATTTCCAGTCCCAAACATGATGTCCTAACTACTAATCAACATCAACATCATACATGATCATCAAAGTCCAAACATCACCCATGATTATCCAAGCATCCCATACAACTAATTTAAATGTTCTATCATATTAGAATTCATCCGTGAACTTACTAACATGCTCCTAACATCCCAAACATGTTCAAACTATCATCCTTCACATTTTGCATTTTGTCACACCCGACCGCTCGCATCACAATATTGTTCGCTTTGCCCACGAAAAGCTCACGGATTTGCTTTTGGTTGCCCAAGTGGAATTTCCCTGCGAGGTCACCCATCCCTGGATTGCTCCCACCTGAGCATGCTTAACTGTGGAGTTCTCCTCTCATCCACAGTCAATACGCCCAAAACACGTTGTTGATGTTAAAGGCCAGACATTCCTTATGAACCAGGAATCTCTCCTATCCACGGCCGATGTGGGATATGTGTAGGGTGTCACAAGCACCCCCTGTTTGGACTCATCGTCCTCGATGAGTCTGAGAAGTCGCCATCCTTGGTGAGGTGTGTCCCACACCCCGAACGGCACAGGAGTGGCTCTGATACCATTTTGTCACACCCGACCCCTCACATCAACAATATTGTCCGCTTTGCCCACGAAAAGCTCACGGATTTGCTTTTGGTTGCCCAGGTGAAAACTTCCCAGCGAGGTCACCCATCCCTGGATTGCTCCCACCTGAGCACGCTTAACTATGGAGTTCTCCTCTCATCCACAGCCAATACGCCCAAAACGCGTTGTTGATGTTAAAGGCCAGACATTCCTTATGAACCAAGAATCTCTCCTATCCACGGCCGATGTGGAATATGTGTAAGATGACTGTTGTGGTCATAGAGGTTATGTTGGGCATGATGATGATGTTGCATGTTTATGCATGATGCATGTTATGTATGTATGATGTTGCCCTGTATGATGATGATGACTGTGTATGTTATGTTCCTGTTATGATGTATGTTTATCTTTCCCGTGACTTTACGTTGTATGTTAATGAAATGAAAGTATTATGTAATGTAAAGTGAAAGATAATGAAAGAGGAACATGATAAATGCATGCATTAATGAATGATGAAAGTAAAGAAGGTCTTGCAAGCCTTGTATGTCGGGACATGCCATTAAAAGTGTTAACCCAATGGTGTGTGGGTTCGCTACCCCGGGAGGATGCACATCGGGGTCTTCTTTGTGATTGACCATTTGTATAGAACCATTGCTGCATACCCTAGGTACTGTGACCAGAGGTGCGGAGCACCATTATAGCTGGTCTATGATAGGACTAGGTTCAGTACTAGGAACAGAAGGGTATTGCACATGGCATTGGTACACCTAAACTCTACTCTAGGTGTTGTGAGCAGAGGTGCGGAGCATCGTTATAGCTGGTTTATGATAGGCCTAGGTCCAGTACCAGGAACAGAAGGGTAGAGTTTATGGTTGAAGGAAAGAAAGATGTAATGATGAAGGAATGTGAAAGTTAATGACGTACGATGACTGAACAGAAGTTAACGAATGAATGATGAAGATAATAATGATATTATCTATGTGTACGTATGATGTATGATCGTATGAAAGTAAAGAATGGTTTTAACGAAACAAAAGTATGTTTTACTATAAAACTAGAACTCACTTAGCAACGCTGACTTTTATGTGTTTCCAGTTGGCAGGTAATGATTGCTGAGGATGGCACGGGGCAGCTACTCAACTCTTTTGGATGGCATCCATTTTTATAAAAGCTTTTATAATGAAATGAGATGTATATTTTGGTAATTCTGTTGCGATGTTTTATGAAAGACAAATGTATTTATATGTTTTAATTGCGATGATCGACCAGTTGTGAGCGTCCCAGGAACGGGGCCTTACAAGCCTTTAGAATGCGTTACAGTCGCTACGAATTTTTAGTGATGCCATTTGGGTTGACCAACGTAGCTGCTATATTCATGGATCTCATGAATAGGATTTGTAAGCCCTACTTGGACAAGTTTGTGATAGTAATCATCAATGATCTTTTGATATATTCATAGTCCAAGGAAGAACATGAGTAACACCTCAGGCTAATCCTAAACATCTTAGAGGAACAAAAGGTTGTACGTGAAATTCTCTAAATGTGAATTTTGGCTTTGGGAAGTTTGATTACTTGGCACGTTATTAATGAAAAGGGCATCCACGTGGATCCAAAAAAGGTTGAAGCAATCAGAAATTGGGAAGCCCCTAAATCTCCAACGGAAGTATGACAATTTTTAGGGTTGGCTGGTATTATCGTGGATTTATAGAAAACTTTTCAAAGATAGCCCAACCACTAACTCTACTAACTCAAAAAGATAGAAAATACAAATGGAGCAAGGAGCAGGAAGGAGCTTTTCAGTTATTAAAGCAAAGATTGTGTAGTGTGCCCATATTGTCCCTACCGAATGGAACAAAGGGATTTATAGTGTATTGTGATGCCTCCGGATTAGGTCTTGGGTGTGTATTGATGCAGAAAGATTAAGTCATTGCTTATGCATCAAGACAATTGAAAGTGCATGAAAAGAATTACACTACCCATGATCTAGAACTAGGAGCCGTTGTTTTCGTTCTTAAAATTTGGAGACATTATTTGTATGGGACCAAATGCATCATATACACTGATCACAAGAGTCTGCAACATATTTTTAAATATGAGGCAACGTCGCTGGGTAGAGTTATTAAATGATTACGATTGCGATATCCAATATCATCCAGGCAAGGCAAACGTTGTGGCAGATGCACTTAGTAGGAAGGAAGAGAAAAGCCTCTGTGAGTGCAGGCATTAGAACTTACTGTACACTCGAACCTTATTAACCAAATTCACAATGCCCAAATCGAAGCATTGAAGGATGAAAATTTGAAGAGTCAAAGTCTGCAGGGAATGATCAAGGAGTAAACCTGACTCCAATAAGTTGATGCATTTTGTAAATCGAGTATGGGTTCCAAAGTACGGAGATTTACGCAAAGTGATTCTTGATGACGCACATAAATCAAGGTGCTCAATTCACTCGGGGATTGAGAAAATGTATCACGATGTAAAGGAACTCTACTGGTGGTCTAATATGAAAGGAGACATAGGTTCGTATGTTAACCAGTGTATGACCTGCTCCAGGGTAAAAGCAGAATATTAGAAACCATTTGGAATTCTACAACAACCCGAAATTCCAAAATGGAAATGGGAATGCATTGCCATGGATTTTGTGACAAAATTACCCAGAACAGCAAGTGATTATGATACCATTCGGGTAACGTTAATCAATTGACAAAATCTGCACACTTTTTACCCATGAAAAGATATACAACATGAGCAAATTGGCAAATTTATACATCAAAGAAGTGGTGTCATGCCACGATGTACCAATTGCAATCATATCTAATAGGGATAGTCGATGTACCTCAAGATTTTGGCAATCCTTACATAAAGCCATGGGTACTCGACTAGACATGAGCACGACATATCACCCACAAACGGACAGTCAGAGTGAAAGAACCATTCAGACTCTCGAAGATTTATTAAGAGCATGTGTGATTGATTTTGCCAAAAATTAGGATACTCATCTACCATTAGTAGATTTTTCATACAATAATAGTTATCACACTAGCACTAAAGCCGCTCCATTTGAAACACTATATGGAAAGAAATGTCGTTCGCCCTTATGTTGGGCAGATATTGGCAAAAGACAACTAACAGGACCAGAGATTATTCAAGAGATAACAGACAAGATTGTTCAGATTAGAAAGAGACTTGAGGCGTCAATAGTCGACAAAAGAGTTATGCAGATAACCACAGAAAACCATTGGAATTCATGGTCGGTGACAAAGTATTCTTAAAGGTATCTCCATGGAAGGGTATTGTGAGATTTGGTAAGAGAGGGAAGTTTAGCCCTCAATTCATAGGACCATTTGAGATCATGGAACGAATTGGAAAGGTCGCATACAAACTCAATCTACCAAAGGAACTGGAAATGTGCACAATGTGTTTCATGTGTCTAATTTGAGGAAATGCATGACAGATGAAACCTTAATTATTCCACTAGACGAAATCTGTATCGACGACAAACTTCAATTAGTAGAAGAACCAATCGAAGTCTTGGATTGGAAAGTTCAAAGGCTCAGACGGAACCAAATTAAACTACTTAAGATAAGATGGAACTCTAAGAGAGGACCTGAGTTTACTTGGGAACACCAAGACCAAATGCAACGAAAGTACCCTCACCTGTTCAAATCCAGACCCGATGCAGATTCAACAAATTGAAAATTTCGGGACGAAATTTCTTAAACGAGGGAAGACTGTGACACCTGGTTAAATCAGGTCAATGCTCAAAACCATTTTAATAATGAATTTACAATAATTTATTATATTATATCTGGTTAACTTAAGAACCCTCGTATTAACAACTCCATAAAACCTGAGATCGGTTAATCGTAACGTTTGAGAATAATAATAATAATAATATACATAATAATAATGATAATTATAATAATAATAATTATTAAGAAAATAATAATAATAATAATTGTGTGTGTAGAGTGCATAGATGACACCTAACTCATCCAATCTCTACAAAATCTTCCCTACGCATAACACTCCACACACACACACCTTTTCACATTCTCCATCCTCTCCACTTCCACACACACACCACCACCCTTCGACCGCCCCACCCCCACTCGGCCACCCTGCCGCCGCCTGCACCATTCACCACCACCACCATCAACAACCGTCGCCACCACCACCATCAACAACCCTCGTCACCACCACCATCAACAACCGTCACCACCACCACCATCGACCACCGTCACCACCTCGAGCCCAATCCACTACCCGCGACAAACAACCCCCCTCTCTCTGACATCACAATCTCACCTTCACCTTTGGAAACTTTCATTCCTCTCACAAAACAATCTAGTTAAAACCTTATATTAGAACCCGAAGTGTTTATTAAGAGACAAGGATCATGCTAACTTTGTGTGTAAAAGTTCTATCTATTTTCACTAAAGGTATTTTTTATTAGATTATTTACATTTGTTCATGCATGGATGATCAAGATGAAAATCTTGATGAACCTTTGTTCACCCATTTAAAGATTGTATGAAAATGGTTGTTTTGATGATTTTGGACATAAAATGGTTCTTTAAATGAATAAATAAAGCTGAAAAATGTATAGTAATGATTTTAGTTTGATAAAATCATGTTACTTGGGATATTAAGGTGGTAAAAATGTATATATGTGTGTATATATCATGTATGAATGTGAGTATGAACATATAAGTTGGAAGATTGATGGATTATGGCCTTGTTAGAAACATTAGGTGATATTAATGGATGAAGGATTGTTGTTAGTGTGATGACTTAGGATGATAACTAGGTTGAAGATTTTGGGTGACAATGTTATACAAAGAAATGATGATAAAGAATGACTAAGTTAAAATAATAAAATAGAAGGATGATACTTGGACATTATGACCAAGGAACTCGACTAAGACGTCAATTGAGACTCCAAAGACCTTATAAAAATATCCATATAAAACTAGAATAATATATAATTTGGACAATTCATGACTAATAAAAATATATAATATATATATATATATATATACATTTAGACAACAACTTTAGATTAACGGGTTTTATGTTTTGTAAAAATAATATATAGTAATTAAGTAATCTTAATAACTATAAAAGAATTATTTTATAAAAAGGAAATAAGAGAATTTCATAAATATTCATTATTTTATGAAACTATTGATTAATCTTCGAATAAAGACAAAAACATATATATGAGCTTGGAAAATTATAATCTTATAACATAAAACACTTAGATGAGAAAATCACTAGTTAATATTATAAACGCAAGATTCACGAATAGAATAGTAATAATATAAGATATTTAGAATAAGACAAGGACTAGATATTTGTAATAAGTCAAAAGTGTATATATCTACTAAGGAAAAATGATAAACTTTACTAGAAAAAGTTACAAAAATATACATTTTAAAATTGATAAAAACATTTTATTTTAAAACAACTAAATAAGTGGGTGAAAAGCATTCTCATAAACATAAATCATCATATATTGACCATGATGCATATAACTAGGGTTTTACTAAACGGAGTTTAGCACGTTGGCTTATTCGTTAATCACACTCGAGGTGAGTAATTCAGCCCCATTTTAAAATATTGTTTCATTTAAACTGTTTTGGGGGGAATGTATAAAAACTATATATATATATATATATGATGGGTATAACAGAGTAATATATGTTATGAAGGAATAAGTTGGGTCAATAGTATAGATGTATACTATTGAGCCCTTAACTCCCCCCATAATCATTAACCTCGGGGAGGCCACAAACTATATTGGTAGATATATCGGGTTAGAATGGCCCGCTCTCGCGACCAGTCGCGCTAGTCAAGTTGTAGCGAGGGAATTTAAATGTTTGGATTGTTGAGGGGCAACAACATTGTAGAGATTATATGAAGAGGCTGATGCAACCCAAACACCCAAAGTCTCTCCTGCATGTTGCACAAGTACATTGAAGAAGAATGCTTCAGAAGTTTCACACATTCAAAAGAAATATTCTAAGTGTAAAAGCTTCCAAAGCCAAGACCAATATCTTCCGAAGCCAAAGATTAAGTCTTCCGAAGCTTCAATAGACAAAGTCTTCCGAAGCCAACACATGAAGACAGATTTCTTCCGAAGACTTTTAACAACATGCTTTATTTGATGTACTTTTCTATAAAGCCGGAACCCTTTCCGCTACAACTCTGTAAAGTTACCAACTTACATGAGTTGGTGAAAAGGTCCATGCTTTTGGTAACTATACATTGAGGTCTTGAGTGTGTAACTTTCTACTTCATGTACTTTATCCTTTTTGTAATAGATAAGGATGTGAGCTATCGCATGTCATAGTCACTAGTCAAAAGGCAACCTGCATTTTGACTCTACAATTGATTTTGTTTCGTGTCTAGTCAATGTATCCAGCTGGTCTTCAAAGTATGGCTAGCTGTAGGATGTAGTGTAAGTATCTCAAGTTCTTGTAACTTTCTTTTATGCTTTGTAACACTTGTAATAGAACTTGAGAAAGCAATATACTGCAATCTTGAAAACCATATACTTGTGTATCTTGTTCTCTTGTTCTGTCTCTTACTTAATTACTTGTGTTCTTAGCATCATCTATTATGGTTAATCTAGTTCACTGTTTGATTAAGTTAAGTTTATTCTCCTCTTTGTGTTATTGTGTTGTAAGTGACCACCCTTCAATGGTCCTGCAGACGTGTTTCTTGGTTTGATTATGGACTTACGACCTAAATTAATCATAGTACCTAGCTAGTCTATGTTGAGTATATTATATCTCATTACATCATATTGTTTTGAAATCATATATTACAAAACTTAAAACCCTGATTGCTCACCAACTTTATGTTGACCTTATTACCTTTCATGCTTTTTAGGGTTATAGGTATGCTCGATATGGTAATGATGGAATTGTGTCCTTGTAAAGACCAAACGTTTTTATGTTGACTATTTCAAATCCTTAATGATGAGCCGGTTGTTTCGAAAATAAAAACTTAATAATGTAATTTGTTTAAATATTTTGTCATGAAAGATAGTCAACTCACTAAAAACTTACGTTTGACTATGACCGTTGGAATAACTCCAACTTCCCTTACCACCACGTCACGTGATGTAAGGCCCCATTCCCGGGCACCTCACAGTTGGTCATTCATCGCACATAAAACATTTTAAAACGTACATTTATTTTGCAGCAGAATATAAAACTTTCATTAATAACTAAAAATATGGCATTTCATTCATTTACAACATTCATTTTCATCTCAAAATACAATGACATGTCAAAATATGATGCCAGCCTCAAAACACTCCCAGTAGCTTATGCATCCATGCCTGCAACTCCTCAGCATCAACAAAGTATCTGCCAACTATCATGCATACAAAAGTCAGCGATGCTGAGTGAGTTCTAGTTTTTATAATAAAATAATTTATTTCCTTTAAAAACTATCTTTACATTTATTCGTGGTCATACAACATACGTACACTCAATCTATGTTCTTTATTCGCTTCGTTCTTTCATACTTGCATTGTTTCATTCTTTTATTTACTTTCGTATTCATATTATCATTCATACTTCTCAATATCTTTTACTTTCTTTTCTCTAGTGGTACCCTCAGCCTGGACAATATTGTCCTGGTACCCTCAGCCTGGACAATATTGTCCCACCAACACAGCGCTGAATCAACGAAAGAGTGAGTTGTGAACTTCACCTTCTGGTCCTCGCGACACTCACTGATCTCCAAGACTGCCTCCATCTCCCTCACCTAGCAGTGAGCGGCAGTAGCATTGCCATTGCCATCAAAAGTCGGTTCTTACACCTTTGGAACGCCCCATAACTGCACCCTCCGGCCGCTACCCCCACTACATCATCCTCCTCCTCATCGGATAACACAGTCTCAGGCTCCGGTTGTTCCTCCTCCCCTTTGCTTCCCTTGCCCATTGATCCCTTTCTAGTCTCCTTCTCCTTCCTATCCTCGCTTCTCACAGCCCTGATGACTTCAGTCACCACAGACGGTAAGACTGTCTGCATGACCTGGTGTACTTCATCAACAATCGCCTCCCTAGCTGAGGCATTCAAGCTAGCATTCTCATTCTCTTCGCTCCAGCCATGAACCTCAGGGTTCTCATGGGTCGTCTCAGGAGCCTTAGCACTACTCCTAGTCACACGTGGACGGCCTCTGCCTCTAGGAGTCTTGGAAGATTTCTATCCATCCATCCTCTAACACGCTATAAGATTCAAACACTAATGCGGTCATTCAAGGTAATAACTCAGGTTATGTCAAGTATAGTAAGTCCCTAATTACAGTGGCCAGTTGTGATTAGCCACTTACTTTACTCTTCATACCCCAAGCATTTCCTATCTTGACTTAATCAGTATCTAAATCTACTAAAGGCACATAAATCAAATAGCATGTGCACATAATACTGCTTAACCGTTAGCTTACATAAAATGTTTACATAAAACCTTTACCTATAGGCACGTAGGTACTAGGACTGGCATCCTTTTCCTTTTAGGTTTCTTTTGAAAATATTTACCCATTTCACTTAAACCTGGCTCTGATACCAACTTGTAAGGCACCATTCCCGAGCACTTCACATTTGGTCATTCATCGCATATAAAACATTTTAAAACGTACATTTATTTTGCAGCGGAATTTAAAACTTTCATTCATAACTAAAAACATGGCATTTCATTCATTTACAACATTCGTTTTCATCTCAAAATACATTGAAATGTCAAAATATGATGCCAGCCTCAAAACGCTCCCAGTAGCTTATGCATCCATGCCTGCAACTCCTCAGCATCAACAAAGTGCCTGCCAACTATCATGCATACAAAAGTCAGCGATACTGAGTGAGTTCTAGTTTTTATAATAAAATAATTTATTTCCTTTAATAACTATCTTTACATTTATTCATGGTCATACAACATACGTACACTCAATCTATGTTCTTTATTCACTTCGTTCTTTCATATTTTCATTGTTTCATTCTTTTATTTACTTTCATATTCATATTATCGTTCATACTTCTCAATATCTTTTACTTTCTTTTCTCTTACTTCCTTTTCATACTTTACATCCGTCGGTTGTCATACATCAAACATTTATACTGATAATAATTATTAGTATTATCTTCATCATCATTCATTCATTTCTTTGCTCATTACTCGAATCTTGTCTCATTCAATATCCCCGACTCATGCTCGAAAGTTGATGCTGTGTCGGGGCCTGTACACAAACCCCCGACTCATGTCCAAAGATTGACACAGCACCGGGATACCTCGTCTCATGCAATACCCCCGACTCATGTCCGAAGACTGATACTACGCAGGGGCCTGATAAACAAACCCCCGACTTATGTCCAAAGACTGACACAGTACCGGGGTACGCGACACAGATCTCATCATCCGTCACTTTGTCTCATCCAATACCCCCGACTCATGTCCGAAGACTGATACTGTGTCGGGGCCTGATAAACAACCCCCCGACTCATGTCCGAAGACTCAGTACCTGGGTACACGACACGGATCTCATCATCTGTCACTTTCATGTTCACCATTTGTTATCTCATGTGTTCATTTCGTACTCTATCATTATCTTTCACTTTGTTACATAATACTTTACATTCGTTAATTTATTTGTTCATACATCATACCACGTAAAGTCATACATAATGTAGTATAAAACATAATACGTACGTTTTGAAACCTCTTTGACGAAGAAAGATAACACATCACTCACACATATACACATCATAATCACATCACCCTGCACATATCAAGCATAAGTCATCACGTCATAACAAGGCCTATCTCCTTATTTTACCCCTTAAAACCACTTAGAAAATCCTAAGTCCAAAATGGGCGCATGGGACATTTTAGGCGCATGAGCATAAAAAGTCTAAGTGTAAAACAGTCTGGGCGCATGGGCACTATTTGGGCATTTCTGCCCTGTTCAGGCGCTTTGCCACTATGCAGGCGCATGGACACTTAGCTATTTTGGCAACTTGGTGCATGGACACTGTTTGGGCATTTGAGCTTACACTTAGATTATTAACACTTAGGCGCATGGGGTTGGGCAGTTGGGCATACTTAGGCAGTTGGTCGTTGGGCACATGGGACCACTGTTTAGGCGCATGACCCACTCTTGGGCGCATGGCCAACACTTAGGCGCATGGCCATCATGCAGGGCGCATGGGCCACTGTTTAGGCACATGGCCCACTCTTGGGTGCATGGCCAACACTTAGGCGCATGGCCATCATGCTGGGTGCATGGGCCACTGTTCATGCGCATCAGAACATTCTGAAATGTTTCCTATGCTACTAACATCACCCGATTATCATTCTAATAATACCCAAGCACAGATCTAACACACTAAGGGCACCTAAGCATGCTAATCATCTACACTAGCCCATAATCATACTCTAAAACATACATACATCATTTTTGAACATAAGGCTGAAACTCATGGTTTTACTTGAAAATGTTTTCTTGGTATGCATAATAGCCCCAAACAAGTTGAAAATCAGTAAAAGAGGGGTTCTAGAAACTCATCTTGAGCAGCCTTTGAGCAACACACTTCAAGTTCGAGACCCACCTTCAATTCAGCTCTTAAATCCTGAAAACAAACACTAAACACCAAGAACTTTGGTCAAGAACCCGAAACCTAACTGAAACCGAGCTCATATAAAAGAAAACTCACCTTTACAGCTGCTTCTTCCTCTTTCTCTCTCTAGAACCGAGGGCTTTCTTCTTCTTCTTCCTCCGAAAGTAAAAGCAGCATTCTGCTTTTAGTATGGGCGGCCATACCCATTTATAATATAAAATATTAGACATTTGTACTTTGTACACTTTATCCCCCTCCACTTTCACTCATTATCTATTCTTTCTATTTACTTTTCTTTTTCTTTTGTTTAAATAAAAATTCAGGGTGTTACACATGACCTTCCGCTGCGATTTTCGGGGTGTGACAAATATGTATGTGCATTGATTATAAAGAATTAAATAAGTTAATTGTGTAGAGAAAGTATCGTTTACCAAGAATAGATGATTTATTTGATCAACTTCAAGGAGCCAACTACTTTTCGAAATTGATCTTCGATCAGGTTATCATCAGTTGAAAGTGTGTGAGGAAGACATTTCCAAGACCACATTTAGGACACATTATGGGCATTACAAATTTTTGGTTATGTCATTTGGAGTAACCAATGCCCCTACAGCATTCATGGATCTGATGAATAAAGTTTGCAAGCCATACTTGGATAATTTTGTAATTGTTTTTATAGATGACATACTTAATTATTCTAAGGACCAAGATGATCACGCTAGACATCTGAAAATGGTTCTAGAAACCCTTCGACAAGAAAAGATTTATGCAAAATTCTCTAAATGTAACTTCTGGAAAAGAGAAGTTCAATTCCTTGGTCATGTGATAAATAGGAAGGGAATACAAGTAGATTCAGTCAAGATAGAAGTTGTGATGAAATGGGAAGCACCAAAGAATCCCAGTGAGATTAGAAGCTTTTTGGGTTTATCAAGATACTACCGAAGGTATATTGAAGACTTCTCCAAGATTGTTGCCCTTTAACAGCTTTGACTCGAAAGAATACAAAGTTTGACTAGGGACCAAAGCAAGAAGAAGCTTTTAACCTTCTAAAACAAAAGCTTAGCAGTGCTCCCATACTTGCATTACTAGATGGTAATAAAGACTTTGCAATATACTATGATGCCTCATATAATTGTTTAGGCTGTGTGTTGATGCAAAGAAATAAGGTTATAGCCTATGCATCACGACAACTATAAGTTCATGAAAAGAACTATACTACACATGACCTTGAATTGGGTGTCATAGTGTTTGCCTTAAAGAATTGGCGACATTACTTGTATGATACTAAGTGTGTAATCTAGTCCGACCATAAGAGTTTACAACATATTTATAATCAAAAGATGTTAAACATGATGCAAAGAATGTGGATGGAACTTCTCAATGATTACGATTGTGAAATCAAATACCATCTGAGAAAGGCTAACGTAGTCGTGGATGCTCTCAGTCGGAAAGAAAGAGTTAAACTAATTAAGGTAAAAGCATTAAAGATAGAAATCAAGCTTGATTAGAAAGACCAAATCAAGGATGCTCAAACTGAAGCGTTAAAAGATCAGAACATCCAGGCTGAAAGAATGATGGGTAACCAAATTATTAACTCAATGAATGGGTCGGTCAGAGAACTTGGATCCTAAAATTTGAAGGTATTCAAGGCAAAGTATTAGATATAGCCCACAAGTCCAAATACACAATGCATCCCAGAGTAAACTAAACGTATAAAGATATGTGAAATCACTAATGGTGGCCTAATATGAAAAGATCTATAACCCAATATGTAACATCTGCTCATTTTCAAACTATAAACCCAAACCCGAACCCATTTTGAACTTTCATATAATGGAAAATTCATCATTAAAAATTATTTTATTCATTATAATGAATTAAATGCAATTTAACCAATATGGTGAATTGTTTTATTCAATTACTATTTATCAAATCATTTAAACAAGTTATTTTAATTCTATGATTTATAAAATATTTTATAATATATAAATGAAGTTTTATAAATTTATGAAGTTTTTTTTGTCATTTATGAGTCTAATTATTAAATTATTAATAAATAATTAAATTTCAAAGTTAAACAAATTTACAAAGTGATAAAAAGTTTCTAAGTAATTTGGGTTATTTTTAAATAAGGGTTATAAAAGGTTAAGGGTTTAAATTGTAGATTTTAAAAGTTAAATTAAAAGGTTTTACATAAAATGTTAACATGGTAAACATGAGGGACCAAAAGTGTAGATTTTATTTAAACCCAACCCCCCAACATCGACCTAATCCCCGTCGTTAACCTTCCACCTCCGGCCAATCTCCGGCGTGTGCCAAACATTCTAACTGATCAATTAACACCTAATTAAACCGACCCAACTTATTCACGAACATCATTCGAAACTGCAACCATGTATTAATTGCATTATCAAGACAATTATGATTATTAAAACACAACACCAAAACTTGAACCAAAACTCCATCTGTTATAACTCGGATTTTGATCAAATAAATGATTTGTTAAACCTGAAACACGTTATTAAGAAATTCGAATTCAAACACAAATATAATTATATTGAATCAGTGTAACTATCATAAAAATCAAATTGAAACTCCCTAATCAAATCCTTAACTCGTTTGATACGAAACAGACCAAATCCATACTATATAATTGAGGGCAAACCTCATGATCCATTCACTTAGATTTTCTATGCCCTCAATTTCGTTTGAAACACACACACTCGCATTCAATCTTAGGCCCTGCCGCGACCTTACTCTCGACTCTTCACCATCGATTCCATATTAAATCAGGTAATTAGACACATACACACACTCGGTTTCATTTAGGGAATAAAAGCTCTAAGTTTAATTCCATTAATATTCATGAATTGATGTTCAATTGGATTGAAATCAAAACTAGGGTTCATTCTAATTTGGGGATTTTTCATAGAACTTTATTTATTTATTTATTTCAAAACAAAACTAGATCTAGGCTCTAACCCAACTGGTTAACAACCATAGCCCCTTTAAAAGGGACTCAGGTTCGATCCTTAGGCACCCCATACTGTTTTTAAATCAACTTTCCTCCCACTTTTAAATTACAAAAAATTATTATTATATTAATAAATCTAAATAAAAGTTATTTTGTTAAATAAAACATGTTTGAAATTATTAAGTTAATTTTTAAAGGTTTTAAAACTTATAATTTTTAAATTTAATTATTTTTATAAAGAATAAAAAGTTATAAAAACATTATTTAGGCATTTATGTTATAAATATATTATAGCTCAAATTTAAATTATTTCAAAACACTTTAAACCTACATATTACAAATAATTTAAATAATTAATTATACAAATGATTTTATAATTGATTATATAAATAATTAAGTATTCAATGTTTTATTTAACTATGTTATATCATAAATAGTTAATAAATCTACTTTTTAAAATTTTAATTAACTTATGAAACAACATATTATACTTTATTCTTAAAGTTTTGTATTATAAGTTCTTTATAATAAATCATGTAAAAAGTTCAAAACTCTATAATATCATTTTAAATAATTTTAAAGTCATTTAATAAGTATTCAATTAATCACCATTATCAAGTTTTTAAATAATTAATTATTAAATTAATTATTTCATTTCATACATTATACTTATTTCTATTAAATCAATAAATTAAATTATTAAATCTGTAAGGACTAAATGTAGAGGCTGATGCAACCCAAACACCCAAAGTCTCTCCTGTATGCATGCATAAGAGTACTGAAGAAGAATTCTTTGGAAGTTTCACACCAGCATTAGAAATATTCTAAGTGTGAAATCTTCCAAACCAAGACCAACATCTTCCGAAGCCAAAGATGAAGTCTTCTGAAGCTTCAAAGACAAAGTCTTCCGAAGCTTACACTTGAAGACAGATTTCTTTCGAAGACTTTTGAAGACATGCTTTATCTGATGTACTTTTCCATAAAGTTGGACCCCTTTCTTCTGCAACTCTTTAAAGTCGGCAACTTTCATAAGTTGGTGAAAAGGTCCATGCTTTTGGTAACTGTACATTAAGGTCTTGACTCTGTAACTTTCTACTTTATGTACTTTATTCTTTTTGTAATATATTAGGATATGAGCTATGGCATGTCATAGTCACTAGCCAAAAGGCAATCTTCATTTTGACTCTACATTTGATTTTGCTTGTTGTCTAGTCAATTGTATCCAGGTGGCCTTCAAAGTATGGCCGACTGTAGGATGTAGTATATGTATCTTAAGTACTTGTAACTTTCTTATATGCTTTGTAACATTTGTAATAGAACTTGAGTAAGCAATATACTGCAATCTTGAAAACCATCTCCTTGTGTATTTTTCTATCTTGTTCTGTCTCATATTTACTTGTGTTCTTAGTATCATTACAAAGGTTAACCAGATCCTTGTTTCATCTATTAGGTATTCTTAGCAACTCTTCTCACTGTGTTGTTGTGTTGTAAGTGCATACCCTTTAACGGTCCTGCATTTGGTATCAGAGCTTTCCAGGCTCTTGATATAAGATCTCACCATCTTAAGATCCCTCTCACACACAAATACTTAACTTATCAAATGGGAATCATTTCCAAATCCGATATGGAAACTGGAACTATGACAAAGTCCCCACTAATCATTCTTGATGACTTTGACACCTGGTGCCAATGAATGGAAGGTTTCATCAGGTCTCTAGACTCAAGAATATGGGAGTCTGTTGAAAATGGACCTTACATACCAAGCACCTCTTCTGCTAACGGTGGTGGTATGATCCCCAAGGCTGTGGCTGACTACTCAGATGAAGATAGAAAGAGAGTAGAGATTGACCATAAGGCCATGACAGCCCCTTAGACTGCTCTTCCAAACTCTATGTACAAAGGTTTCAAGAAATGAAAAACAACTAAGCAGTTGTGGGATGCATTGAAACTGATGTATGAGGGTTCCTTTGAAGCTAAGGAGAACAAGAATGATCTCTGAAGCAGCAGTTTGAAAATTTCACCTTCAAAGCTGGTGAAACCATGACTCAACAATACTTTAGGTATGTTGAGATTGTGGATACCCTAGTGGATGGAGGAGTTGCTCTTGAAAACATAGACATTGTAAGGAAGTTCATGTCCTCACTTCCTAGGCAATGGACACACTACTGTGTGGTTATCAAGAGAACTGAGAAGCTGAAAAATCTCACTCTAATAGAGTTGTATGGGATTCTCAGTGGCTACCAGATGGAGATTAACATGCAAGGTTCATCTGGCAACTCCAACAATCAAATGGGTTCAGCCCTTCATGTGGATTAAAAGGATAGCATAAAACCCCAACATCATCTCATATGCTACCCTAACAACTCACAAAAGGGTCCTTTCATCACCTTCCCTGAGACACCAAGGGAGAACTACACTCAAGGAAGCCCATTCCAAGAGACAAGTTCTTCTCAAGCCTTTATGTCCTCTAATGAAAGTTGTAGCAGCTTTCTTTTCACCCTTGAAGACCTGAACTGTATCCATCCAGATGATCTAGAGTACATGGAGATAGTCCAGAAGATTACTTTTCTTACTCTAAGAGCCAAGAAGTTCTACAAGCAGATTGGAAGGAAGTTCCCCAGCAATGCAGCCAGTGGAAAGTTTGGACTCGAAAAAAGTAAAGTTAAATGTTACAACCGTAACCTGATGAGCCACTTTTCCAGGGAGTGTAAGGCACCAAGAACAAATGGTGGCCAAGCACAGTCCAGACCAAACTACACTGATAAAGCTACCCAGAATGAAAAGCCAAAGCAGCAAGCTGTAGTTGCTGTTGAAAAAGGAGGCTTTGACTAGAGCTTTTAGGTGGAAGATGCTTCTCCAAACCTAGCACTGATGGAATATCATGATGAAGCCAAGGTATTAGAACATCTCTGTACCCCTGAATGCATTATTAAAGTTCATAGATACAAGTCCTACAACTTAGAAATGAGATCTGATCTTGAGTCCTTGAACATCTTAAAAGCTTATTTTAGAAAGTCTAAAAGTGATTATAAACTAAAGATAGAGGACTTAGAGAAAACCATTTCAGTTCTAAAACATGAGCATACAAATTATAGGACTCAGATCAAGGATCTCATAACTAATCTGACTGAGTGCCAGGCTAAGCTTATGATCAGCAAAGCCAGGGCAGAAAAGTGTGTTCTTGAAGAAGAGACCTTCAAGAACATGATATCCTCATCCCTGCACAACAAGGTGTGTTATCAAAATAAGCAGGGATTAGGATCTAATGAGATAGCTCTTCCACACACAATCTTGTCTGTAAGATCACCCAGGTGTGGAACTGGTGAAGATGAGCTTCCTCTCATAGACCTTTTGAGTGAAGAGGATGAAGAAGTGATAGTGAAGAATCTCTGAGAAGAGTGAAGAAGAGGATTCTAAGAAGGGTCACTATCCTTTTAAGGAGAAGAAGAAGACTGTGATGACCAAGTCTATGAGGAAAAATTTGATTAGAAAGAGCAAAAGAAAAGCTAGGAAGGCTCAAGAGATCAAGGCCACTTTTGATTCTAAGCAGAAACAAGTTTTTATCTCTACAGGATTTGAAGTGGTGAAGACTGAAGACATCAACCTAAACTCATCTGCTAAGAGTTTTGGTTCATGTTCAAATCATCTCAGCACCAAGAACAAGGCTGATTTGTTGTGTACCACTGCTACACAACCTGGAACATCCAACTCCATGAACAGTTCTTAGCCTAAAAGGACTGTCTCAGCATCTACAAAGAGGAAGGTTGAGAAGGGATGTGATCAAGATCAGTCTTGTTCTCAGAAAAGGGCTCTTGGGAAGAAGAAAATAGAATGTGTCATGTGTGAAAGTACTTCTCATCTTGCTAAGGATTATCCATAAAATCCAAGAGGTACACTTCATATGACCAGTAAAAAGACTTCCAAGAGTTCCAAGGAGTTTTCAGCTTCGGAAGGAAAATTTGTTTCCTTCGGAAGCTTCAAAATGAAGAAGAAGGCAAGTGGAAAATTTCCTTCGGAAGAAAATTTGGTCTCGGAAGAAAAGAATACTTCCGAAGCACTAAAGTCTGCTGCAGTGTCTATAGAATCTTCCAAAGGTCCAGTCATCAAAACTTCCGAAGTCTCAAAAGCTTCCGAAGTGTTGAAGGTCAAGTCCAAACTTCCAAAGGTGGTGTGGAAGTCTAAGAAAGACCAAGTGACTGAAGGTTCTCCATTAACAACAGCTCAAGATCCTCAAAGCACAACTATAGGATCTATTACTATTGCATTATCTTTTATTTCTTTTATTAAGCCCAAGACAAGTAAGGCTTGGGTTTCCAAATGTAACTAATCATTTTCTTTATGCAGGAACAGCTCAAGACAAACAGAAATGTCTGGATCATTGACAGTGGTTGTTCTAGGCACATGACAAACAATAGATCACTACTCTAGAACTTTGAAAGGATTGATGGAGGGCCAGTTGCTTTTGGAGGATATGAAGGTGGTTACATTTCTGGAAGAGGCAAGGTCATAAATAGTAAGCTCAACATTGAAAAGGTAAACTTTGTTAAGGATCTTGGGTACAATCTTTTGAGTGTATCTCAATTTTGTGATCAGAGTCATAACATGCTCTTTACTAAGCATGAGTGCATTGTTCTCAAGCCCGGGGTGGTCATTGCTCATGATCATATCCTGCTTAGAGCCCCGAGGAAAAGGAACATGTACAAGATGGACTTGCAAGAAACATCTCCTCTAAAGAAGTTTCATGCTTTCTGTCTAAAGCCAATAGTGATGAGTCTTTCCTAGGGCATAAAACAATGTGCCATGTAAACTTTATGAACATAAATAAACTGATTAAGAATGATTTGGTAACTGAATGCCAAAGAAAGAGTTTACAAGTGATGATCATTGTGTTGTATGCCTGAAAGGGAAGCTGTGAAGTCACCGGATCGGTTGACATCCGAGCGCATTCTTGACAGAAGGAAAATTAAAACCAAGAGAAAAACAAGATAATGAATAATAATTCAATGGTTTCATTGATAAAACCTAATGATTACAAGTTGTTTAAACATAAGAATCACGACTCTTGGCAAGGGGAGATCAAGCATGATCTCCCCTCTCATCGGAAGCACCTAGGCCCCGGGCACTCTCTCGGAACCCTTAATCTCTCTACACAATAAAACTGGTATTTATAGGCCTCAGCCCATATCAGATGCGACTGGGCCCATTCGTACGATTAGGCCATGCGTATGGTTCAATCGTACGACTGGACCATACTATGGTTCAGTCTTACGAATGGCCCAATCGCATCTCTGAGTCGCACGACTGGTCCATTAGCATGGCTCAGTCGTACGACTGAGTCTCATTTGCATATGCTCCTGCGAATGACCCAGTTGCATGTGTTTACAACATATCAGGTGTATTACATTAAGCCTAGACTATTTGACAAGCTATGGACACACTACATATGACAATATATGCTCCAACAAATTCCCCCTTGGATGTTGCTTGCGAATAGTAGATAACACCTCTTACAATCTTCGGTCAATCTTTGCTCTGGTTTCCAATAGAATCAAACAAAAAAACATATTAGTAAACGTTGCCGGTCCGTCAGGTTGCTACAGTATTTCCTGAAAATGAATTTAGGCACAATAGCTTTCGTTTACTTTGCAAAACACCATCATAGTAGCAAGATTCCCCATATGACTGATTTTTCCAGATAATGACATGAACAGTTTTCCATTGCTTCAATCTTCACACAGGCTAACTTGATTAGCATTAAAAACTACAGAAATTCCCCCTCAAATTCAGCATATCCCAATATATAAACGTTGTGCTCTCCTGGCATCTTCATACAGTGTATTGGGCAAAAAGTAGAAGGTTCCAATCCATAGCTGACAATCTCAAACAAATCAGCATGCACTCAGATTCATCATCAGAAACCAGCTCACATCATCACTTTCTGATTGCGTCTTCAATTTCTCTATACATGGATCCCCCCTAAGAATCAGAATCCTCTCTATGTGAATAAATATAACTTGATTCGCCCATAAATAGTCAGATGCTCCTGACTACCCCACAAAATCAGCACCGACTGCTGACATCTTCTCTTCTCTCTTTTGTGTTCTAACTACATTCATATATTCTGGAAGTCCAACGAATAATGGGGTATCCATCTAACTTATTTGACAAAAGAACCTCAGGATGAATGTGCTTTGCTCAACCTCAAATCTGTGCAAGAGGCAGTTCCAGACCTTTTTTTGTCTGGAACACCATTCATTCGTATGACATGGAGGACAAATATCACATCAAGTGAACGGATGATAATAATGATATATTCATGCGACTGGTCATAAGACTGGTCCAGTAGCATGACTGAACATAAGACTGGTCCAGTAGCAGGACTGGACATAAGACTGGTCCAGTCTCACGACTGGACATAAGACTGGTCCAGTCTCACGACTGGACATAAGACTGGTCCAGTCTCACGACTGGACATAAGACTGGTCCAGTCTCACGACTGGACATAAGACTGGTCCAGTCGCACGACTGGACATAAGACTGGTCCAGTCGCACGACTGGACATAAGACTGGTCCAGTCGCACGACTGGACATAAGACTGGTCCAGTCGCACGACTGGACATAAGACTGGTCCAGTCGCACGACTGGACATAAGACTGGTCCAGTCGCACGACTGGACATAAGACTGGTCCAGTCGCACGACTGGACATAAGACTGGTCCCGTCGCACGACTGGACATAAGACTGGTCCAGTCGCACGACTAGACATGACTGGACATGTCACACCCTAACCTTGACGGCGGAAACGTCGAGGAGTGAAAGTTAAGATCGTTCACAGCCACATAACGCTATTATTAAATCCAAATATATTAATCATAAGTTTCAATTGTACCAATACAAACATAAGTCTCAAATAAAGAAGTTAACAAGCATACTAAGAAATATAACAAGCTTATTCGTTTATTTAACTAGGTCCATTCCTAGGTGTGAACAAGCTTCAAAAGTGGCGATCAAACTTGAGTATTTCCTGAAACATGTTAAAAATAAAAGGTCAACATAAGGTTGGTGAGATTTCCATAGTTTTCAATACATAAATATATAAAAGATGGCAATTCATGTTGTAAGTTAGAGAACAAAGCAACTAGAGATGTAAGAAAGAATGCACAATCAAACCTTGACAGATTTTTACAAGTCTCAAACGTTTACAAGTATATACGATTAGCTAAGTGTACTTGGATCAACCAAGCAGGCTTGTCAGGCCGATAGATCTATGATGTCGTCAGGCTAGCAATAGTTAATGATTGTACATATATTCGACATTACATGGTAGCTACAAAGTTCAACTAACCACAACACACAAGTAAATTGCCATAAGTTTACAAGAATCAAACGTTACAAGTGCAATGGTTATAAGGTAACATGTTTCACCCCAAAGTGTAAAAATAGGAAAAAGGGGTATAGAAATACTCACATGATCAAATAAGTATATATTGGATTATTAATAACAAATAATAACAAGCGTCGTTTTAACGTAGTTCTTCACAATACACCTAAGATAAATATATATTTACAAGATTAAAGTTTAATTGTAATGAGTTTAACGAATCAACGTGGACTAGGGTTTTGGATGGAATTTGGTATATAGATATTTTATTAATTATATTAAATAATAAAAGAAAAGAAAAATATAAATTAAGCATTTTTGTTTTAAAAAAATGTAAGAAAATCATTTGTAATAAAACTTAAGTACAAAGTTTAGTAACGTGTATAACTTTTAGAATTACTCTCATTTTATACACTAATATACATTTTTTATTTAAATAGATAATGGTTTAATGGGTTGCAATAATATTTAAAGTCTATTTTATTATGAAAAATATTTTATATATATTATTTGAATCAATAATAATTTAGCAAAAACAGTATTTAAGTCTAACTTATAAGAAAATAATCATTTGTACAAGTAATGATTTAATCAGTTAAACAATATTTAAGGTTTAATTTATAAGAAAATACACTAATTATATTGTTTTTCTATAATATTTAATAAAATGTTAAGACATTTTGTGAGATAAATTAACAGAAAAATAGGTAAGGTGTCTTAAAAAAATAACAAGTTCCCAACTTGATTTTTGTATATTTTCAGAAAAATCTAGAATTAAAAACAAAGGCTAAAAACCTTTAAAAAATACATGAGGTTGCCCGGGTTCGAACCCGGGACCTCATGTATGGGAGGCAAGTGTCTTAACCAGTGAACTAGTGGCCTCAGCCACAATTTATAGTTGATTTTAAAACTTTAAAACCATTTGATACCAAACACCCCCAAAACACATGAACCCTAATTCGTTCAATCCCCAATTTGAAGCTTAACTCGAATGATTCAACCTGATTAATCTTAGGGCTTTTGCTCCCTAGATGTAATCGAGTTGAATGATAACATACTTACTTGATTAATAACAGATTGACGTGTTTATGCACGATTTAGTCTCGGTTCTTATGCAAAGAATGGGGATTCTTGAAGTCGATGATCAAGTGAAATTTTCACACAATTGAATGTACATAAAGTTGAAAGGGGTCAAATGGAAGCTTTCCCATCTGTTAAATAGTTCCAAATTGAACGTTTTTATGCCGAATGGGTTCCGAATATGGTTCGAGTGTTTCGGTTATAATTGAATGATTAATTGATGGATTAACTCGAAATAAAACAGCACATTAAGCTTTGCAATAATCATACAAGCGTTTCTGGTTTATTAATTTGATTTTTAACATGATTTGGAAGTTGAACGAATGAAATTTGATTGCGGGTTCGGTTTCATGATCAAATGTCATTATAACAATGTTTAATATCCAATTAAAGTATGTACTCGAGTTCGATTCATTTCCGCAAAGTGATTGCATCATTTGGCTTAAATTTGAGGGCAAAATGGCCGACTTTGGCCTCGCCGGCGTCGCGCCGGGCTTTGGCCGGCCGGCGGCCGAGATAGCGGGGAGAGAGAAAGGGGTGGGGGTTGGGTTTGGTAAATTACACTTTTGGTCCTGTTGTTTTGTTATTTTGTTATTTCATGTGAGAACTTATGTTGTAAATTCCTAAATTGGCAATAAAGCCCCCTAGACTTCTCTTTTTAAGTTTATTAACTTTTACAAGTTGTTATTATTGATATTATTATCATTTTTCTTAGTTATTATTAGTATTATTATTATTATTGTTATCATTATTATTATTATTATTATTATTATTATTATTATTATTATAAACAATATTTTTATAATTTACCATTATTGTTATTATTAACATTATCAATGTTTTAGTTATTATTATTGTATATAATTCAATTGCTTAATTCATTAACATTTAATAAAGAAAACAAGCACAAAGAGCCCACAAGTTCCATATATGATCACAATGACCCTTATAAGAATAAACGCAGTTAATTTTTCTTAACAAAAATACAAGATGTTACATAACATAAGACTGGTCTAGTCTCATGGTTCAGTCGCCATGAACCATTCTGCACGCAGATTTTCAGATCTGCATGTAACACCCGGATTTTTTTTTAGTCAAGAAATAAGAATAAAAGCATGAAGGGCAATAAAGTCCAAGAGGAGGGACTAAAAGTGTCCAAAAAGGACAAAACTTTCAAAAGTTGGTGTAAAGGGGAGTATGGCCGCCCACCCTCACCTCACTTCACCATTTGTCTCGCCTTTTAGAGAGAGAGCAGAGAAAAACTCTCGGTTGAAGATAAGAAGAAGAAGAGAAGTCGAATTAAAGGTAAGAATTCAAGGTTTTTATGCTTTTATGTCGGGTTTTATCCCGGTTATGTGTTTGTATGCTTATGGGTTGTGTTTGTGCTCGGGTCTGTGTGTTTTTGGTGTTATTTCTAGGTGTTTTGAACTCTTTGCAAGCGGGTTAAAAGGAAGAACACCCAAGTTGCACCAGGTGAGTTCTAGACCCCGGTTTTTACATGTTTTAAACTATCTTTGGGGCTGAAAAACGTATTAAAATGATTTTACAAGTTTATGTGTGAATACCCGTATGTATGGTGTATGTTGGATGTTAGTTCTGGATGGTTTATAGGCTACTCATGTTTAGAATAGCCACATTATTCTTAGAACAGATGGGTTCGATGATTAGGATTGAAAATATCCTAGAAACATGTTTTACAGAATGCTCATGCGTCTAGATAAGTGTTCAACGTCTGAAAGTGCCTTAGAAAGAATTAAGTGTAAGTCATGTGCCTAAACAGTAGCTCATGCGCCCAAAATTTGCCTTAGAAATATTTAAGTTTAGCCCATGCGCCTGAACAGTGGCCCATGCGCCTAGAAATATTAGTCGGATGACCAAGTGTAGGGCCATGCGCCCCAATAGTGCCCATGCACCCAAGTGGCCCATGCTCCCAAGTGGCCCATGCGCCTAAGTGTTCATGCGTCTGAATAGTATCCATGCATCTAGATTGGGCTGGAATTTACTAAGTGTTCAGACGTCTAGTGTTCCCCATGCTACTGAACAGTACCCATGCGCCTGAAAGTGGCCCATGCGCCTAAGTGTTCCCCATGCGCCTGAACAGTACCCATGCGCCTGAAAGTGGCCCATGAGCCTAAGTGTTCCCCATGCGCCTGAATAGTGTCAATGCGCCTGCATAGTGCCCATGCGCCTAGGACTTAGAATATTTTTCTGATTTTTGGGGAAAATGTGTAAAGTAGGCTTTGATTTGGGAAATTCCCGGGGGACTATAAGTTGACTTTTGGGGTCATAGATGGTATGATGGACATGTTATGGATGATGATGATAATGATAATGTTGCATGAATGTGCATGATGTATGTTATGTATGTATGATGCCCTGTGATGATGTATGTATGGTATGTTATGTTATGTTCCTTATGATGATGAATGTTTATCTTTCCATGGCTTTACGTGTTATGTAATGAATGAACCGAAAGTATTATGTAACGTAAAGTGAAAGATAATGAAAGAGGAACATGATGAATGAATGCATGCATTAACAAATGATGAACGTAAAAAGTCTTGCAAGCAAAAGTATATGTTTTACGTGCGATGAATCACCAGCTGTAAGCATCCCGGGAACGGGGCCTTACAAGTTAGTATCAGAGCCAAAGTTTAAGTGAAATGGGTAAATTTTCAAAATAAACCTTAACTTAAACTGAGAATGGGACGGAATGGGAATGGGATGCCAATCTGAGTAGCTGCGTGCCATCAGGTATTTTTGTAATGTTAGCCGGTTTATGTGCGCATGGTATGTGGTTATGTGTTGTATGTAGATTTAAATACTAATGTAGTCAGGACAGGTAATGCTCGAGGTATGAAGAGTAAAGTGAGTGGCTAATCACAACTGGCCACTGTAATTAGGAACTTACTATACTTGACATGAACTGAGCTGTTCCCTTGAATGACCGTGTTGGTGTTTGAATCTTTCAGTGTGTTAGTAGATGGCTGGTGGTAGATCTTCGAACGCCTCTCGTGGTGGAGGTCACGGTGCTGAACCGCGACCCAAGAGGGGGAGACCCAGAGTCGAGAAAGTGGTTCATGAAGAACCAAAAACCCATCATCCGGAGGTCGGAGATGAGAGTGCTAACCTGAGAGCCTCAGTGAAGGAGGCGGTTGTGGAAGAAGTGCACCGAATCATGCAGACGATCTTACCGTCTGTGGTGACTGAAGTGATAAAGGCAGTTAGAGAGGGAGAGAGAAAGGAAAGGAGTGGACCTACGGGTGAAAAAAGATAGCCAAGACTGAGACAGTCCCGTCTGATGATGAGGACGAGGAAGAAGAGTCTGCGCTGGAGGCGACCTGAGGCTGCAACTACGGGGTGTTTATGAGATGCAAACCCCCTACTTTCGATGGAAACGGCACTGCCGCTGCTGCTCACCGGTGGGTGAGGGAAATGGAGGCAGTACTTGATATCAACGAGTACCGAGAAGACCAGAAGGTTAAGTTCGCTACCCACTCATTCGTAGACTCAGCTCTGTGCTGGTGGGACAATATCATCCAAGCCGAGGGTAGTCGGGCGATCGGGAGAATGAGATGGTCGGAGTTGAAGAAGTTGGTGATCAAGGAGTTTTGTCCTCACCGGGAAATGGACAAGGTCGAGAGAGAGTTTCTGCAACTAGAGGCGGGAACTATGACGCACCAAGAGTACACCACAAGGTTCAATGAAAGGACACGACTGGTGCCTAATCAGGTGACGCCACTGTCACGAAAGATTAAGAGATATATCCAGGGACTGCCGGCGGATATCCGTAGGCATATGATCGCCACCCGGCCGAAAACTTTTAGGTCGGTGGTTGATTTGGCTGGTAGACTATATGATGAGCGTGAGGTGGTAGTGGCTGAGGAGAAGAAGACGAGTAGGGATGGGAGAAACTGGAATGGGAAACAGTTTGGACGTGGTAGAGCTGCTCCAAACAATAAGGTGGCGAGGGTAGGTGACCGACGTGTGGTCACAGCTGGTGCTGGGTTGGAGAAGTGTGGCAGGTGCGGGAAGGAGCACGGTGGCGAGTGTAGATGGGGGTCGAATATTTGTTTCAAGTGTGGGAAGCCTGGTCATATGGCTAGAGACTGTGGAGGTGTGAAGTGTTTCAACTGTGGGGGAAGTGGTCACATGAGTAGGGAGTGTAAGAAGCCAAGGTCCGAGAGTTCCGGGGTGAAGAAGGCCAGAGGAGAAGGGCAGAAGGCAAATGCCCGAGCTTTCACGATGACTCGGGAGGAGACTAGGACAGATCCCGACGTGGTGTCAGGTATGTTTCTAGTAAACCAAACTCCTGCATCTGTGTTGTTTGATTCTAAGGCTAGTAGGAGTTTCATTTCTACTACTTTTGGTGCTAAGTTTCCCAATAAGAGTAGATGTATTGGTGAGCCATTCGAGGTAGAAATTGCTATTGGTAAGTCCACTAGAATTACTAAGGTGATAGAGGGCTATGCCATAGAACTAGAAGGCCTTAGGTTTGCTGCTAGGTTACACGTGTTACCCCTAGGTGGATTTGATGTAGTACTAGGGATGGACTGGTTAGCAACCTATGAGGCAAACATCGTGTGTCGCAGGAAGATGATCCAATTGACAACGCCTGACGGAAATGAGGTGACGGTCTATGGTGATCGCGTCACGATAATCCCGAGGGTGATTTCAATGGCGATGGCGGGAAAATGCATGAGACGCGGATGTAGTGCCTATTTGGCATACATAAAAGATGTAGATGCGTCCGTGCCGCAATTATCTGAAGTACCAGTGGTGCGCGACTTTCGGACGTATTCCCGGAAGACTTACCCGGTGTGCCACCAGACCGCGAGGTTGAGTTCCGAATTGACTTGATACTCGGTGCTCAACCCGTTGCCAAGGCACCGTACCGGTTGGCTCCGACTGAGATGAAAGAGTTAATAGAGCAGTTGAAAGAACTGTTGGATAAGGGGTTCATTAGACCGAGTATCTCTCCATGGGGTGCTCTGGTATTATTTGTGAAGAAGAAAGACCGTATTATGAGGATGTGTATTGACTACTGAGAGTTGAACAAGTTGACGGTGAAAAACCGATACCCCCTACCAAGAATAGATGATCTGTTTGATCAGCTCCAAGGTGCCAGTTGGTTTTCGAGGATAGATCTTCAATCTAGTTACCATCAGCTGAAAGTGAAGGAGCAGGACATTCCTAAAACAGCTTTTCGCACGCGCTATGGTCACTATGAGTTTCTTGTAATGTCGTTTAGTTTGACCAATGTGCCAGCTGCTTTTATGGATCTGATGAACCACGTGTGTCGGCCGATGTTAGATAAATCAGTGATTGTGTTTATTGATGATATCCTGATTTATTCAAAGAGTGAGATTGAGCATGCTGGTCATATTCGGGAGGTTCTGGAGACGTTAAGAAGGGAGAAGTTGTATGCAAAATTCTCCAAGTGCGCATTTTGGTTACATGAAGTTCAGTTCTTGGGTCATGTGGTGAATCCCGATGGGATTATGGTGGACCCAGCTAAGGTAGTGGCAGTGACGCAATGGAAGTCTCCAAAGACGCCATCCGAGATTCAAGTTTCTTGGGTTTGGCGGGCTACTATAGGAGATTTATCCAAGCCTTCTCTAAGATTGCTTCTCCACTGACTAGGTTGACCCGGAAGGATGTAAAGTATGTATGGGGTCAGGCTCAGGAGAAGGCATTCGAGGAGTTGAAGGCGAGGTTGACTCAAGCTCCTGTCTTGTCGTTACCCGATGGAAGCGAAGATTTAGTGGTGTATTCAGACGCTTCTTACTCGGGGTTGGGGTGTGTGTTGATGCAAAAAGGAAAAGTTATAGCCTACGCATCCCGACAGCTAAAGGTTCATGAGGTCAACTACCTACTCATGACTTGGAACTAGCGGCCGTGGTCTTTGCACTAAAGATTTGGAGGCACTATCTGTATGGAACGAAGTGCATCATCTTCACCAACCACAAGAGCTTAAAGTACTTCTTTGAGCAGAAGGATCTGAACATGAGGCAGAGACGATGGTTAGAGCTCATAAAAGATTATGATTGTGAGATCCATTACCATCCGGGCAAAGCTAACGTGGTGGCTGATGCTCTTAGCCGGAAGGAGAGGCCCGAGCCAATTCGGGTGAAAGCATACCAACTAATCATGAACTCTAATGTAATGAAGCAAGTCAAGGAGTTTTAGGATGAGGCATTAAGAGAGGATCATCTAAGCCCTGAAAGAATGAGAGGTCTGGTTGGGGAATTAAGTGAAAACACACTTGGTGTTAAAACTCGATTTGGACGGGTGTGGATTCCTCATTTCGGGAATCTACGTGTGAAGATTATGGACGAAGCTCACAAGACCCGATACTCTATCCATCCGGTGCCACAAAGATGTACCAAGACATGAAGAAGGATTATTGGTGGCCAGGTATGAAGCGTGACGTGGTGGAGTATGTGAGCAAGTGCCTTACTTGTTTGCAAGTGAAGGCGGAACATCAAAAGCCGTATGGGAAGATCCAACCTTTGGATATACCGGAATGGAAGTGGGAGCACATCACTATGGATTTCATTACGAAGCTGCCACGTACTCCGAAAGGATACGATGCCATATGGATGATTGTTGACCGCTTGACGAAGAGTGCTCACTTCCTACCGATCAATGAGACATATTCATCTGAGAGGTTGGCTGGCCTATTCATCAAGGAGATTGTAACTCGTCATGGTGTGCCGGTGTCTATCGTGTCTGATCGCGACACCCGGTTTACATCTAAATTCTGGAAGAAATTCCACGATGCCATGGGGACGAGGTTACATATTAGCACGGCTTATCATCCCCAAACTGATGGTCAGTCAGAAAAGACCATTCTGATGTTGGAGGACATGCTTCGGGCATGTGTAATCGATTTTGGGGGAAGTTGGGACGACCACTTACCATTAGCCGAATTCTCATATAACAACAGCTATCATGCCAGCATTGGTATGCCACCATATGAGATGCTATACGGTAGGAGATGCAGAACACCCGTTTGTTGGGGTGACATTGGTCAGAAAGAGTTAGGAAGCATCGAGGTAATCGAGGCTATGACTGAGAAGCTTGAGAGGATCAAACCCTTCATGAAGGCAGCTAAAGATAGACAGAAGTCGTATGCCGACAAACAATGTAGGCCAATTGAGTTCCAGGTGGGTGACCGGGTCATGTTGAAGGTCTCACCTTGGAAGGGTATTATCCGATTTAGGAAGTGGGGCAAGTTGAGCCCAAGGTATGTAGGCTCTTTCCGAATCATTGCTCGAGTGGGAGAGGTGGCCTATAGATTGGAGTTGCCTGATGAGTTAAGTGGAATTCACCCGACATTCCATGTATCTCATTTGAGAAAGTGTATAGCTGATGAAGACATGATTGTTCCACTAGAGGACATTGAAGTTGATGAAAGGCTCAATTATGTGGAGAATCGATCGTAAAGAGAAGAGACTGAGAAATAAAGTGGTTCCTCTTGTACGTGTACAATGGAAGCACAGGAAGGGATCCAAGTCTACATGGGAGACCGAGGAGGAGATGAGGTAGCATTATCCTCATATGTTTGAGAAATAACAGGTTTCGGGGACGAAACCTATATAAGGGGGGTGGACTTGTAACACCGGATTTTATGCCGAACGGGTTCCGAATTGAAGCTTTCCCATCTGTTAAATAGTTCCAAATTGAACGTTTTTATGCCGAATGGGTTCCGATTATGGTTTGAGTGTTTCAGTTATAATCGAATGATTGATTGATGGATTAACTCGAAATAAAACAGCACATAAAGCTTTGCAATAATCATACAAGCGTTTCTGGTTTATTAATTTGATTTTTAACATGATTTGGAAGTTGAGCGAATGAAATTTGATTGCGGGTTCGGTTTCATGATCAAATGTCATTATAACAATGTTTAATATCCAATTAAAGTATGTACTCGAGTTCGATTCATTTCCCCGAAGTGATTGCATCATTTGGCTTAAATTTTGAGGGCAAAATGGCCGACTTTGGCCTCGCCGGCGTCGCGCCGGGCTTTGGCCGGCCGGCGGCCGAGATAGCAGGGAGAGAGAAAGGGGTGGGGGTTGGGTTTGGTAATTACACTTTTGGTCCCTATGGTTTTGTTATTTTGTTATTTCATGTGAGAACTTATGTTGTAAATTCCTAAATTGGCAATAAAGCCCCCTAGACTTCTCTTTCTAAGTTTATTAAATTTTACAAGTTGTTATTATTGATATTATTATCATTTTTCTTAGTTATTATTAGTATTATTATATTATTGTTATTATTATTATTATTATTATTATTAATTATTATTTATTTATTATTATAAACAATATTTTATAATTTACCATTATTGTTATTATTAACATTATCAATGTTTTAGTTATTATTATTGTATATAATTCAATTTCTTAATTCATTAACATTTAATAAAGAAAACAAGCACAAAGAGCCCACAAGTTCCATATATGATCACAATGACCCTTATAAGAATAAAAGCAGTTAATTTTTGGTTAACAAAAATACAAGATGTTACATAACATAAGACTAGTCCAGTCTCATGGTCCAGTCGCATGAACCATTCTGCACGCAGATTTTCAGATCTGCATGTAACACCCGGAATTTTTTTTAGTCAAGAAATAAGAATAAAAGCATGAAGGACAATAAAGTCCAAGAGGAGGGACTAAAAGTGTCCAAAAAGGACAAAACTTTTAAAAGTTGGTGTAAAGGGGAGTATGGCCGCCCAACCTCACCTCACTTCACCATTTGTCTCGGCTTTTAGAGAGAGAGCAGAGAAAAACTCTCGATTGAAGATAAGAAGAAGAAGAGAAGTCGAATTCAAGGTTTTTATGCTTTTATGTCGGGTTTTATCCCGGTTATGTGTTTGTATGCTTATAGGTTGTGTTTGTGCTCGGGTGTGTGTGTGTTTTTGGTGTTATTTCTAGGTGTTTTGAACTCTTTGCAAGCAGGTTAAATGGAAGAACACCCAAGTTGCACCAGGTGAGCTCTAGACCCCGGTTTTTACATGTTTTAAACTATCTTTTGGGCTGAAAATGTATTAAAATGATTTTACAAGTTTATGTGTGAATACCCGTATGTATGGTGTATGTTGGATGTTAGTTCCGGATGGTTTATAGGCTACTCATGTTTAGAATAGCCACATTATGCTTAGAACAGATGGGTTCGATGATTAGGATTGAAAATATCCTAGAAACATGTTTTTGCAGAATGCTCATGCGTCTAGATAAGTGTTCATACGTCCGAAAGTGCCTTAGAAAGAATTAAGTGTAAGTCATGCGCCTAAACAGTAGCTCATGCGTCTAAAATTTGCCTTAGAAATATTTAAGTTCAGCCCATGCGCCTGAACAGTGGCCCATGCGCCTAGAAATGTTAGTCGGATGACTAAGTGTAGGGCCATGCGCCCCGATAGTGCCCATGCGCCTAAGTGGCCCATGCGCCTAAGTGTTCATGCGTCTGAATAGTATCCATGCATCTAGATTGGGCTGGAATTTACTAAGTGTTCAGACGTTCAGTGTTCCCCATGCGACTGGACAGTACCCATGCGCCTGAAAGTGGCCCATGCGCCTAAGTGTTCCCCATGCGCCTGAACAGTACGCATGCGCCTGAAAGTGGCCCATGTGCCTAAGTGTTCCCCATGCGCCTGAATAGTGTCCATGCGCCTAGGACTTAGAATATTTTTCTGATTTTTAGGGAAAATGTGTAAAGTAGGCTTTGACTTGGGAAATTCCCGGGGGACTATAAATTGACTTTTGGGTCATAGATGGTATGATGGACATGTTATGGATGATGATGATGATGATAATGTTGCATGAATATGCATGATGTATGTTATGTATGTATGATGCCTTGTGATGATGTATGTATGGTATGTTATGTTATGTTCCTTATGATGATGAATGTTTATCTTTCCATGGCTTTACGTGTTATGTTAATGAATGAACCGAAAGTATTCTGTAACGTAAAGTGAAAGATAATGAAGAGGAACATGATGAATGAATGCATGCATTAACAAATGAATGAACGTAAAAAGTCTTGCAAAAAAATGTATGGAGGTTCACACTCAATGAAGGGTGTTAGCTCAACTGTGTGCGGGTTAGCAACCCTAGAAGGATAAACATTGGGATCCAATCCTTGAGATTGACCACATTTATGGGATCCTTGCCGCTTGCCTCAGGTACTGGAGTCAGCTTCGTGCACAATGTTCGAGGTCTATGAAAGACCTCAGGCCCAGTAACCAGCTTCGTGCATAATGTTTGGGGTATAGCATATGGCATTGATCCGGAATGAAACGAAAAGATGAACGGTGAATGTACTTGTCTCAGGTATTGGAGTCAGCTTCGTGCATAATGTTCGGGGTCTATGATAGACCTCAGGCCTAGTAACCAGCTTTGTGCACATTGTTCGGGGTATTGTACATATCACAAGATGTAATGAATGAACGAAGGTTAACGAACGTAATGAAAGATAATAATGATATTATCTGTATGTACGTATGATGTATGACCACGAACGTATGAAAAGTATAGTATGGACTCTGTAAAGAAATAAACAACGATTTTATATATGTTTTATTATAAAACTAGAACTCACTCAGCGACGCTGACTTTTATACGTTTTCAGTTGGCAGGTAAACGTTGCTGAGCATGGCACGAGGCGGCTACTCAGCTCTTTTGAATGGCATCCATTTAATTAAGGCTTTTGTGATGTAATACAACGATATAATTTTGTAACCGACAAATGATGCATTATTTTGCAAAAGTTTTTAGGATGAAATGAAATGCCATGTGTTTTATGTTTTCCGCTGCAATGCTTTGATGAATAAATGTAAAGTATATGTTTTACGTGCGATGAATCACCAGTTGTAAGCGTCCCGGGAACGGGGCCTTACACTGCAGCTGCCATGGCTGCCAAAAACCCTAATCTTATGAATTTTACATGAACCGAACCAAAATAGACATCATAAGATTCGCAAAGGTGATCAGAACATGGTTCCGGGTTCGATTTTAACCAGGAAACAACACACGTAACAGATCTGAGCAAAACATGAAGAACACGAAATGGGTTTAATGTCAAAGAACCTGAAATAGATCCAGAAATCAAGAGCTCAGGTTGCTAGAGTGATTGTTAAATCCGAGCGTGTTTTTGACGGAAGGAAAAAAGAAAAACCAAGAGACAAACAAGATAACGAATAATAATTCAATGGTTTCATTGATAAAACCTAATGATTACAAGCTTGTTTAAACATAAGAATCATGACTCTTGGCAAGGGGAGATTGAGCATGATCTCCCCTCTCATCAGGCAGCAAGTAGGCCTCGGGCACTCTCAGAACCCTTATTCTCTCTACACAATGAAACTGGTATTTGTAGGCCTTAGCCCATATCAGATGCGACCGGGCCCATTCGTATGATTGGGCCATGCGTATGGTTCAATCGTACGACTGGACCATACTTATGGTTCAGTCATACGAATGGCCCAATCGCATCTCTCAGTTGCACGATTGGTCCATTAGCATGGCTCAGTCGTATGACTGAGTCTCATTCGCATATGCTCCTACGAATGACCCAGTTTCATGTGTTTACAACATATCAGGTGTATTACATTAAGCCTAGACTATTCGACAAGCGACGGACACACTATATATGACAATATATGCTCCAACAAAAGCAACATAAGGTATCTCATAAGCCTAAGGAAAGAAATTCCATCACTACACCCCTACACTTGTTACATATGGATCTTTTTGGCCCTACCAGTGTAATGAGTCTACGAAGGACCTCTTATTGTTTGGTGATCACAGATGAATTTACAAGCTTCACTTGGGTTTTCTTCCTTAGAACAAAGGATGAGACCCCTGAGATTATGAAGAATTTCATCATAAAGATTAAGAATCAATCTGATCACAAGGTCAAAACCATAAGATGTGATCAAGGAACTGAATTCAAGAACCAAATCCTTGATACATTTGTGATGAAAAGGGTATTACAAGATAATACAGTGCTCTGGACTCCTCAGCAAAATGGTGTTGCTGAGAGGAGAAACAAGATAATGATTGAAGCTACAAGAACCATGTTGTCTGACTCTAAGCTGTGAAACCCTACACATATCCCATATCGGCTGTGGACAGGAGAGATTCCTGGTTCATAAGGAATATCTGGCCTCTAACATCAACAACGCGTTTTGGGCGTATTGGTTGTGGATGAGAGGAGAACTCCACAGTTAAGCATGCTCAGGTGGGAGCAATCCAGGGATGGGTGACCTCCCTGGGAAGTTTTCACCCGGGCAACCAAAAGCAAATCCGTGAGCTCCTCGGGGGGCAAAGCGGACAATATTGTGATACAAGGGGCCAGGTGTTACAAAATGGTATCAGAGCCACTCCTGTGTCGTTCGGGGTGTGGGACATACCTCACCAAGGATGGTGACTTCTCGGGCTCATCGAGGACGATGAGTCCAAACAGGGGTGCTTGTGACACCTACACATATCCCATATCGGCCGTGGACAGGAGAGATTCCTGGTTCATAAGGAATATTTGGCCTCTAACATCAACAACGCGTTTTGGGCGTATTGGCTGTGGATGAGAGGAGAACTCCACAGTTAAGCGTGCTCAGGTGGGAGCAATCCAGGGATGGGTGACCTCCCTGGGAAGTTTTCACCTGGGCAACCAAAAGCAAATCTGTGAGCTCCTCGGGGGTAAAGCGGACAATATTGTTGATGCGAGGGGCCGGGTGTTACATAAGCTGCCCATCACCTTCTGGGCAGAGGCCGTCAACATTGCTTGCTATATGTAGAATAGAGTCTTAGTCATTAAAACTCATGGCAAGACTCTTATGAACTTTGGCACAAGAGGAAACTTTCATTGGTTTTCTTAGGTCATTTGGATGTCCTTGCACCATCTTGAATACCAAAGATCAAATTGCCAAATTTGCTAAGAAATCAGATGATGGACACTTTATTGGATACTCTTCACCAGCTAAGGCTTATAGGGTATACAATCTTAGAACTAGAATTGTTGAAAAGTCAGTCAATGTGACTTTTAATGAACACACACCCTGTGTAGCTGGTTCTGGTCCTGATTGGCTATTTGATCTTGATTTAGTTACCAATTATTTTAACAAATCTTGTGAGAATGTTTCAGGGTCTATAGATATCTTACCCACATATGATCCTGACCACAATTTGAGCTTAGAAGACCTTCAAGCCACACATCTTTAGCTCCAGTTGTAACTACTTCTGCAAATGAGGTTTCTATCAGCACCACAATGACAAATTCAGCTAACACATCTGGGATGCCTGCAAATTCCAGCTCAGAGGCTTCACAACCAGATAAGGATACTTCAAATGTAGAAAAACATGATGGTGGTGGTGACAGTGATCAAGAATTTCTTGATGCTGATAACCACTCCATAGATGACAACATCAATGATGTCACACACTCATTGGATCAAGTCTCTCTTGATAAGTGTGCTAATATGGTGGGAGAAACATCAATGCCAGATTTAAATTTCTCTAATTTATATCTCTCTTAGCAACTTGTTGTGATCCCTCAGCTAAGGATCCACAAGTCTCATCCCACTACAAACATCATTGGAGAAGTTGACACAGGGATAAGAACAAGAGGACAAACCCATGACTTAAATATTTGTCTTCACTCTTGTTTCTTATCCCAGATAGAGCCAAAGAAAATTGATGAGGCTCTAAATGATGGAAGTTAGGTTGAAGCTATGCAAGAGGAGCTACTTCAATTCAAAAGACAGAAAGTTTGGAACCTTTGTCCTCTTCCTCAAGGGAAGACTACTATTGGAACCAAATAGGTGTTTAGGAAGGATGATAGAGGCATTGTCATCAAAAACAAAGCTAGACTAGTTGTTCAAGGATACACACAAGAAGAAGGAATTGACTACACTGATGTTTTTGCTCCTGTAGCAAGACTAGAAGCTAATATTCTTGGCATTTACTACAACCAAGAACTTCAAGGTCTATCAACTTGATGTCAAGTGTGCTTTTCTGTATGGAGTGATTGATGAAGAGGTGTATGTCAAACAACATCCTGGTTTTGCAGACCCTGATAATCCTGATTATGTCTACAAGCTTGACAAAGCTCTTTATGGGTTGCATCAGGCACCCAGGAAGTGGTATGAGACTATATCTCAGTATCTCTACAAACATGGATACAGAATGGGTATTATAGATGGAACTCTCTTCACCAAGAACAGGGAAATGACCTAATGCTAGTTCAAGTATATGTAGATGACATCATCTTTGGTTCAACTAATCTAAAGCCCTACAAAGACTTTGAGAAGCTAATGAAGGATAGATTTGAAATGAGTGCCATGGGGGAACTCAATTTCTTTCTGGGAATTCAAGTGAAGCAAGTTAAAGATGGCATCATCATTAGTCAGTCAAAGTATGTTCAAGACATACTTAAGAGATTCAACATGACTGATTGTAAGATTGCTAAGACACCCATAGCAAGAAACCACTCCTGTGGACCTGATCTTGAGGGGGAGTGTGTGGATGAACACCTTTACAGGGCTATGATTGGGTCTCTTATGTATCTTACAGCTAGCAGGCCTAATGTCATGTTTGCTACATGTATTTGTGCAAGATATCAAGCCAACCCTAAGATGTCTCACCTTATCACTGTCAAAAGGATTCTAAGATACCTCAAAGGTGCTTCAACACTTGGTCTCTGATATCCTAAGAATTCTGACTTCCATCTGTATGCTTATACAGATAGTGATTATGGTGGTTGCAACATGACTAAAAAGTCCACATCTGGGGGATCTTAGTTTCTTGGTGGAAGGGTTGTCTCATGGCAATGCAAGAAACAATCTTGTGTCTATGCGTCAACTGCTGAAGCTGAATACATTGCCGCTGCAAGCTGTTGTGCTCAAGTGCTATGGATTCAAAATCAGATGCTTGACTATGGATTAAATTTCAAGGAGACTCCTATTCACATAGACAGTAACAGTGCTATCTTTATCACAGAGAATCTTGTGCAGCACTCAAGGACAAAACACATCAACATCAGGTATCATTTAGTTAGAGATAATTTTGAAAAAGGATTAATTAAACTAGACAAGGTTCAAACAAATGAACAATATGCTGATCTATTTACAAAGGCTTTTGATGAACAAAGATTTAAATATCTTATATCAGCTATTGGGATGATAAACTTTGAGTAGGTTTTTCTTAATTAAAATCTATGTGTCCTAAGTTGTCTAGTTCATCACTTTCATAAGCTCTTGTCTTCTTTGGATAAAAACCTTTTGAAGACCTTCCTTAGAATTCTGGAAATCTTTGATCCTTCGGAAGATATGCTTTTATCTTCGGAAGAAATTTATGCCTTTCAAACAAATAACTGCCTAAATATTTTATCTTCGGAAGAAATTTCTGGAATATCTTCCGAAGCTTAAAACTCTTCTTAGGCACTTATATATTTTCAAAGGGCAACTTTCTTCCGAAGCAAATCACCTCTCGGAAGCTTTGTTCTTTTGAACTAAACTTTCAAGTCTTGATTTTCTTCCGAACCTAAAATTCTCAAAATTCTTAGAAAATTCTTCCGAAGTCATTTTAGCTTCGGAAGCTTTTTCATTAAAACTTCCGAAGATAATTTACTTTCGGAAGCTTTTTGACTTCCAAGAAAACTAATTTTTGAGCAAAAGCAAACTACTTTTTCAGTGGTGGGACCGACATACGGATTTCAAAGTTTATCCTCTTTCATTAACTTTGTCTTATAAACCCAACGGTTCCCCCCTCTTTCTATAATCCGCCTCTTTCTTCCAAACCTAAACCCCAAATTTCTCTCTGAAATTACTTTTGTTCATCTTTCTTCATCCTTAAGCTCTCTTAAAATGGCCAAATGTAATCGCATAAATGAACCAAACTTCTCTATACAGTTACACATGCAAGAAAACCAAGTTGCTCTGTTACACTCTAAGAAAGATCCATATTTCTCAGAGGTTTGCCGTTTCTTAGCTCTATCCAACTACTTCACCTCCTTTACCATTGATCCTACACTCTATGAGGATCATCTGCTCGAATTTTAGAAGACCTACCAAGAGGTCGTCATGGATGGGGAGAAGGCACTGTCTGCCACAGTGTAGGGAGAACAGTCTTCATCACTCTGGCCATCATCAACATGCATCTTCAACTGGATGATGAAGAAGGTGAGGTGTTCTTCCCCAAAGAAGCTATTAACCACTCCTTTGCGCAGATGGGCTATAAGGGAGACTTCTCTGTCAAGACCTTCAGGAAAGGAAAGGTCTCATCCCAATGGAAATTATTGCTCCATGTGGTTATCCACAGCTTGTCAAACAAACATGGAGGATGGGACCTGATTCCTGAAGATCTCTCCTTCATTGTTCATGGGATGGTTCAGGGAGTCAAGTTCAGGTACTCTCAGTTAGTTTATACAAATTTGCTTGCAAACTTGGACTCCTTAGAGTACTACATGTTCCCTAGATATGTTCAATACATTCTTAACTGTGAACTGGGATCATAGTTAAGGGGAACAGGTAATATTCTTAAACTGGGACAGATGAAGCCTGACATCTTTAAAATCTTGAGAAATCCCACTATTGGCTTCTCTGGGGTAGAAACAATCCTTGTCCTAAAAATGTTAGAGCTCATTGCTCAAGGTGACAACCTAGCAGCACCAGCTAGTGTTGAACCCACACCTTCTACCTCCTAACCACCTCAACAGCCACAAATCACCCTCACCAACCAAAGAAAATACAAACGAACCCCTACTCAGACTATTCAGTCTGTGTAGGCCCCTATATACTCACCCACACAGGAAGAAATGGACACTAGAGCTCCCACTTCTCCTGGGGAGCAGACCACTCCCATTACTTCAAGAATCAGTGCTGAGGTTCCTCATGCTCAGTCTGATGAGCTCACAAGCCCAAAGGCCTTAAGCCATCACTCTGAGTCTCAACACTCAAGTGATCAACCTTCAGGGGACAGTTAGCATCCCCAGCCTTTGGACTTATACCAACCAATTCCCAATCTTGACTTCTATACTGATGAAGATTTAGGTTTCAGTGAGTACCATGATTCTCTCTTCTTTTCTACTTCTCAAAGAGAGATGAGTGCTCCTGAGTCTCCTATATCTAGCCTATATCAGTCACCCATTACTAAGGTGGACACTTTTAAACCTGTTCAGGATTTCTATTTGGAAGAGGTTCTCACTTTTGCAAGTGATTCCATCATTAAAACCTCAACCATGGCAACTCAGCCCATTGACCCCTCAACTGAGGCTACCAGTGTGCAGAGGAAATCCAGCAACCAAGAACCTAAAGCTGGTGATCAGAGAGAGGACTTTGGTCCAATCATCTTATCCCCTAATGATTCTTTTGATGAAGATGAGGGGAATTTAAGACTAACGGTGAAAAAACTATCACAAACATGCACCTATTTAGTCTCCAAGATCAGTCATCTTGAAACTCAAGTGACTACCTTGCAAACCTGGGTCAATGATCAGCAACTTGAGATTTCTTATCTCAGGGAACAACTAGCTAGAAGACCTTTAAGTGGAGCCCAACCAGGAACACAAGAACCTGTGAGTGTGATTGACCAAACTCCTAGCTCACCTATGCAAGAGGGTGATGCTACCAAAAGGGGAAGAAAGTCATTACAGTTACAGAACCTGGGAGTTCTTCACGGAGTATGGACATTGAGGACTCGCCATCCTCACTTGCAATTGTGCATACTCAGCAACTTCTTCAAGTTCACATTGATGTGGACTCCATAGACGCTTACATTCAGAGTCTATTTGAGAAAGGAATACCAAGGGCAATGTCATATCCACCAACTTCAAATCACATCATTCGGTGGAGGTATGACAACAACAGAAGAGCCCTTATCATTCTTAGAGTTCAAGGACAGGAAGAGGTCTATAGTTTTCAGACCTTGAACTTCTATGAAAGTATGGATTTAGTCAACATGTGTAGATACATGATGTTCCTAGTTTATGTGCTTAAATGTAAAAGTCTTTCATGTCTTACACATGTGTAATGTAATGATTCAGTGAAATACAATATGTGTTTGATGTTTATTAATGTTTAATTATTTCATATTATTATTGTGTTAAGTATAATTCATATGTATGAGCTTCATATATAGGTTTGAGGTTGTTGTACATAGTTCTTAGTCAATAATAATTAAGAAATGTGTTCAACCTAGTCGGGTGATTATTCATGCTAGTGGACCATACGCATGAATATATCATGCTTATGGACCAGTCGCATGACTGAACCAGAAGACTAGATTAGTCGTATGATTGAGACATAAGGTTGACTCAGTTGCACGACTGAACCTTCAGTCGTGCTTACGAATCAACCACATGATTCGGTCGCACGACTGAACCATGCTAATGGTTCAGTCATATGAATGGAAACTACAAACCTAAAAATACCACTTAATTCGTGAAAAAATAAAACTTTTGAAACACTTTGAATACTTGAGAGATACTTCGACTATACATAAACCCTAGCCGTCCAGAGCATCCTAAACAGCCAATCCAACTTCAAAGTTCGATCTTGATCGATCCCTACTCATTCTTAACGTTTAGTTCATTCTCGATCGGGTTATCGTTCTCACTGATTGGATTGCCAATCAAATAGGATTCCACACTATTTGATCTGGTTTCACGAAGAATCTGTTAGTATTCCGTACGTACACGGTCCTGACAAGTGGTATCAGAGCGTTGGCTCTTGATTTTGCGTGGATTCGATTAGCTTTGGTGTTAAAACCTATGTTTTAATTCAAAAGAGTCACCACTTTGGTTCTAAAGGTGTTTTTGACGTTTGCATGCATTAAAGTTTTGTTTTTCAACATACGGCAGATTAGGGTTTATGGGAAAATCATGTTTGTGTCAAAGTGTCAAAATATTCGATTTTACAAACACAGCAACCTTCAGTCGCATGATTGGTCTAGTCGCACGATTGAACTCACTCATATACTCAATCCGCATGACTAAACTCAATCACATACTCCATTTGTACGACTGAACAACTCCAGTCGTTTGATTCCAATCTTCTTGTTCATACGCACGACTGAATCTAATCGCACGATTGAATTAATTCGCACCCTTCATTCGCACGAGTGACCCATACTCATAGTCCATTCACACGATTGAAATAGTCATGTTATAAAAGTACAAAGTTTAAAGCAATGGAAGATCAATTTGCTGCATTTTCTGCTAGAAAGGACTCTCGCATCCAGAACCTTCTACTTCTGGAGAATGAGATTGGAAATCATAATAAACCACCAAAGTTGATAACGTTAAATGATTATCCACAGTGGAAATAGCGGTTTGAAATCTATTTAAATGGAGTTGACCCAAATCTATGGACATCCATTGAGACTGGTTATACAGTACCAGTCAATGCTAATGGAGTCAAGTTAACCTTGGGGGGAATGAGTGAAGCACAGAATATTCTATTCAATGCTGAAAAGAAAGTCTATGCCTTGTTGACTCCGTCAATTCCGAAGGACATCTTTCATTAGTTCTCTAAGAATAGCAGGCAAAAAAGTTATGGGAAGCATTGGAGAAGCGATATGATGGAAACGCAACACTCAAAGCACTGAAGGCTAAAGCTCTCAAGAAGAAATTTGATAATTTCTCCTCGATAGGGAAGGAGAGCTTGGATGGCATTATTGATAGGTTCTACCATCTAATGAGTGAGTTGCACACTCATGGTGTGAAAACGTCTATGGAATATAAAGTTTCAAGCTTTGCGGATGGTTTTCCGGATAAATGGGATTCATTTGTGTCTAATCTGAGACAAAACGACATTCTTGTGACGTTAGACATAAATGATTTCATCTTGAAATTAAGGGAGGAAGAACTGAGAATGAAATACAAGTCGAAGAAAATATCTTATGTTCAGAATGCTTCACTTTACAACTCAATTCCAACTCCAGCTGTTTCAGGAGCACCGTTACAAACAACTTTCGTGTCTAGTTCTTTTGCTCCTTCTCAAACTAGTACCTCAGGAAGCAAAACGTCAAGGTCATTTGGAACCCAATATGTAGTTCCTAAAGCAAATACCACAAAGCTGAAGACCAAGAATCTCGGTAATGTCACAGTGGAAGTTGCGAAAGAACATATGGATCTTCTAGTGGCGATTGTACAATCTTATGATGGTTTAGTTACCGGTAAGATTGGAAATTGTCATCTTGCAAATGGAGATTATGAGCAAGTTGACGAAAATGAGCTAGAATGATGGACATAATGTGGGCATTGGCTAGTGCTGTCAGAAGGGCAAAGAAGTTGGTCAAAAAGACGGGGGAGAATGCCACTAAAGATACAACTTTTGGTTTTGAAAAAACCAAAGTCACATGCTTCAGCTGTGGTGAAAAGGGGCACTTTAAACGCAAATGTGTAAAGCCCAATAAAACTGGTAATGGAAACCCATTTCCTACCTTCAACCATCATGACAAAGACATGATTGGAACTACATCTTCAAGCAAAGAGACAAAAGCTTTTACGGCTCAAGTGATGATGGGAAAGAATGGTCCTTCCACTTTGTGTCTCCAGGTGAATCAAATATTGCCTTTGTTAAGGCATTGGATGATGGATCTGCTAGTGAAGGTGAAATCATAGCTGAGCAAGCGATGTCAGATACCGAAGAAGCTGTGAATCTGGTAAATCACTTGGTTGAGGAAGAGCTCAGAGCAACAAACTCGAAATCTCCAGTCAACTAAGAGTCCAAAACGGCGTTGATGGCTGACTCGTCTGATTCCTCATAGGTAAGTTCTAATGACCAATTATTTGATAAACATGTTTGTTCCGAATGTGAAAAATTTAGGAATAGCATTGATCTAAAATTTTCAAGGTTATTAGAACACAACGATAATTTAGTAAATGACTTACAACTCTGCACTGAGGGAAATCGTATTTTAAAACAAAATAAGTGACGTTACAAAGAAAAAATAGAACTTTTGGGAAAACAACTAAGGGAAACGAGGTTGTTGCTTTAAATCAAGCATGACAGAAAGTTTTATTTAAACTATTTGGAAGAAACAAAAAGGAAAAAGCAGTTTTAGAAGTCGAAGTTGATTCTTTAAAACAAAAACTACACAAGTTGGCTAGTTCTTCACACATAGTTCAAAACTTAGTAGAACAATAAAACAAGGGGGAAGGTTTGGTTTACAAAGTAGTTCCACCACCACATGCAATCCTTCTTAATACTAAATGTAGACCACTAAATAACAACCCAGTTAAGGATCATATGGTGTCCACTCCTCTGGTTAGTGATTCTGATTCTATGGGAAAACCTATGAAGAATAGAACTAAACAGTAGGAGTCTACTTTGAAATCAAAAGAAAAGATGCCTATTGAATATTTGGATGATCAAATAGAAAAGGTTAATTTAAGGTCAGGTTCACACACGTCTACATTTGAACCCAAAATGACAAATTCAGTTACCAAACATGTGTTACTCGTCAAAGTCCAAATAAACTAAAGGTTAAAGATGTCAAAAATGTTACAACAAGCCGAGACATCTAAAAGAGAAGTGACAAAACCCAACCAAACACGTCTCACACCTTTACCAAACTCAACCCCACATAAGGTGATTGGTACTAAGTTGGTCCTGAAATGTAAAAAGGATGATCAAGGGGTTATAATTAGAAATAAGGCTCGACTTGTGGTTCAAGGGTTTAGACAGGTCGAAGGTATTATATACAATGAAGTGTTGACTATAATGAAGTGGTTCAAGCAATTCGGATATTTCTAGCCTATTCATCCTACATGAAGATTAAAGTTTATCAACTAGATGTAAAAAGTGCATTCCTTCATGGTGAAATCCGTGAAACAGTCTACGTCAGTCAACCCGAAGGATTTGAGGATCCTTATCATTGGGATAGAGTTTATAAACTGGATAAGGCTCTTTACGGGCTCCATCAAGCCCCTAGAGCCTAGTATGAGAAACTCTCAACTCATCTAGTGAAACATGGTTTTCGCAGAGGGGTTATTGACTGCACATTATTTATCAAAGAAAAGGATGGTGATTTACTGCTGGTACAGATATATGTGGATGAAATAATCTTCGGTTCCAAAAATGAAGAATTATGTAAAGAATTTGAATCTGTAATGAAAGTAGAGCTTGAGATGAGTGCCATGGGGGAGATGAAGTACTTTCTTGATTACAGGTGGATCATACACCAAAAAGAATCTTCCTGCATCAGTCAAAATATGTATGAGATATCCTCAATTGATTCGACATGGAGAATGTTTCGGCTGCTGGAACTCCACTTGCCACAAACCATGATGTGGCACCCGACGAAAACGGTAATCTGGTTGATGCCACCATGTATAGAGGAATGATCGGATCCCTAGTGTACCTCACAGCCTCTCGTCCTGATATTATGTATGCCATGTGTCTTTGTTCCAGATATCAGGCAAAACCAAAAGTAAATCATCTTATCGGAGTTAAATGGATTTTTCGTTATCTGAAGGGTACTCCAACACTCGGGTTGTGGTATCCTCATGATGATGACTTTGAGCTTACAGCGTATAGTGACTCGGACTATGGTGGTTGCAAGATGAATTTCAAGTTAACATCTGCGGGATGTCAGTTCTTTGGTAGACGGTTAGTCACCCGGCAATGTAAGAAGCAAACATCAGTTGTCCTGTCAACATATGAAGCTGAATATGTTGCTGCTGCAAGTTGCTATTCACAAATCAATTGGATTCAACAGCAAATGCGTGACTACGGTTTGCAATTTTCTAACACCCTTATTTTTGTTGATAGTTCTGTTGTAATTGATGTCACCAAAAATCCAGTCCAACACCCGAAAACAAAACACATCGGTATTAAATATCACTTTATACGTGACTGTTTTGAAAAACAATTAATCGATGTAATAAAAATTAATACGAATTTTCAACGCGCCGACCTCTACACATAAGCATTTGACAAACCTCGGTTTTTATATCTTTTAGAGGTTAATGGCGTGAAAAAGAAAAGTGATGTGATTCTAGAAGAAGAAAGTTCTTAGTCCGACAAGTATTTTCTTAGGTTCTTATTTATTTTCTTTTATTTTATTTTCCTGTCTATTAAAATCCAAAAACATAAAAAGATTTTCGGTTTTAGAATTTTAGGGGGAGAATAGTTTAGTTTATTATTTAATTAGTTGCAGTAATTATTTACTAAAAAAAACAAGAGAGGAGGGCAGCTTAGCTAAAAGAAATGAAATCAAATCTGTGATTGTGATTCAAAGTTTATGGAAAATGATAGTACACAGGGAACAAATTGTTTGGGACTCCAAAAGGATTTAAATGTTCAACATGCTTAATTCAAAGTACAAGTGTGAGAAGTCTAAGCACAACAAAAGGAAATCTGCTACTGAGATAATATAGCGAAAGTAGACCTAGAGGTTGCTAGTCCATTACATGATGTGTCGGTAGATTCAACACAATAGATGAGTAGACTTCATTGGTGATTTAAATTCAAGCTAATTTGTTCAACTTGCTGTGGGTTCTCATCTTATCCCTGGTTAACACAATCAACGCATTTCCAATAAGGGGTGACGAGCAAAATAAACGCCACAAATGTGTGCGGATGACCATAAAATGAGCAAAGCACATGGAAAAATTGCTAAGCGCAATCAAACTAATGACTAATGTTGTTGGTGCGTTATATGCAAAAGAAAAATAAATGCTCTAACAAGAAGAGAAGTTGTGTGCCCCTCTGTTGTGCGGTAGCACTGACCTGAGGATAAGCATAACCTAAATATTCTAGAATTCATTGTTGTTTGCGCCTCTCTGTCGTGCGATGGCACTGACCTGAGGCTTCGCATCTCTATGAAAGCTCTTAGAATAGTTTCTTCTTGTCAAATACCCGTAGACCGCTCAAAAATCTCCTGAGGAATGTTGATTACCATATAAGTGTGGGATCCACAAATGCGTGTTGAAATAAATAAACCTAACTCATCACCAATGTGAGTCAAAAATCTGTGTATGGATTTAAATGGACAAATATACCGACAATTATCGTGGCTGTAACTCTTGACAGTCAAAATCATTGTGTGTATCTTATAGTTCTAGTATGATTTCCTGTAAGTGCTATTGACTCTCAAACAAAACAAGAATCTAGCATCAAAATGTTTATTAAAATGTCCCAATGATTCTAATATACCTGTATGATTCCATATTGAATCCTTCCAAAAATAATCAAATTAAGTTGAAGCTGTTCTGCTCAGGAAGAAAAATCTGTTAGATGTTTTTTGAAAGATTTCAATCCATCTCAAATCAAAAACACAAAAATATGTCTTGTTTTATTTTTAAATTTCAAGTTGTTTTTCTGTTTTTTCTAGTCTTTTGTTACGTAGATGTCGTACTATACATCTAGATGAAATCTATGAATGACTCACTAAAAGTGGTCACGTTTGAGGTGACCAATCGGTTCTAAATTAAAAGGATCACATCTGAGGTGATCAAATGGCTTTAAATTAAAAGGATCATGTCTGAGATGATCATAGGTCATAATGTAATATATCAAAAAGTAAAATTTTAAGTGTGTGAAAGTGTATGAGATCAAACTCATAAGTATGAGCCAATTGCACGATAGAATCATAAGTATGAGCCAGTCGCACGATTGAATCATAAGTATGAGCCAATCGCATGATTGGACCATAAGTATGAGGCAATCACATGACTGGACCATAAGTATGAGCCAGTCACACGATTGGACCATGAGTATGGGGCAACCATGCGATTAGATCACAAGAATGAACCAATCGTACGACTAGATGAAGAAGTCTAAGTCAGTCGCATGACTGAACCCCAGTCGCATGAATGAAGCATGCGTATGGGTCCAGTCGCACGACTAAAATTTAAAACAGTATAAATAGAAGGGTTAGTCGGTCGCATTCCTTACCACCCTTCAAAGCTCTCAAAAACCTCTCATACGCAAACACTCTGCCCAAATTTCTATTACTGTGATTACTTGTTGATTGTGATTCTAATTGTTGTCCTACTCATCTACAGGTACTATGAGACTAAAATTGATCCAAATGAATGATCTTAACAAACCCTAAATGACCTAATTGGTTAAAATCAAGAAATGAGAAAACTCTTCAAAATAGACCACTTAAATGGACATAATCGTTGATTTAAAGGACATTAAGTGCTATTTAGAGTCCTTGTGAATCTAATGAGTCTAAACATGAAGTCTAATATAAAGTTTTGACATAGATTCAAAGTTGGAGTGTCGAACAGAGCAACATGCGAATGGACACTCCGTATGAACCTCAGTCGCACGATTGAGCCAGGCGCACAATTCAATCGCACAAATGAATCAATCTGTGACTCAGTCGCATGACTAACTCAACCGCATGGCTTAACATACGACTAAGTTCAGTCACAGGCTCAATCGTACGACTAAACTCAGCCGCATGGCTCAATTGCACGACTGAACTCAGTCGTATGGTTCAATCGCACGATTGAACCAGTTTGGTCAAAACAGTTTAAGTTCTAACTGTCATATCTTATACACAACTCTAATGTATATTGTTGGACCAAAAGAACCAATGAGCCTGATCAGAAAAACCTCCAAGTCCTATAGACATCACAACAACTGCTGAAGACTTGATCAGTTGTTGTAACAAAGTCTGAAGATTAATAGCTGAAGACTAAAGTACTGAAGACTTCAACAGCTGAAGACCAAAGTCTGAAGACTTCAATAGCTGAAGAACAAAGACGGAAGACATCTACTGATGACAACAGCTGAAGTTCAAGTACAAGTACTGAAGCCTTCAAAGTTTGTTACAACAGCTGAAGAAGCACTCTTCAGTTGTTGTGATGGTTTCCTTTCAGTAGTTTTCTTTTTGTTTCAGTATTTGTAAAACGACTGAAGAGCATGTTCTTCAGTCATTGTAGTTTCAGTAGTTTCTTTTCAGTAGTTGTAGTGATAGTTAACACTTAGTATTTTTGTAAGAAGATGTCAGCTGTTTGACATCTTTAGTAGTTGTGTTAACTATCAGTAGTTTGAATAAATTCTGTTAGATGTCACTATCAAGTGACATCAGCAGACATCACATCTCTTATATAAGAGGTGTTGACCTAATTGTATCTGTGACATTCTGTTACCACGAAAGCGAATATTGAATGAAATATATTTTGCAGAATTCTCTCTGTCTATAACTGTTTGTTCTTACCTTGAATATCTTTTGTGTTATTGTGAATTGGCTAATTCACTGTTTGATTTCCGCTGCTACACTCTCTAACCAATCAAACGTAGATCACTGATCTTAACAAACTAACAAATGGTATCAGAGTAGTTAATCATTGATCGATCTAACAATTGATCATTGAAATGCTATTTGATATCTATGTTTGATTGAATTAGATCTTTTGCAAGAACTGGTTATAGATTATTGATTTTCTGCCGCTTTCGTTTATTCATTTTGAGATCTCTCTCGGTTCATTTGGTTTGTTGTGTTGTGTTCTAAATCTGCTATAGCTTAATTGAATTTGGTTGAATCTAAGATGACTACTCCTATGTTTGAGATCTCTCTCGGTTCAATTTGGTTTGTTGTGTTATGTTCTAAATCTGCTATAGCTTAATTGAATTTGGTTGAATCTAAGATGACTACTGCTATAGCTATTTGATATCTATGTTTGATTGAATTAGATCTTTTGCAAGAACTGGTTATAGATTATTGATTTTTTGCCGCTTTCGTTTATTCATTTTGAGATCTCTCTCGTTTCAAGAAATGAGAAAACTCTTCAAAATAGACCACTTAAATGGACATAATCGTTGATTTAAAGGACATTAAGTGCTATTTAGAGTCCTTGTGAATCTAATGAGTCTAAACATGAAGTCTAATATAAAGTTTTGACATAGATTCAAAGTTGGAGTGTTGAACAGAGCAACATGCGAATGGACACTCCGTATGAACCTCAGTCGCACGATTGAGCCAGGCGCACAATTCAATCGCACAAATGAATCAATCTGTGACTCAGTCGCATGACTGACTCAACCGCATGGCTTAACATACGACTAAGTTCAGTCACAGGCTCAATCGTACGACTAAACTCAGCCGCATGGCTCAATTGCACGACTGAACTCAGTCGTATGGTTCAATCGCACGATTGAACCAGTTTGGTCAAAACAGTTTAAGTTCTAACTGTCATATCTTATACACAACTCTAATGTATATTGTTGGACCAAAAGAACCAATGAGCCTGATCAGAAAAACCTCCAAGTCCTATAGACATCACAACAACTGCTGAAGACTTGATCAGCTGTTGTAACAAAGTCTGAAGATTAATAGCTGAAGACTAAAGTACTGAAGACTTCAACAGCTGAAGACAAAAGTCTGAAGACTTCAACAGCTGAAGAACAAAGACGGAAGACATCTACTGATGACAACAGCTGAAGTTCAAGTACAAGTACTGAAGCCTTCAAAGTTTGTTACAACAGCTGAAGAAGCACTCTTCAGTTGTTGTGATGGTTTCCTTTCAGTAGTTTTCTTTTTGTTTCAGTATTTGTAAAACGACTGAAGAGCATGTTCTTCAGTCATTGTAGTTTTAGTAGTTTCTTTTCAGTAGTTGTAGTGATAGTTAACACTTAGTACTTTTGTAAGAAGATGTCAGTTGTTTGACATCTCAGTAGTGGTGTTAACTATCAGTAGTTTGAATAAATTCTGTTAGATGTCACTATCAAGTGACATCAACAGACATCACATCTCTTATATAAGAGGTGTTGACCTATTGTATCTGTGACATTCTGTTACCACGAAAGCGAATATTGAATGAAATATATTTTGCAGAATTCTCTCTGTCTATAACTGTTTGTTCTTACCTTGAATATCTTTTGTGTTATTGTGAATTGGCTAATTCACTGTTTGATTTCCGCTGCTACACTCTCTAACCAATCAAACGTAGATCACTGATCTTAACAAACTAACAAATGGTATCAAAGCAGGTTAATCATTGATCGATCTAACAATTGATCATTGAAACTGCTATTTGATATCTATGTTTGATTGAATTAGATCTTTTGCAAGAACTGGTTATAGATTATTGATTTTCTGCCGCTTTCGTTTATTCATTTTGAGATCTCTCTCGGTTCAATTTGGTTTGTTGTGTTGTGTTCTAAATCTGCTATAGCTTAATTGAATTTGGTTGAATCTAAGATGACTACTCCTTCTAATGACCCTCACAATACCGGTTCTTCAACCAAGCCTCCGATGCTGGTTAGGACTGAGTATAACATATGGCAACGAAGGATGCTTCATCACTTGTCTGTTAACAGTTCAGGTTGTTGGACATCTGTGGTACATGGACCACATAAGCCTATGGTGAAAAATCCGGAAACCAATCTAATGGTTCCGAAGAAGAAGGAACAATACTCAGATGAAGATCGGAAACTGTTTGAGATTGATGCTAAAGCCCATGAAATTCTGGCCATGGCACTGCCGAATGAAATCTATTCAGGGCTTATGCATCATGAAACTGCTTATGACCTCTGGAATGCACTGAAGGAACAATTCGATGGAACTGATGAGGTCTTAGCAAACAACAGAGAAATCCTCGCCCAATAATATGAGACATTCTCTCATAGAAAGGGTGAGACACTGACTCAACAATTTGAGCGTTTTTCCTGTTTGATCTCTGAGCTGAAAATGGTGAAACAGGAATACACCAACAGCCAGATGAATAACAGATTCCTCAGATCACTGCCTGAGAGATGGGACACATACACTATTGTCCTACGCTCCAGTGCAAATCTGGATAGCCTATCTCTTACCCAACTTCATGGGAAACTGCTTACATTCGAAAGAGAGATAGAGCAGAAGAAGAAACTGTCATCATCAGGAAAGCTCACTGATGACTTTGTACCAGGGAACACTGCCTTGGTTGGTCATGAGTCAGAATATGCTGCATCTGAAAGCAATTGTGATGAGCATATTGATTTCTCTTCAAACAGTTCTGATCATGCATTTGTTGGTATTGATAGTCATTCTGGCAGTAATAGTGACAATCTATGCTTCCTCATGGATGATCTGTAAGGAATTGCTGATGATGATTTAGAAGAGATGGATATTCTAAGCCAAATGGCCTTAGTTAATATCAGATCTCAGAAGTTTTACAAGAGAACTGGCAGGAAATTTCTGGACTCTCTGGCAAAACCAAAGTTGGTTTTGACAAGAGTAAGTTGAGGTGTCACAAATGCCAAAGGCTTGGACACTTTGCAAGAGAGTGTAGATCAACTGGATCTAACTCTTCTACACCCTTTGTGACTTTTCCTAGCACTAGTCCACAAAACAGAGGGCAACATACTGCTGGTTCAGGTCATCATTCACACCCTGTATCTCCTGCATACTTTGTCCCCCAGGGTCAAATGTCATATCCTTTTCCCTGCTATTACATGTCTCAGCCAAATCTGGTTCAAGCTCCAATTGCACAACAACCACATGCATTACCTGAACCTCAACCTTCCCAATCTCATCAACAAACTCAACCTCAACAACACAGCTTTTTCACCCCCGGAGTTGTTGACTGGAGCAGTTTACCAGATGATTTGTCTGGTCATGAACAACTGTTCTCTGGTGCTGGTCAACATGGTGGTGACAGTCCTTTTGGAAATCTAGCTCTTATGGCTTTGGAGTCTGCTGATACTTCATCCTCTAATGCCTCTACACCATAGGTATCACAGGTATCCTCTAAGGCAAAAGCCAAATTATGTTCTGAAACATGCATAACCGCATTTGCATCTATTAGAGAAGCAAATGTAGCTTAATTAACAAGAACATTGAGCTAGAACAAAAAATTTCCAAAAGCAAAGTTGAATTTGAGTCTGTGATTAATGATAAGAATGATGAGATTTACAAACTTAAATGCCAAATCACTTATGATAAGGCTAGAGAAGAGATACTTCTAGAGAAGTACAGAGACCTCAAAGAAACACTTGCAACTACCCAGGTAGAGTGTGATCGATGGGTAAATTCTTGCAAGGGTTTTGAAATGCTTCTTAGTAAGCAATCTGCTTCCAATGTGAAGTTTGGCATTGGTTATAATCACACTGCTCCTCCTACAGATTTTACTCCCAGAGCTGAGGTAGAATCTGATGGTGAAAGCAATAACCAATCATTTTCATCATGTGATCTACTATCTGATACAGCACCATCAGAAGTAGAAGCCAGCATTAATTCCTCTCTGAACCTATCAGCTGATGTTGATGGTTCAAATGCTGACACTCACATGATCACAAAGTTGATCACTCCAGGTGATATTTCACAAAGTACTGAAAGTACTAAAAAGAATGTCATAACATCTGGAGAACAAGCCCAAACTACCACATGTACTAAAAGAAAGAAAACTGCAAGTAGCAAGGGTGGAAAAACTATTGAAGAAGATATCGAGAAAGCAGGTACTAAAGGGAAGAACACTGCTAGTACTGATAGCAAACTGCTGAAGAACAGTCTTCAGTAATTTCATCTCTCTTCAGCAGATGATCAACTTAAGATGAAGAAAAAGCCATGTGAAATATGTGGCTTATTCAATCATCTTACTGATGATTGCTGGTATAAAAAGGGCTCCAAACTCAAACATCATGAACACATTAAAGAGAAAATGGATAACATGAAAACTGAGTTTGAAATCAAATTTGTACCAGCAACATCAAAACCTGTAACCCTAAAATCCAAAAGAAATCCAAAAGAAAGGGTTTAAACAGGCAACAGCTGAGGTTGCTCAAAGAGAGATGGTACAACATAGGAACCCATCCAACTCAAGCACTAATGTGCCTGATGAGCTGAAGGCTTTATCACAAAATCAGACATACTTGTTATGATGGTTCAACATCTATTGAGGAGAGGCAACCAATAGATGCTGTTGTGTTGAACCACAGAGAAGAAAATCCATGCCAAAGGATTCTTCTTCTTCACCATCTCCATCCCCTCAGGCTGTTATTCATAGCAAGTCTGTTAGTTTACCATCTGTTGATGTGAATAGACCCAAACAAAAAGGTTTGGGTCTCAAAAACTAACTAATTGTTTATGATTGCAGGGTTCTTCAACATGCCAAAGTAGCATCTGGTATGTAGACAGTGGGGGATCTATGCATATGACAGGGAACAGCTCTCTTCTTCATGACTACTCTCAAGAAAGAAGGGGTTTGTTTCTTTTGGCAATGATGCTAAGGGTTACATCATTGGAAAAGGCTTTGTCTCCATGGAGAAATAAAGTTTGATGATGTTAATCTTGTGGAAAATCTCAAGTACAATCTCTTGAGTGTCAGTCAAATGTGTGATAAAGGCCATGTTGTTCTTTTCACTAGTCAGAACTGCAAGATTCTGTCATCCAAAGTTCTGAATTTGATTGATAAGGTGTTGGTGATCACACTCTCCTGAGGGCTAACAGGACAGGCAGAGTGTATGCCTTAGATCTTTCCAAGAAAATAAATATCAGAGGCCATCCTTGCCTATTTTCCAAAGCCTCTCCTCAGGAATCTAAACTGTGGCACAAAAGGCTGGGTCATGTTAATTTCAAAAACATGAATCAGCTGATACACAATAGTTTAGTGAGAGGTTTACCAATAAAGGAGTTCCACTGTGATGAAACCTACACTGCTTGTTTAAAAGGAAAACAGCACAAAGTCTCATTCCCTCCTATTGAAGAGCCTAAGTCCACTGCCTACTTGCAATTACTGCATATGGATCTATTTGGTCCTGTGAGAGTGATGAGCATGGCAAAGAAGAAATACTGTCTGGTAATTGTGGATGATTACATCAGATTTGTATGGACTTTCTTTCTACATTCAAAGGATGAGGCTGCTCAGAATATTATCAACTTTGTGTTGTATATTGAGAAGCAGTATTCCCTTTCAGTCAAGTGTATAAGGAGTGACAATGGACTGAATTCAGAAACCATACACTTGATGAATTTTATCTTTCAAAGGGAATCAAAAGGCAGTTTAGCATTCCAAGGACTCCAGAACAAAATGGAGTAGTGGAGAGAAAGAACAGGACCCTAATTGAAGCTGCAAGGTCTATGTTGGCTGACTCTGGTTTGCCACTGACCTTTTGGGCTGAAGTTGTTACACAGCTTTTATGTGCAGAATAGAGCCTTAGTAAATCAGAGGTTGATGAAGAGTCCATATGAAGTTCTACATCACTTGGCTCCTCTAATTTCATTTTTCAAAGCATTTGGGTGTCCCTGTTTTATTCTCAACACAAAGGATCAACTCCAAAATTTGATCCTAAGGTGGATGCAGGGTATTTTGTTGGTTATTCATCTACTTGCAAAGCATATAGAGTCTTCAACTACAGAACAAAGATAGTTGAGGAGACTTTGCATGTGAAGTTTAATGAATCTCCAATGGACAAGATTCCATAAAACCCTGTGGAGTTGTTTGATTTAGACAATCTGCAATATGTTCCTTATCAACCTCCAGTTGTTGCAGATCATGAGGATAAATCATCTTCTGTAGCATGTCTTCCACCTGGTGGTATTGATGATGATGATGATAATATCAATACTCACCTATTCAAGTTTAGTGACCAACTGCCTGAGTCTGCTAAACTTGATGTTCCTGTAGCTTCAGCAGTTCCATCCACAACAAATGCTGATGAGATTTCTAATTCCTCTACATCTTTTGAGTTACCATCAAATACTTGGTTTCAAGAGTCTGCATCAACATTTGCTGCTGCTGAAGGTTCTACAAACCCTTGCACAGATATCATTGTTTATCAAGAGCTGAAGAATCACCCAATGTCTCAAATCATTGGTGATATCAATGCTGGAGTTTCAACCAGAAGTCAATTGTCTAACTTCTGCTTCTATGCTCTCTTCATCAGTCAGCTAGAGACAAAGAACTATCATGTTGCTTTAAGAGACAATGGATGGGTTGAAGCCATGCAGCTTGAGCTACTTCAATTCAAGAAACAACAAGTGTGGGAACTGGTTCCTCTACCCCCAGGTAAGTGTGCAATAGGCACTAAATGGGTGTTTAGGAATAAAACTAATGAAAATGGGCTTATTGTTAAGAACAAGGCTAGACTGGTTGTACAGGGGTTTTCACAAGAAGAAGGTATTGATTATGATGAACCTTTGCCCCTGTAGCTAGACTAGAGGCAATTAGATTGTTCTTAGCCTATGCTGCATTCCACCATCTTAAAGTTTTTCAAATGGATGTCAAAAGTGCATTTTTATATGGTAAAATAAAAGAAGAAGTTTATGTGTGTCAACCACCAGGTTTTGAGGACAATAAACATCCTGAATGGGTGTATAAACTTGATAAGGATCTTTATGGGTTGAAACAAGCTCCTAGAGCCTGGTATGAGACACTTTCCACTTTTCTTCTCAAGAATAATTTCACTAGAGGCTCCATAGATAAAACTTTATTTATTAAGAATGTGGATCAGCATAAGCTACTTGTTCAATTTATGTTGACGATATTATTTTTGCATCCTCTGATCCTCAGTTGTGTGATGATTTTACCAAATTAATGAAAAAGAGGTTTGAAATGAGTGCAATGGGAGAATTACAGTTCTTTCTAGGCTTGCAAATCAAACAAAAGGCTGATGGAACCTTTATTCATCAGTCAAATATACAAAAGATCTTTGAATAAGTTTGATTTACAAAATTGTAATCCCTGTTCTACTCCCATGTGCAACACCACATAACTGGATGCCGATCAGAAAGGTAAAGCTGTTGATGAAACACTTTACAGATGTATGATTGGGTCCTTGATGTACTTAACAGCTTCTAGACCAGATATCATGTTTGCTACTTGTGTATGTGCTAGATTTCAGGCTGCTCCTAAAGAATCTCATTTGATTGCAGTCAAGAGGATCTTTAGATATTTGCAAGGTACACAATCTCTAGGTTTATGGTATTCCACTGGACACTCTTGCAAATTAGTTGCTTTTTCAGATAGTGACTATGCAGGGTGCAAGTTAACTAGAAAGTCAACTTCTGGTGGATGTCAATTCCTAGGCAACTGTTTGATTTCTTGGCAGAGTAAGAAACAAACATCTGTTGCTACATCCACTGCTGAAGCAGAGTACATTGCAGCTGCAAGTTGTACTTCTCAGGTACTCTGGCTTCAAAACCAACTTTTGGATTATGGCATTACAGAGACTAAGACTCCATTATTAATGGATAGTGCTTCAACTCTATGCATTGTCAAAAATCCAGTCCATCACTCTAGGACCAAACATATAGAGATCAGACATCATTTTATTAGGGATTGTTTTGAAAAAGGTCTGATTGATCCTAAGTTTGTGCCTAGTGCTGATGAGCTTGCAGACATTTTTACTAAGCCTTTGGATAGTTCAACTTTCCACAACCTAGTGTTATGGCTTGGTATGCTGCAGCTAGAATAAGTGATAACTACTGATGATCTCAGTAAATAACTACTGATGATCATTAGTGACCATATCACATATAGTACTGACTCTGTTCAAACGACTGATAAAGTTACAACTACTGATGTAGTTATAATTACTGATGTCCGTAAAAACAGCTAAGTACTGATGTCCTATGAAACAACTGAAAACAGCAAAAAGGCTGATGAGTAAGTGTTGAGGACAGTATGAAACAGCTGAAAGAGTATGAATTAATGAAAACTACTGATGAGAACTTTCTCTTCAGTTGTTTCTACAACTTCTGTTTCATCCTCAACAACTGATGACTAACACCAAGTCATCAGCTGTTTACAACAACTGATGACAAAACCATGTCTTCAGTAGTTTCACAACTACTGATGACTAATACCAAGTTATCAGTTGTTTACAACACCTGAAGACCAAACCGAGGTTTTCAGTAGTTTCACAACTACTGATGACTAAAACCAAGTCTTCAGTTGTCTTCAAACATCTGAAGTCAAAACCATGGTTTAAGTACTTTATAACTGCTGATGCTAAAACCAAGACTTCAGTTGTTTCAACTTCTGAAAGGGTAATACCATGTCATCAGTCGTTTACAACTACTGATGAATAACACCAAACCCTTCAGTCATTTTCTAACCCTTACCCTATAAATACCCATACCTAATACTTCAGCACTTCATCTTCTCCAAACCTAACGTTCAAATCTCCAAAACTTCTCTCTCATTAATGGCGACCATGCAGCTCAAACCACGATATAACTGTGTTGCCTACCTCACAAAATCATCCTTCTGGACAAAGTTCAATAACGCCAGTCTCTCCAGTCGTTCGTCAACAACCATCAAGTGGTCATCACTCCAGAAATCATTCGCCAAACCCTCAACTTGGATGATGCCACTTTCCCCGTTGGGTATCCAAAGGGCACAATTGATTTATCATTTGCCCATCATGGATATCAGGGAAACCTCAGTGCTTCTACCATCCTGAAGAAGCATTTCCATGATGCAGAACGTCTTATCTTTCACATGGTTAATGTTTTCTTAGCTCCTAAGACCTCTTGGGATCAAATGTCTACCAGGTGGCAGCAGTACTATCTCTATTCTCTATCCTTGAGCAACAAGACTTAAACTTTTCTGAAATTATTTTTCTTGAACTTAAGGATATGGCCTCAAGCCTCTTTCTAATCGATGGATATTATATCCTCGGTTCATTATGGCCATCATAGAGAATCAGCTGCAAGCTGAGGGACTTGTTGGCCTTGGAGTCCCTGCAACGGCTGTATTGCCTGAAGTATACTCCAGGCACAACTCTGACCAAACACTAAAACAGGCTGCCAAACTGCGAAAACCCACGTAGTTGGAACCTCCAGCCATCACCTCCAGATCCAAAGTCCCCACAAACCAAAATCCAAAAGCCAAAAAAGGCTACTCAGGGAGATGAGTCCCCTGAGGATGCCCTGTACCACAAAACAGGAAGCACATACTGGTATTAACCCCTAGTTGTGTCAAAGACTCAACCTGACAAAGCCGCACAGGTATCCTCTCAACAGGATCCTGTTGCAACCAATATTGGGGAACCCACACTGCTGGAACCTATCTCACTTGAGAGGGTTACCATTGAAGCGCACCATTCACCCCGGGTGCAATCTGCTTCTACCCAATCACCATATGCAACCGCCCCCTAAAGTCCTACATTAATGTGTGCATAAGTGTTGAGTCAGTTGCACTCCTCACCCCCTCCCCAGATACCAATTACCACTGGGCATACCTCTACCATTAAGGGGGAGGATCAAAGTGCATCTGATAACCCACAGCATAGGGGTTACAATGTTCCATTTCCTAGTGTAGAAAAGGAGATTGGAACTTCTGGTGAGGCTGCCACTAATCCTGCTTTAGCATATGAACAGGATGTAGTTGGTACCATCACTAAGACCTTACAGAGGCAACTGCTGATGAAGGACTGAGTCCTAAGGCAGGAAGTCCCCAGTTCCAAGACAAAGGGGCACATGCTATAACTGATCTACACTCAGTGCATGTTCATCCTGATTCTATCAGGAGGTCAGGTGATTCAGTAACCACTGATGATGACCTGGGTTTCTTTTACGATGTATTAGCCCACAACACCATCCTGGAAGAGGAGGTGAGCAGACTCAAAGAACTGCTTGCCAAAACTTCTGCGGATCAAAGACCATCTGCCTCTCAAACCCCACAGATGGCACCTTCATCTGAAGGTCTCCCAAACACAGAGCCACTCCCAAATACTCAGCCACCTGCCTTTGCTTCTGGCACTATTTCTCAGGAACAGAACCCACCTGAGCAAATAGCTGCTATCTTCCAAAATTCTATACCTCTCATCACACCTATAATCACTGATATAGTGATAAAAACCATTGATGAGAGGCTTTCCTCAGTAATACAACCCTTGATCGAGGAAGTTATGAGCAAAAAGCTTTCTGACAATCAAACCCTTGCAACCAATGCAACCAAAAAGGGGAGATTCAGTCAGTGAAAGCAAAAAAAAAAGGAGTGCAGAGAGGAGAGAAAGAGAAAGAAACAGAAGTGGCAGAAGTGGAAAAGAGAAGGAGTTGGCTGTGGAGACTGGAAAAGAGAAGGAGAAGGAAGCTGACATGGAGAAATCAAAGAAAAGAAAGAATGAAAAGGAGACTGCCTTGGAGCTGATGGTAAAAGAGGCTGATGCCGAACATAGCAGATCAATGGATAACATCATTGATCAGTTGTTTAGGCAAGGCCATGACACTGACAACTTGACTCTGAGATCAGAAGATTAGAGATTGAAGAAATCCAAATAGATGGGCAAGTTATGATGTGTTAGAAAGAGAAAGGCTGGAGATCATGATCAGATTTATAGCAAAATATCTTGGAAGATCAATGATCGAAATCAAGGCTTGGTCCAGGGACAGCATCTTGGCTATAACCACCAAGATCTGTTCGTCTGAAGTATACACTAAAGGATTAGTTATTGAAGCTTTGAATGAAGCTGGTGCTGGGACCAGGACTGAACTAGCCAGCAATCTAAAGCCACACTCACCTCCAAAATGCTAGAACAGCCTGTCAACATTCCCACACCAAACCACCAAACACAACCCACCAACCAACCATCTCCTTACCCTCAAAACCAACAGCCGATGATGTACCCCAGAAGAAGAAGAGAAGGGTATTGAGGCTAGAAGATAATGAAGAAGATGATGATGAAGATGAAGATAGGCTGCCACTCTCAGCTGTTATACAGTTGCCGAAGGCCACAAGTCACTCTCCAACAATTACTCCTGAAACTCAAAGACAAATTGTGAAAGTGAAGCTAGAAGAAGAAGAGCTTCACAAACAACACGATGAGGAATTGTTGAGGAGAGTTGACAAAGCATATGCAGCCACATCTTCTATTATCAACATGAAGAAGCATGCACTCAAATTATACACTCTTAAGCATACATTTCAATATCAAAAGGAGAGAGTGAGGATTTGGCTTGATCCCAGGGTGTCTCACAGGATTCACAAGAAAAACATTCCACAGAGATACATTGGCCAGGTGAAAAAGATTGTAGATGAAGTGATCTCCCTGGTCTTTGTAGTATCACCCTGGGAAATCTAGAGGACTTCAAGAAAGCTTATAAAGCTAACCAAACCCCACAGAAGATGCTGGAAAATAAAATAGTGAAAAAGGGGTTAGTATATAAGAAGCTTGAAGAATTCAGAAAGAATGAGCTCCAGTTGTTCCTAGAGGGTAATCACCCTGATGAATTGCTTATAGAATAATAACAACTGTGGAGCTAAAGAATGGGAAACAGGTCAAATACCTATCTGAGTACTATGGGCCTGAATCATTATTTGAAGGAGGTGTTGAAGAGCTGACCATGGAGGAACAAATTACCTTCCTTGAGGCCTACACAAGAGAGTCATACAGACTCATAGTGGGGAAGTAGATCTCATGGATGGGGTAACAACTCTGTGTCCAGTTCCCCAAGACAGAGTTCCCATTCATACTTTGCCAAACAGATCATTGAGACTTCTTCCCAGACCTGTGCTTAAAAGGGTCACTTCTGAGCCGATCTAGAAGACAAAAAGACCAATCCTTCTGCCATAATAAGTGGGACATCTTCAATAAGTTTAGAGGTTTTGGCTGCATTGGTTCAGGGGGAGTTTGTTGGACCAAAAGAACCAATGAGCCTGATCAGAAAAACCTCAAGTCCTACAGACATCACAACAACTGCTGAAGACTTGATCAGCTGTTGTAACAAAGTCTGAATATTAACAGCTGAAGACTAAAGTACTGATGACTTCAACAGCTAAAGACCAAAGTCTGAAGACTTCAACAGCTGAAGAACAAAGACTGAAGACATCTACTGAGGACAACAGCTGAAGTTCAAGTATAAGTACTGAAGCCTTCAAAGTTTGTTACAACAGCTGAAGAAGCACTCTTCAGTTGTTGTGATAGTTTCCTTTCAGTAGTTTCTTTTTCTTTCAGTATTTGTAAAACGACTGAAGAGCATGTTCTTCAGTCGTTGTAGTTTCAGTAGTTTCTTTTCAGTAGTTGTAGTGATAGTTAACACTTACTATTTTTGTAAGAAGATGTCAGCTGTTTGACATCTTCAGTAGTTGTGTTAACTATCAGTAGTTTGAATAAATTTTGTTAGATGTCACTATCAAGTGACATTAGCAGACGTCACATCTCTTATATAAGAGTTGTTGACCTAATTGTATCTGTGACATTCTGTTACCACGAAAGCGAATATTGAATGAAATATATTTTGCAGAATTCTCTCTGTCTATAACTGTTTGTTCTTACCTTGAATATCTTTTGTGTTCTTGTGAATTGGCTAATTCACTGTTTGATTTCCGCTGCTACACTCTCTAACCAATCAAACGTAGATCACTGATCTTAACAAACTAAAAAATATATGTTTCTTGTGTGCAGACATGGCTGATAGATGGACGATGAGCACCAAGCACAATATATGTGCTCATCTTGATGCTACTTCAGGAACGCTTCTGAGTTTGCTAGGATTATAGCCTTTCTATGTAGGTCAAGGATCTACAAGGCTATCTTTGCTACTTGCACACCCTATAGGTCTATACAGTAGGCCCTTCTGGGAAGGTGCCTCAGTCGACCAATCTGCTGAGCCGCACTGTATTACAAGCTCTACCTTTGGGCAAGAGATAGAGATCACAGAAGACGATCTCAGAAGATTTTTGAATCTAGGTGATGATGGTGCTTTCCCAACCAAGTTGCATCCCCTGACTGTTCGGGGATGCTTTCTACGGATAAAGTACGCTGGGGACATCAACGCAGGTGTGCTCAACAAGAGCAACATGTGCCCCCAGTTCAAGTACTTGGCTAATGTTATCCTGAAGTGCATAGCTTCAAGGAGAGGAGGATTTGATGAGGTATCGGACCAAATCCAGAATGCATTCGTTACTTGTACTGAACCACCCCTTCAGTTTCTCGCGCATGCTCTTCTCTTATATGATCGAGAACCTGGAAGAAAAAGGCAAGTAGGGCTTCTGTATGTACCCACGTTTTCTACAGATGATCATTGATCAGAAGCTTCCTTCGCTGCCAAAAAAGAGAGAGATGATGTTGTTACACTGGAGGTGATGGATGACACGACTTTAGGTCGGATGAAGGTGTACCGGGGGAAGCAGGTGAAGCCCCCCCCCCCCGGTAATGAGATTGTTGGGGCATTTGGCCAGTGTAGATTATGTGGCGCCCTCTCGCAAGAAGTGGCATCACGATGATAGCGACTCTGATGTTGAGCCTATCGCGGCACCCACTGATGAAGAAGACGACAATGATGACGACCATGATGATGGTCAAGGTGGTGATGCACTTGGTGGAACAGAGAAGGCTGCCTTCCACCAAGACTTCCTGCTCAACGAAGAGGAAGAGTCTGACAATGAGCCACTGGTTAGGACAGTTGGTAGCCGGGTTGTGGCCACCAAGAGGAGGTTAGAGGCGGTTGGCGGATGCCAGGCTGGGTCTAAGGGTGTTGCTACAGATGTCACTGATCCAACGTACACCCCAGACCGGCCACTCAGCTTAGGGGAGCCTCTGTCTCAAAGGGTTCAAGAAAGAAAAGGATGGCCCAACCATATGGCAAGAAGAGCAAGAGGTAGAGGATCACCCTAATCACCACAGCTACTACCACCACTACCACACCTACTACCACCACTACCACACCTCCTACCACCACTACCACAAACTACCACCACTACCACACCTCCCACAACCACTACCACACCTCCACCACCACTACCATAGCCACTCCACCACAATCCACTCCCATTCCACATCCCATCTTCACCACATCCACCACCATAACCACCGCTCAACAAGTCAGTACTTCTACCAAGCCCAAATGACCCATGGTTCCACTTAACCCAATATCGGGTTAGAGGAACAGCTTGCTAACCTCAACCGCATTATGCTGAAGCTGATCGCTACTGATGATCTAAGAGCTACACAACTAAACCAACTGATGGAGATAAATACTGCTCAAGCGAAGAAAATCGCGCAGCTTAGTGAGAAGAATGTCAAGTATGAGAAGGCTTTAGGCCGAGCTCACCATGCGCTTAAAGGACAAAAAAAGCTGGTGATGGCATCGGTGGAGAAGATTGAGGATATGGAGAAGAAGAACAAAAAGATCTTGCTAAAGCTAAAGGGATCCAAGAGTGAGCCCTTAAAGATCAAAGATGGTGATGATGAGGATGATGAAGATGAGCTCACTTAAGATGAATCGGAAGAAGAAGATGATGATGATGACGAAGGAGGAGCGAGTGGAAAAGAAAGAGGATGATAAGAGGATGATGATGAGCAAGAAGGTGATGCTGCTACATTAGCCTCAAATCAATCAGCTCAGGAGAGGCGCACAAAGAGAAATCAAGATCAAGGAGCCTCGTCCTCAGCTCCTCAAGCTGAAGATACGACAAATCAAGGCAAAGGTAATGATTAGATGTTTTTGTATTTAAAACTTTGTACCTGAATTATGTATTACATTAATGTAATTAATGATTATATATGTTTGTTATGATTAAATGTTTGATTAATGACTTATGTGTGATGTGTTAATGTTTAATCAAACAGATGAAACTCAAGAGCAAGATGAGTATGATGTCGTCCCCCTTCAGCAAATCATGACTCAACTCACGATGATTCTTGATTTGAAAGGGATCGTCAGAAGGTCTGTGAGCTACACTCCGAAGAAGGAGAAATCATTCATGATCTGACCGATGACCAGCTAGCTGAGATATTCCGACTCAATCCTAATGAAATTGTCAAAGATGCTCCAGAAGTGATGTCTTAAGTGATGAGGAGCTACAGGATGTCGATGAGATTGAGATGAGAATGTTACAGCTGAGCACTATCCAGAGTACACTGACCATGAGGGCAGTGAAACTTTTGGCAGTGCTACTTTTGAGAAGTTGGAAGAGATGGAGAAAGAGAAAGAAAAGGATGAAAGTTAAGCCCAAGCTTCAGATGCTAATGTTGATCTAAAGAAAGCTGAATAGGCCACTTGTTTTGCTTAAATGAAAGCCCAGTGCGCACCTCCAAAGTAGAATGCCTACACCAAACTTTACAGAGTCAAGAGACATCAGAAAGTGTCAGGCAAGATTCGCATGGGCATATTTTGAAGACTTGGAAGTCTATGCAGTAAAGAGAGAGAAAGGGATTGAGTACTTCAGATATCCTCATGATTTGAAGACTCTAACTAGTTTTGAGCTCAACTGCCTACCATGCTTAGATCTTTTGTATGCCAACCCGAGAAAGATATCGAGATGGTTTGAGGTTGCGTTGAAGAAAGACTACTACACCAGATGGGTAAACTTCAGACCTCAACAACCTAAGAGGTTCATTCGTAAGTCTGAAGTTGATCCTATATCTGGAAGACCAAAAGTGGTGCTGAAGTGGAGTCCCCCATGCACAATGTCCAAGATTCTCTTACGGGAAATGCCTCAGGACTTCACTCCACACTTCAAATGATGGTATTATGATTGGCAGACGGGAGAAGCAGTCATAGTTTTGAACAGAGAATGAAAGATTGATACTATCAGGGCATTTGACCCGATGTGGCTTACTAACTTGTTTGCAGAAGATGTTTATACTTTATACAAGTGGCCACTGTTCTATGACACGCAAGACATTATACAAGCTCTACAGTTCTAACATGTGATACGGCTCTGCTTTGCATTTGAAATACACGCAGGAGTCACAAGAGAGGAGAAGTACAAGAAGTTCCAAGAACATGTGAAGAATGTTAGACAATAGGGTAAACAAGGTCCAAGGGGGGTTTGTAGATACATGATGTTCCAAGTTGATGTGCTTAACTGTAAAAGTCTTTCATGTCTTACACATGTGTAATGTAATGATTCAATGAAATACAATATGTGTTTGATATTATTAATGTATAATTTTTTCATTATTATTGTGTTAAGTATAACTCATATGTATGAACTTCATATATAGGTTTGAGGTTGTTATACATAGTTCTTAGTCAATAATGATTAAGAAATGTGTTCAACCTAGTCGGGTGATTATTCATGCTAATGGACCATACTTATGAACCATAGGCATGAATATATCATGCTTATGGACCAGTCGCACGACTAAACCAGGAGACTGGATCAGTCGTATGATTGAGACATAAGATTGACTCAGTCGCACGACTGAACCTTCAGTTGTGCGTATGACTCAATCACATGATTCAGTCACATGACTGAACCATGCTAATGGTTCAGTCATACAAATGGAAAATGCAAACCTATAAATACCACTTAATTCATGAAAAAACATAACTTTTGATAACACTTTGAGAGACTTCGTATATTCATAAACCCTAGTTGTCCAAAACATCCAAGACAACCAATCCAACTTCAAAGTTCGAACTTGATCCATCCCTACTCATTCTTAACATTTAGTTCATTCTTATATCGATCGGGTTATCGTTCTCACTAATTGGATCGCTAATCAAATAGGATTCCGCATTATTTTATCTGGTTTCACGTAGAATCTGTTAGTATTCCGTACTTACATGGTCCTGACAACATGTCATTTGTCAACCAAAGCCAATCAAGACAAGCTGACAAGCTGGCTCAAAGAATCCAAGATAGGATCACTATAGAGTTCAGCTTCAGAAGGAGAATAAGGCAATCAGGTAATACCATCAGTCAACTGGATGTTGAGGCAGACCCTAAGATTAGCTTCATAGGGTAAACCTTGACTGAAGGCCCAATGGTAGAACTTAAGAGCCATGTCTTATCATCATCAACTGCTGTAGAGATTCATATCCTTTGTGAGACACCTGCTGGTGAAGATGCATCTCAACCTCTCTCTAGCCAAAGCTTGGAAGCTACACCAAGCAATAAAGGCCAAAGCTCTCTCCACCTGAGTCACAAAGGTCTGTGAGTGACAAAAGGAAAAGAAGGATGACTTCTGAGGAGATTGAGGAGGAGGAGAGAAAGAGGAAAAGGAGGCTAAGGGGAGAAGGTTCCTCTACTAGGTCTGCAAGGCTCATGGAGTCTACTATCAGGACTGCCCCTAGACCAAACACTCAAAATGATGAGTTGAGGGCAGTCAGGATCAACTACCTACACACCAGGAACTATGACATAGATAACATTATATCTCTCCCCTTAGATGAGTTGAATGAACTGGCTGACAAGGAATTGTCAAAGGAAAGAAAGGAGGCAGAGGATGCAAAGCTACTTCTTCAGATCAAAGAAGAAAGAAGAAAGAAAAGATTATACAAGCATGTGCCTTCTCTTTCCCCAGTTAAAGAAAGTCATGTAAAAGAGGATGTGATGCCACAAGAACCTCAAGTAGACAAAGAAAAAGATAGGATCAACATGATCAACTACCTGAGTGCCACAGGACTCTATCAGGCTGTGCACTTCTTCCCTTACCCTTTGACTATATTAAGTTTGAGTATCTCAAACAACTTGAACTGAGATAGTCAAGAAAGAAAGATCACCAAAATAAAGTTAAGGGAAAAAGTTGCAAAGTCAAGAGCCATCATCCAAAAAAGTATGAAGAAGTCTACTGATAAGTAGAGGATGATGAGTTTCTTGAAGTTGTATGGATTCTTCGGAAGGAGACTTGGTCCTATGTCTCTGTCCACTATGGATGAGCATATTAGAGTGATCAAGTAGAAGATTCAAAGAGGTGGACTTGTTGACTTACACTCCCCACCAAGTCAGGTCGTTTAGGAAGTAGAGATTAAGGTTGAACCATTAGAGACAATGCAACCTGGATCTCCTGCTAAACCTCAGCAAGCTTCCACTTCTGATCCACAGTAGGGTTATGTCCCCTCTTAATCTGACCTTGTGAGAGAGGAAAACCCAACTAAGAAAGACAAAGAGGATCAATCAGGTGCTGCAGGCCAGTCTTTTTAGTTAAAAGGTTCAAAAAGGAGAAAAAGGATGGCTTCCAAACCAAAGTCAACGAAGAAGAAGAAAGAAGCATCCATCTCCAAACCTCAGGATGAGTCAGAACATCCAGAGGATGTGCAAATAGAGGATGCTACACCAACTCCAATTCAAATAGCTCCTCTAGCATCAGAAAGACCCATCTTGTCCTGGACATACACTACAAATCCAGAAAGATGGCATGTCATTAAAGATCAGGGTATTGAAAACATTTACACATGGCAAGATATGTTACTCTGCCTCTACATGATCTCTTTGACATGAGAAGACATTTTGAGAGTCTGAGTGATCCTGATCATCTTATGAAGAAAAGGATGGTCATTATCCTGATGAGGACTGTAAATATCTGAAGTCTTCAAAGTGTTTTGGTAGCATTAGCCTAAGAGGAGTTTGTAAGGACTAAATATAGAGGTTGATGCAACCCAAACACCCAAAGTCTCTCCTGCATGCATCCACAAGGGTACTAAAGAAGAATGCTTTGGAAGTTTCACACCAGCATCAAAAATATTCTAAGTGTGAAATCTTCCAAAGCCAAGACCAACATCTTCCGAAGCCAAAGATGAAGTCTTCCGAAGCTTCAAAGACAAAGTCTTCCGAAGCTTACACTTGAAGACAAATTTCTTCCAAAGACTTTGGACATGCTTTATGTAGAGATTATATGAAGAGGCTGATGCAACCCAAACACCGAAAGTCTCTCTTACATGCATGCACATAAGTACCGAAGAAGAATGCTTCAGAAGTTTCACACAAGCAAGAGAAATATTCTAAGTGTGAGATCTTCCAAAGCTAAGACCAATATCTTCCGAAGCCAAAGATGAAGTCTTCTGAAGCCAACACTTGAAGACAGATTTCTTCCAAATACTTTTAGCACATATGCTTTATCTGATGTACTTTACATAAAGTTGGATACCTTTCCGTTGCAACTCTGTAAAGTCACCAACTTTCACAAGTAGGTGAAAAGGTCCATACTTTTAGTAACTGTACATTAAGGTCTTGAGTTTGTAAACTTTCTACTTCATGTACTTTATCCTTTTTATAATAGATTAGGATGTGAGCTATGGCATGTCATAGTCCAGTAGTCAAAAGGCAATCTGCCTTTTGACTCTATAATTGATTTTGTTTTGTGTTTAGCCAATTGTATCCAGCTGGCCTTCAAAGTATGGCCAGCTGTAGGATGTAGTATATGTATCTCAAGTACTTGTAATTTTTCTTTTATACTTTGTAACACTTGTAAAAGAACTTGAGAAGGCAATATACTACAATCTTGAAAACCATCTCCTTGTGTATCTTGTTATCTTGTTCCGTCTCATACTTAATTGTGTTCTTAGTGTCATCTCTTGAGGTTTACCAGTTTCACTGTCTGATTAAGTTGAGTGTTATTAACCAACTATCCTCTTTGTGTTGTTGTGTTGAATTTGCATACCCTTCACCGGTCCTGCGCTTTATCTGATGTACTTTTCCATAAAGCTGGACCCATTTCCGCTGCAACTCTGTAAAGTCACCAACTTTCATAAGTTGGTGAAAAGGTCCATGCTTTTGGTAACTATACATTGAGGTCTTGAGTTTGTAACTTTCTACTTTATGTACTTTTTTTCCTTTTTGTAATATATTAGGATGTGAGCTATGACATGTCATAGTCACTAGTCAAAAGGCAATCTTCCTTTTGACTCTACATTTGATTTTGTTTGTTGTCTAGTCAATTGTATCCAGCTGGCCTTCAAAGTATTGTCGACTGTAGGATGTAGTATATGTATCTCAAGTACTTGTAACTTTCTGATATGCTTTGTAACATTTGTAATAGAACTTGAGAAGGCAATAAACTACAATCTTGAAAACCATCTCCTTGTGTATTTTGTTATCTTGTTCTGTCTTATATTTACTTGTGTTCTTAGTATCATTACAAAGGTTAACCAGTTCCCTGTTTGATCTGTTAATTATTCTTAGCAACTCTCCTCACTGTGTTGTTGTGTTGTAAGTGCATACCCTTCAACAGTCCTGCAGAATCATTTTTAATTATTCTTGGTCTTAGTTGATTTATACCATCTTTATTAAACCAAAACGTAAACGATTCATTATTTTTTTAATTATTGAACCCCCAAATTCTAATTAAAACCCTAGTTCACATCTAATTGTTAATCTTATTATTGAACTTAATCTTGAAATCAATACGTTTAGGTAACTTGTAAAAGAAATCATTGGAGCCTCATTCAATTCTTATCATCACCTTATATTACCATTTGAGTTTTCCATGCCCTTTTTTACTTTATTTCACACCTTTTGGGGTGAAACATGTTAACCGTATAAATGCACATTTGAGATATTTGTGAGTTTCTTTGCCCTTTTTTATATTATTTCACACCATTTTAGGGTGTAACATGTTAAACTTACCAACTTACACTTGTAAACATTTTATACTTGTAACACACTTACAAATCATACATATATTTTGTCATGGTTATTTGTGTTATTGTAAGTTTTATATGAGATACATTATATGTTGACAATCATTAACTATTGCTAGCCTAGCGGCGTCATAGATCTATGGGCCTGACAAGTCTATTTGGTGCTAAAGGCGATGTATTGCCAGCTCCTGATGACATATGACTTGTTCATCATAGGAACCAAGTACACTTAGCCAATCATATAAACTTGTAATTAAGTCGAGGTTTGATTGTAGCTATATGTGTTCTATAAACTTGCATAATTCATAACCATTGACATGAATTGCTACTTGTAAATCTTTTTATATATATGTATGTTTAACCCATGGGAACTCACCATCTTTCAAAGTTGACCCTTTATTTTTAACATGTTTCAGGTTTGATACTTGAGCATCTCTTCGTGCTCATATAGGACTTGGACTTAGTTTAATTGAAAATCTTATGTTGTTGTTTATATCTTGTTTGTATTGTAATGATTTAATTTTCTTGTAATGTTCAATAAAAATGATATTTAATATTATTTCAACTTATTAGTTCCATGTGCTATGAACAATCGTTTCACATTCGTCCGCCCTGATGATTCCACTATCGGTCGGGGTGTGACACAGTACATTGATAAATGCTTAACATGTCTGCAAGTTAAGATTGTACATCAAAAACAAGTCGGTCAGTTACAACAATTGGAGTTACCAATATGGAAATGGGGTAGAGTAGCCATGATTTTTTTCACGAACTTCCAAGAACACGAAAAGGATATAATGCTATATGGGTCGTGGTTGACAGACAAACAAAGTCAGCACATTTTCTATTCATAAGTGAGAATTATCCAATAGAAACACTAGCCAGGATAGATATTAATGAAATAGTAAGTAAACACGAAATGCCTTTGTCCATTATCTCTGATAGTGATAGTCGATTTACATGCAAATTCTGGACAAGTTTCAAAAGGAACTTGGAACCAAAATCAGTTTAAGCACTGCATATCATCCTCAAACCGATGGACAGAGTGAGCGAACAATTCAAACCTTGGAAGACATGTTGTGTGCTTGTGTTATTGATTTTGGAGGTAGTTAGGATGATCATTTGCCTTTGATCAAATTTTCTTACAATAATAGCTACCATTCCAGCATTAAAGCTGCACCATTTAAAGCCTTATATGGAAGGAAATATAGAACTCCTATCTCTTGGACAGAATTAGGGGATGATTAGTTGACTAAAATCGAAATTATTCTTGAAACAACTGAGAAAATATAACAAATAAGGCAATGACTAAAGACTGCTCAAGATAGATAAAGGAGTTATGCAGATAACAGAAGGAGGCCTTTAGAATTTCAAGAAGGAGACTATGTAATGTTAAAAGTCCCAACATGGAAAGTAGTGATGAGATTTGGTTGACACGGGAAGTTAAGCCCCAGGCATATTGGGTCGTTCAAAATAATTGCAAGATTTGGTACAGTTGCATACAAGTTAGAATAACCTGAAACATTAAGTGGGATTCGTGATACCTTTCATATATCAAGCCTAAGAAAATGTTTGGCAGTACCAACTCAAGCAGTGTTATTAGAGGACGTGCAGCTAGACAAGAAACTAAACTTCATGGAAAGATAGTTAAAGATTCTTGATTTTTAAGAGCGAAAATTAAGAAATAAGATAATTCCACTAGTATCCTCAAAATTGTTTAAGTAACTTCGAATTTCAAGGACGAAATTCTTGTAAGTAGAGGATAATGTAACATCCCGAGTGTTTGGGTCATATGTAATAGTTGAAATACAAGCAATATGAACTTCGCATTTCATATTTTTAAAGATGGAATTTTTTTATTTTAACACATTTGTATAGCACATTTTGTTATAGAAAAATCGATCTTCCTGTTAAAACCTCTTAAAATCTTGGTCATAAAATACAAGTAATTGTCTATTTAAAGTTTGAAGTTTTTAGATGAAATTTTTATGTTATAAGAGAACGTTTGAATATATAATAATATATTATATTCAAACCTCCTCCATTTTTTACGAAGCATAGGTTGACTCGTAGACAAAAATAAGCTCGTCACAATTATATATTTGAAATTTTATGAAATGTTATACACTAAAAGTTATAAGAGAAAAACGAAGTAAGCAGCTAAATTAATTATATTAAGTAAGCAAGCAAACAGTCTGCTCAATTCAATCCCACATGTAAAAGTTTCACCTGCCTACGTACTACCTTATAAATAGAAGCCTTAAGTTTAAATTTATAATGTAGCTTAAATAAATATCCCTATTATAATGTAGCTTAAATAAATATCCCTATTATAGTTGTTAACTAGAATGTAGCTTAAATAATATTATTTTGGGTATAGGACAATACTTGATAATAGTGAACTTGAGCAGACATATCACCGATTAGATTAGTTAAGGTGAGTTCCTCTGAACTATTTTTCTAAAAGGGGATGTGATGTTCTGATAGCTGGTAATAATTGAAGAATTGACTATCAATAGCATCTGTGATATGTGGCAATGCTTGATAGGATGCTTGAGGGCTGCTTGTATGATTATGCTTTAGACAGTGGAGTTTGTATCCATTGCTTGGTTATGTGAATTTATACTATGCTTACTTTGTTCCTATCTGTTTGCCATGGTTTTATTTGATGCAATAGTCAATATTAATATGTTTTGAATTTTAAAAAATGCTATGTTCATGAACTCATAAGATTTATGCTGAGTCCCAATGTTTTTATTTTATGGACACACATCCTAGGTGCCAGGTAATTTCAGAATAAGAGGTTTGGATTAAGCTTATGAGGAGATAAAGCTCTAGAGTGCTTCTAAAGATTTTAATATCTAGTGTAGTTAAAATGATATAATATTTGGTATAATATAACAGATGTATAATACACTATAATGTATAAATATAGTTTGACTTCCGCTATGTATCTCTGATTACAATATGTCCTGTATATCCGATGCGTAATGCTCCCCAGGGTATGCCTTGGGAGGAGGGCATTACAACTCGTTTGTGGATGATACAAGGTTGAAAATCTATGGTGAACACCATAGTGTTCTAAGGCTTTTTCAAGTAAAGAATTACAAAAGTTAGTGACTCGGTCACTAATTAAGGCCTTAAGGGCTCCAAACTGTGTGAACAGTTTTCTTAAAAACTTCATGGCAACCCTAACATAGTTTATGGACAAATATTGCGCTTCCACCCACTTTAGGGCATCCCATGACATCGATGCCCCAAATGACAAAGACTTCGCATACCTGAATACGTTTTGGGCACCTTATCATGGGATGAGATTTTACCTGCTCGTTGATAAGCACCACATGCTTTAACCCACACATGTGCATCTTTAAAGATGGTGCGCCAATAGAATCCGGGATCATAGACTTTTCAGCGGTAAAGTTAGCTCCATGATGTACAACAATGGGGCCTTCATGACAATGATGAATAATGTTCATTGCCTCACTTGTCACACCCCTACCAATGACGGAATCATCGGGGTGGATGAATGTGAATCAATTGTTTATTGGACATGGTAGTAATTACGTTGAAATAATATTATGCCATTTTCCTTGAATAATATTAATCAATTAATACTTTACATTCATATAATAATTCAAATAAATGTAATGAAGCATTCTATTGTTTTGAATAAGTTGTAACGCCTGGAATAAAGTCTAAAAGAGCCAATTAATAATAATGGGCTTAGCCGGGATTATTTAAAGAAAATACGTGGAAATGAACTATGGACCGAGTAGACCTCACGGGTTATGTGTCCGGCGAGTTTAAGGTCTTGGGAACGCCCGGTATATATAAACGGATCAGCTTGAGCCACTCTTATTTGCAACTCAATACCAACTTCTGAGGAGAGAGTGTAGAGAGAGAAAGTGGAGAGAAAGTAGTGATTCAAGTCTTGGTTGATCAAGAGATTGAAGATTGGTGTTCGTGGACATCCAAACAATAAGAAAAGACCAAGAATCCAGGTAAGAAATATCGTTTAATCGTTTCTTTGAGTGTAACCCGGATTCTAGGGCTTGGGGTTTTTTAAAATGGCAAAGAATCGCCCAAAACTCACGTTTTTATGTAAGAAATTATGTAAAAAGCTTAGATATAGCTTCATGGATGTTAAACCAAGGTTTTGGTGTAAAAGATTGAAGTTTTGGGTCAAAAATGGGTTGGTTTATAATTTCAGCCCGTTCTGCGAACTGGGTGTTCATCCAGCGAAATTATGTAGTCATCCACATGAAGACTTTCTTCGAAACTGTTGTTTCACAGACATGGATATCCAATGAAATTTAGGTTAAATTGGCAGCGAAATTGGCAGGGAAGATGCCAGCGAATTGCTAGTGAAACTAGCAGCGAAACTGCCAGTGAAACTAGCAGCGAAACTCTTGATCATGCAGCAAAATTAGGCAGAAATTAACTCCTGTGAGTGTTAACTTATCTGCAGGTTGCGTAGTGTGACCCTTGCTTAGAAAGATTGATTGAGAAGCTACTTATCGAGTCCAGGTGAGTTCTAGATCCCCTATTTTAAAGGTTTTAAACTTGTTTGGGGCTGGAAATGCATACTAAATGTACGATTTAAATGACCAAGATTTTAAGATGTTTTAACAAGAAGATCGATTTTTCTATAACAAAATGTGTTATACAAATGTGTTAACATAAAAAATTCTGCGTTGACATGGCAGCCCAGCCCCAACCAGGGGCGTTGCCCCTTGGACCCCACTAGGGGCTGCTACCCCTAGGACCTCGCTGTTAGGGGTTGCCGCCCCCAAACCCCCATTGTCCCGCGGAAGTTGGTTATGTTTTATGATGACTTGTACTTGTTGTGAATGAGTATGTGTTTATGAATGGATGATGCATGATGTTTATGATGATGAGTGATGAGGTATGTGATGCTATGTAAGAATGTGTTATGTTGATCTTATGTTCCTATTATGTATTATTCTTTGACTTACGTGTTATGATTATGAAATGAACAAAAAGTATTATGTAACATAAAGCGTAAGTTAATAATAATTATAAGAAGAATGTAACGAAAGAATGAATGCATGCATTAATAGAAGAACGAATGTAAGGAAGTCTTGCAAGCAATATGTGGTGGTTCACACCCAATGAAGGGTGTTAGCACAACTCTGTGCGGGTTAGCTACCCCGAAAGTATGCACACTAGGGTCTAATCTTTTTGATCCTTGTAACTTGCCCTAGGTGTTGGATTCAGCTTCGTGCACAATGTTCGGGGTCTATTGATAGACCTCAGGCTCAGTAACCAGCTTTGTGCCCAATGTTCGGGGTATAGCACATGGCATTGGTCGGAATGTAAGTAAGAAAGATGACGAATGTACGAAAGATAAGTAAGGAAGACTATGAATGAAAGCGAATGATAATAATGACGTACATTGAACAAAAGATAATGAATAATGATGGAAGATATAATATATTATCTATGTGTATTTTTTATGTATGATCACATATGGAAGTACAGAACAGTTTTAACGAAAGAAGAGTATTATATTTTTATAAAACTAGAACTCACTCAGCAACGCTGACTTTTATGTGTTTCCAGTTGGCAAGTAATGTTGTTGAGGATGGCACGGGGCAACTACTTGGCGTTTTGGGATGGCATCCATTGTTTAAATTCGTTTTTGCATTGTAATGCGAATAAACAATATTTTGTAATGATTATGAATGTTGTATTATTTTACAAAAGCAATGAATGAAATTATTTTAAATTATTTCGTTGTGTTGTTTTAGTACACTTAAATATATGTTTTATGTTTTACAAAATGATTTTAAATTATCCGACTATAAACATCCCGGGAACGGGGCCTTACATAAGTCCAAGCCCTAAATGTGCATATAGAAGTCCACTATTCTGCATTTCTGAAATCATGTGAAAAAGTAATGAGTTAGCTAATGAATTAGTCGGGGACTTAACACATGTTTGACACACAAATATAGATTGATTAAAACTAATTGAAAACAATTCAATTCACATGACAACTTCAAGACTTATAATGCAATAGTATAACATAAAAACAAACTGTTAGCCCAGGTTGATCACACATGAATCCAACAACATGAAGATTATAGATCAAACTAATATGAACACAGTAAATCCCCTTAGATCTTCAAATTGATTGAAAATTATATGTTTACAAGTAATTCCCCAATCTTGTGGTCATACAACCATTCCCAAAACCTAATTACAATTTACCTTGCAGCACCGGTGAAGGGTATGCACTTACAACACAACGACATAATGAGAAGAGTTGCTAAGAACACTTAACATATCAAATAGGGAACTGGTTAACCTTTGGTAAAGATACTAAGAACACAAGTAACTATGAGACAAAACAAGATGGCAAAACACACAAGTAGTTAGTTTTCAAGAATGTTGTATATTGCCTCTCAAGTTCTATTACGAATGTTACAAAAGCATATCAGAAAGTTACAAGTACTTGAGATACATATACTACATTCTAAAGTCAGCCATACTTTGAAGGCCAGCCAGATACAATTGACTAGACAACAAACAAAATCAAATGTAGAGTCATAAGGCAGATTGCCTTTTAACTAGTGACTATGACATGCCATAGCTCACATCCTAATATATTACAAAAAGGATAAAGTACATAAAGTAGAAAGTTACAGACTCAAGACCTCAATGTACAGTTACCAAAAGCATGGACCTTTCACCAACTTATGTAAATTTGGTGTCTCATCAGAGTTGTAGTAGAAAGGGGTCCAGCTTTATGTAAAAGGTACATCAGATAAAGCATGTGTTCAAAAAGTCTTTGGAAGAAATCTGTCATCAAGTGTTGACTTCGGAAGATTTTGTCTTTGAAGCTTCGGAAGACTTCATCTTTAGCTTCGGAAGATATTGGTTTTGGCTTCGGAAGATTTCACACTTAGAATATTTTCTGATGCTGGTGTGAAACTTCCAAAGCATTCTACTTTAGTACACTTGTGCATGCATACATGAGAGACTTTGGGTGTTTGGTTGCATCAGCCTTATATTAAACCTTACAAACCTATTTATAGTCTAGATTGATATTCACTAATTGCACTTAACCCCCTAGACTTAGGCTAATTAAAATAAATTACATACAAAGCATAAAAATGACTCAAACAAAGTAAAATATATTTTGTTCACACAAAATATATTTATTACAATAAAACTCCTAGTCATATAAATCTTCAACGTCTCGTCTCAGTTCTTCGTCTCGAACGTGTCGGTTTGACTTTTGCGTTGACTTTGACCATGACGTTGACTATTGTTGACTTTGACTGTGTTGATAATATAAACTATCTTGTACAGCTCCAACAATACTCCCCCTTAGTCTATCATTATCAACGTCTTCAAATGAAATCAGCATCGAGAAGTCAATAGTAGAAAGATCTTCAATTTGAATCTTTCTGAATCTGATGAGAAAGATTATTCAGCTCATAAGCTCATCCTATTATATGCTCCCCCTTTTTGCGTGCATCCTTTGTAAGGATATTGGAACAGCTTTCCCAAATCTCTAATCCTGAGTACTTCAGAAGATGTAGGAGGAGGATTCCTAGCTTGGTATCTTCTGCAAACTTGAGGAACAGGTTCTCAGATCAGGTACACTACTCAACTAATGATCGGTCATCACTTACAGCAAAAATCTGAAACACATTCACAAACACAAACTCAACATTTCTAATTAGATCATTTCATTTTAACAAAATAAACTTGTGTTTTCTATGTGTAAAAACAGGCGAACACGTGTTCGTTTGTGCGCAAGTTTTATGAAACGCATGAAAAAAATAAAATATAACAGCATAATATGGAAGACCTAAAAGAATTTTGAAATGAAAATTTATTATAATTTTTATTTTATTATATACATTTATTATAACATTTTTATCTATTAAATTTTTTATAACCGAGAACTGAATCGATCATGAGATCACATCCTCAAGATATACTTTAGCACAAAGATGAAATTAATCATCGCCAAGCAATAAGATCACACTGATAACTGAATCTAATCACAGTCTTTGAATGATTTCGAAATTCTCAAATAGATCAATAATGATAGTTGATATGTTTGTCCACTTAAACCCATGCCCTATCTTTTTCAACAAGCAGTAGATGATTCGTTAAGGTTTGATTAACTACTTTAGAATGCTAGGAGCCCAAAATCATTTGGCAAAAACCTTTATCTAACCTCAGGATTTCTTGAATTTTGTTATGATCTTTATAGAACAATGCTTGTGCATGTGTAAGTGATTATCAGTAGAATATTGCATTTTATGATGAATTCATCGTTTAGATGATTTGACACAACTTAGACCAAAATGATGAGAACTCCAGGTTTATACTCAGTATAACAAAGGATATGACCATTTAATCATGTGCCGATGAGAGCTCCAGGTCAGTACTATCGTACAACAAAGGAGATCATCACTCGAGGTCAGTACTTCCATACAGCAGAGGAAATTAGCACGAACACAAGACACATAAATACACCAAACATAGCTCAAAGATATGGCTTATTTGAATTGTATCATGGTGGGTGAAAGATCAGTTCTCAATCCAATTTTTCTCGGGACTCAGTTTTCATGCAGGTCAAAATGATTGAGTAAATCCAAACATCCTTAAGCATAGATTTTAATTTAAATCATTATGTTGTTGTCTACTTTATTCTTTACGTTGAGTCTACCAAGTATATCATTAAAAAATCTTTTTGTTTTTCTATTATTTTCAAGTAAAAAAATGTAAATCAGATAACAGTATCAATTACTATCATTTCTCATTTTAAAAGCAAATCATGCAAAAACAAGCATTTCAAGATGATATACAAGCATTTCAAGATGATATACAATCATTTTTTAGTCATCTTGAATCAAGTTCTCAGTTCTCTTTTTATTTTTATTTACTATACTCTCCCCCTAAATTTTTATTTTTGCAAAACTATTTTTTATTTTTTTATTATTATTTTTTTAATTACTTTTTTATTTATTTATAAAACTATACAAAAATAGAAATTTACTAAAGAAGGTCTTCCACACTACACTGATATGAAGATAAGAAATGAATTATCGAGAAATATGCACTGATGTGAAGTGAAAACTGTGATTGTGCAGATAAAAATCCAGATTGTGGATAAAATACTATGACCTTAACCTGTTTGTTCCGCCTCAAATTTTAGTTAGGAATAATCTCTGTCAGTAAACCGGATTACTAACAGTCCTCCTAAATTATTCCTGTAATCAAAAACAGATTAGTTTGAAAGGGGAACCCAGGCCATCGTAGTCCTGGAAGTTCCTTTTTCATCAATATAAGAAACCTTCTTCTGCACACAAACGTTTAAACAATCGGGATATTTGTATCATTCTTTTTAATTTGACAAATTTTTTCGGTTCAATTAATTTGGATTTGAATGATTTAAATTTAGAAATCATTTTCTGTTTAAGACCAGAAGGAAAAGAATTTGGTTTTGAACCTTTAGTCATTTTCATCTTTGAATCATGTGAAACTGGCTTTATTAAAAAGGTTTGAATGGAGGGTTTTTCATCCAACCACTCAAAGATGTGTGCTTTTTACCTCTTAAACCAGAGAAGAAACCCATGTTTCCTTTACCGTCTGGAACATTCTTCATAGACTTACATTTGGAGAAGCAATTTGTTTTGCCTTTACCATTCAAAGAAAGTCTTTGAGGGTATTTCTTTACCACATGACCTTCTTTTCCACACTCAAAACAAGCCTTGAAAGGCTTTTGATGCTTGACTGAACCGTGTGGTGTAGGTGGGGATGAGGATTGCTTTGAGCTTGTAGCATTCTTGCTTGTTTTGAAGTTTCCCATGCTGAATAGGGAATGAGATCTTCACTAATTGACTGGGTTGTTTTGCAATTGGAAAAAAGATCTGTATTGCTCTTGATTCAGCTTTTGGAAGCTTTTGAGACGTGATAATATTAGAAGATATCTTGATTTGTGAGGAACCAACACTCTCCTCTGTGATTGATTCATCATCTGAGCTTATCCAGTCTCATATACACAGATCTTTCTCCAACAGATCTTGATTGACACCTCCTATTTTGTTGGCTTTGATTATAGGATTCTAATTTCTGACGATTCGACAACTGTTCCTTTTTTGACAAACCTAATAGGAAAAAAACGAAGGAATATTACTTGTTTTGAATTTGTTGAAGAATGTTGGAGAAGCAACTGATATTGGTTTTGGAGCATTAGAGGTGGAATAGTTATTAATCTTTTTATCAGACCCATGACTGAGGAATCCCAAACCTATAGGAGAATTATGCACATCTATAACTTCTTTAAGATTAATGCTGCTTAAACCTGCACATAATGATTAGTTTCTGCAGCTTCAATAAAATCATTTGTTGAATGAGGTCTGAGGATTGGTGAATAACATAAAGTAGAAGGAGGTGGAACTAAATTAAATATAGTTTCATTATCATATTTATATCCAATCCCATATTTTACCCGCGCCCTTTGTTGTTTAGCAATAAGCCCATCCTTTTTCATGTGTGAAAGGGTCCATTTATCAAGCTTTGTTTGAAACTGATTTGTTTCAAATTGAGCTAAAATAGCCCTTTTCTTAAAATATTAATTTCAACATTACGCTCCAAAATTGTTCGTCTCAAAAGATTATTTTCAGCCAATGCTTCATTAAGTTTGCTTGAAAAAGCAATTTCATATTAATTCCTGATTGATTATTTTTAATTCTTTTTTTCATTTTCCAATAACAATCTCTTTGCTTTATAAATCCCAAATAATCAGATTTTACAAGATGAAGAACACATATCCTCGACAGTCTCATAAGAAAGACTCATGATAGTTCGTTCTGCAACTAAGCTCTATTCACAGTTGCAAATTCTTGTGATTCTTTGTTGTTCCTCTTGTTTGACCTTCAGTATCTTGTCAGCCTTAGCTTCTTTCTTTCTCTTATCTTCGTTGACTCATGATAGTTCATTCCTGGGACACTTACAGATGGATCCTCATCGCACATAAAACATATAATTACTTTTCTTTTACACAAATATCGCAGCGGAAACATTCAAAAATGACATCTCATTTCAGTATAAAAACTTTTGTAAAATAATACATCATAATTTAATTTCAAAACCCAGTTGCATTACATCACAAAAGTATTATAAATATGGATGTCATCCCAAAAGAGTTGAGTAGCCGCCCGTGCCATCCTCAGCAATCATTACCTGCCAACTGGAAACACATAAAAGTCAGCGTTGCTGAGTGAGTTCTAGTTTTATAATAAAACATACTTTTATATCATTAAAACCATTCTTTACTTTCTTTCAAATTATACTGCGCTTTACATTCATTCGTGACCATGCAATATACATGCACATTGATAATATAATTATTATCTTCCATTACATTCGTTAACTTTCGTTCATTCTATACGTTCGTTCTCCCGAGTCTGTTGCGACAACAGGGTCGCTCACCTCATTAGCGATCCTAACGATTGCATGCTATCCGAGTCTGTTGCAACCATAGGGTTGCTCACCTCATTTCCAACCTCAACGATAGCACGCTATCCGAGTCTCTTGCAACAACAGGGTTGCTCACCTCATGGCAACTTCATGATAGCACACTGTCCGAGTCTGTTACAACCATAGGGTTGCTCACCTTATAGGCAATCTCAACGATTGCACGCTATCCGAGTTTATTGCAACAACAGGGTTGCTCACCTCAATTATGTGTTTGCAAGCCTTTCCTTCGTTCTTTCATCATTTAATAATGCATGCATTCTTACTTCATGTTCCTCTTTCATTACCTTTCACTTTCCGTTACATAATACTTCATTCATTCATTAACATGACATGTAAAGCCACAAAAAAGATAAACATACATCATAATAGGGAACATATCATACACAGTCATCATCATCATACAGGGCAACATCACACATACATAACATGCATAACATGCATAAACATGCAACATCATCATCATACCCAACATGCACTCTAAGGCCTCAATCATCATCTTACATGCTCTTACGGGAACCTTTACGTCAAAACTTACATCTGCACTTTTCCACGAAAGTCAGAAGTCAAACTACACTTCCCTCGGGTGCAACAACCCTATTCAGACGTATGGACACCCTTCAGTCGCATGGCCTCCATGCGACTGAACATCATGCGAATGAACCAATGCAGATGAACACTATGCGAATGAACACCCAATCGTGCAAATGGACTAATGCGGATGGACCTCATGCGAATGGGACTAATGCGGATGAGCACTTATGCGACTAGACCTTCAATCACATGACCTCCATGCGACTGGCCCTTCAATCGTACGAATGGACCCTCAATCGTGCGAATGGACCTCAATCATGCGAATGGACCCCAATCGCACCCTATTCGGTCGTATGGCCTCCATTCGGTCTCCAGTCAGTCGCCTAGCCCTAGCTGATGCCATATGCAGTTCCAGCCGAACGCAAACTGCCCTTTTTGACTTTCAAACTCATCTAAACCCATTCTAAGCCTAAATCAACCATCCTAAACCTTAGGGATGCATACCACGACACCATTCAAGCACACACAAGCCTGGAAACAAACTCTAAACACATCACGCGCAACACACCCAAATGGGTCAAACACATACACATACAAAAACGGGTTTTCTATGCTTTCCAGCCCCAAAATCGTTTGAATACAAGTAAAAGTGGGGTCCTAGAACTCACACAAACAACACCAAGAAGTAGAGCTTCGGTTTGACTCGCTTCTCGACGATTTTGGCTCACTCGAACCAACCCGAACCAACTTGTTCTCCCTTTTTCTCTTCTTTCACTCTTCTCTTCTTTCTTTTGGCTAAAATATTGGTGTGGGGAGAGGGTAAGGGCTACCCTCTCTCTTTATACCACCACTCACCGTCTTTCTTTCGTTGGCGAGTTTGGTCCCTCGACTTAGGACTTTATTTCTTTTCTTCTTTCGTCGGCTTCAAAATAAATAAATAACCGGGTGTTACAATAGTTTAATTGGAAAGACATGAATAATGATACTAAATGAACAAATGTTTTATACTATGAATGGTTGAATTTTTTGTTTTGTTGTTTGCTTACTTTCTACTTGAAACATAACTCTTTTTCCTGTTAGTCCAGACTGTGGCCTTTGTGCTGCTGAAGTGTTGGTGGGATTTTTGGTGTCGGGGTGCTTATTGATGGTATGCTTGTTAAGTTGATCTTCACCACATTAACTGTGCAACGAACTGATCATGTTGTTTTTCTGAGCCTGAATGTTGAAAACTGCTTGCTTATCTATGATTGTTTTTCATGTAGTGTTTGGGTCAGACATTGTTAGCATATCTGAGCATGTTATTTCGATGAGTTTTGCAGCTGGCTCATTGAATATTGTTGCAGGAATGCTCCCAGTGCCATAAGAGATTGTGTCTCATACCAAGAGACCAACGTGTAAGATTAAAAGGCATCCAAGGCAACATAAAACTAGGATCAAGAACCCACGTTTCCCATTATAGATCTAAGACAAAACATGTGAGCCCATACTAACAATTTAACGGTCATGAAAGCTTAGAAAGTCACAAAAGAAAAAACAATTACCTCATGAACAAACTTTCTAGCACAAGCGCGACCATGACTGTAGGGAGACATAGGCGGACGCCTAGGGAACACTTTTCAAATCTTGTTCACTACTATTATCAGACGAAATGCAATTTGATACATGCTTACATTAGTCCATTTAATACTCACATTCATAAAAAACCCATACAATTGTATACTAATCATATAGTTTTAAAAGTTCGACCCCTTTAACCCTCTGAAGCATTACACAAACAAAACACGTTTGTTAAGTTACCAATTGAACATTCATTTAGGTGAAACAAGTATATACGAAACAAACACAACCCCAAATACAAAATCACAATCAAAAAGGAAAAAAATTGATCACAGACAGGACAAGCAAGCCAAAAACACCACGAACCACAAAAGACTAAACACACAAACATGCAAGCCCCAACAAAAAAGCATCGATAAGAGGAGAAGAAAAATAAAAATCAGCATGTAGACGACGACACAACTGCAAAACGCAAGCATGAAAGTGTGAACACGAAGTCCGGATACATACCTACAGAACGACAAACACACTGGCCGGAAACTGAAATGGAAACAGAGAATGAATTGAAGTCGAAGATGGAAATATAACACAAAATCAGTGTTAAGACACGTAACCACAAAAGGTTCATATTCAAAACACATGTACCGCAAGATCTAAAAAAAGAACATCGGTCGAACCTAGTCCAGTGCGAAACCAAATGACACAAAAAACCAACTACTCTAGTCCAAACAACAAAATCAAGACAATTTTTTATGACGAATGCCATATGTTTATTTAGAATTCAAGAAACCCCAAATCAGACATAAAAATTAAATGGCTACATAAATGTATGTAGAATTTCAGCTTAAGTGTTTCATATGAACAAATTTTCCAAAGTTACCAATCTATCACCGCCATCTCCGTCGCTACAGAAACATCAATTGGAAGGGCAAAAACCCTGTTGTAGCTTGTGAAATCATCAGGTTCCACTAGTCACCTTTGTTGTGCCTACGCTTACCATTCTCTACATCTGATCATCACCACCACAACCATTGAGCACAATCTAAGCCCACCAAAACCCACAGCCTACCATCGACCCCCACCCGAACATTTTCCCCAAACATGATCGCCGATAGAACAACTGCACCATCGCCTCCTCGATCCCTCACAACAAATTCCAATTTGCCAAAATCATCGTTCACCACAACTCCTCTACAGCCACCCTAACCCACCGTCATCATCCTCACCTTTGCAAGCTTCACTTCCCAAAACACCTACCGGACCACCACCGTCGACTTCGAAGAACATCGCCTCCACTATAACCTCCGCTCACTACCATCGCTCTTTCCTCGAATGCCACCCACAATCACCCGAAATAGAAAGAAGAGAGAGGGAAATAGCTTTTTTCTACTTTAAGCATAGTGTTTGTCATCCTTACTTTCTTGCATGTTTTGTGGGGAAGACGTGTGTCATGTTCAACGAAATACTGAAAATGCCCCAGATCTACTGTTCATCGCATTGTGTTTATAATATATAGGATAATAGTGGGGCACAGAAAACCTTAAATTTCACTTTGAATATCAATTTGTTTTACTCTACAAAAACATAGTTACTTAACAGCAAGGTTGTAAAACTGGAAACCTTAATTACTCATCACCGGAAAACGATTTGGAATCGATTCCACTTTCGTATCTCGACTGAATCAATGGAACAAATTTTAATTCCTTGAAGGTATGAAGTCAATTAACATTGCCATGCGAAATGTAGAAATGATTGGTGCCACCAAAGTAACTTAAAATAGTCTTGTATCTGATGGAGGTAGAATTATCATAAACTAAAAATCATCTAATTTGGATATATATTTTAAATTTTAATATATATATATATAATCACTATATCCAGAGATGTTTGTTTTGTCATTCTGGTGTTGTCGAGGCAGCATGCACACTTGGAATGGAACTGATGCTGGAGGTGAATCCGCTAATATGTCATGTGAGGTCATAAGAAGCGCGCTCCTAGTTAGTCTAACGTGGGTCTTTTTCTCGGTTGATGGGGGGGATAAATGCATACAATTGAGTCCTTGGGTTTCTTATTGTGCTTTTATTCCAGCCAACGAAGCTCCGTCTAATCTAATAGGGGCTCGGTTCGGTTCACCCACTCGGTGTTCCTTTTCTATTTGCTTCCAATAGTTCGACCTATCCAGAATATATATATATATATATATATATATATATATATATATATATATATATATATATATATATTATATATATATATATATATATAATATATATATATATATATATATATATATATATATGAAATTCTTACCTTAGAAACAAATTGATTAAAGGTTGTTTTCAGTCAGAGAGTGGTGATTAGATAAGCGTTTGTTCAAAAACTGACCGGGTAAAAAGAAAAATATGAATGGGTTAGTGATATCGAACCAGGTCAGAAGGAAAAAAGTGAAAATCAAACACGTTGATCGACCAAAATGTTTAATCAAATGAGTGGTTTGAATATTTTGATCGGGTTAAAAGCAAATCAAATCGTAAGATATTGGTGTTAGGGTCCGTTGGTGAAGGAGTGGGATCAACCCCTCATTACTCTCGGAGCGACAGAAAAGGAGAAGAGTCCACAGAGACAACATCACTCCTTCCCTACCAACATGGAAGATGCCAACGCCATTGCTGCTGCTCAACAACAACAACAACATCAACGACAATATCTACTCCAGCAACAACAACAAAATCAACAAAATCAACAACATCAACAACAGCAACAACAGCAATTCCTTTTGTTACAGCAGATCCAGCAGCAGCACAAGCAGCAGCAAGCAATCTCCCGATTCCCCTCTAACATCGATGCACATCTTCGACCGATTCAACGTCCCATCAACAACCAACAACTGCACCACCAGCTTCACCAGAATCCTAACCCTAACCCTAACCCTAACCCTAACCCTAACCCTAACCCTAATCTGTTACAGAACCCTAACCCTAACCCTATGGCCTTGAATTCTCAGATCAGACCTGTGAATCGGACGATGACCAATCCTTCTGCTTCTCCTCCGGCCAATCAGGTTGAATTGCAGATGGCGTATCAGGACGCCTGGCGTGTGTGTCATCCGGACTTCAAGCGCCCTTTTGCTTCGTTGGAAGATGCTTGTGAGAGGTGAGCTTTTCACTGTTTCTTTTTAGTGTTCTTGTTGTTTGTTCTTCATTTCTGTTCGTCTCTGAACAATTTAAACTTATTACATGTTAGATTTGATTACGATAAGCTGATTATGATTGAAGTTTTGTGTTTAGCTAAATGTGAAATTATGTAATTATCTGTGACTTTAAGCACTCCTTTGACTTTTACCTGTGTGTTTTGCATTGATCAGGTATATCTAGAATGGGACTTACGGTTTAATTCTCAAGTTTAGTTGGTATTTGGTGCTAAATGGTATCTAATATTAAGACTATGGACTTACGTTTTTGAAGAATGATAATGCACAAGGCTGCAAATTCTTTGTGTGTTAGGGTTTTATGTGTTAATTCTGTTTATAGCTTTCGGTGTGTCTAGTTTTGGTGGTTGTCTATGATTACTTGTTTTCTTCCTTAACTTGTGTGAATGCCTTTATTAGATGACATTGGCTTAGTGAATTCCGACAATTTAATGCTTTCAGGACGTAACTCCTTATCTTTTTTCTGTATAAAGATTATAATAGCTTTGTCTTTGGGCTACACTTGATTGTGCAAGACAGACATCTATGTATGTATACTTACGTTCCATAGATTTTTAACATTTTTCTGTGGATAAGCATCTTTAGTTTGTTGTCAATTGCTACTTACATGTAACTTACAGCTTATGTGTCTTCCTTGGTCAATACCAATTGTTTATTGGTGATGTAGTATATTTCTATTCAGTTTATTAAATCTCAATCAGTTGTAACCAGTATGTAGCAACACGGCTTCACATGTCACCATTAGTATAAAGTGGTTTGATGCAATGTACGCTTTAGTATGTTAATTAGCAGTGACAGTTTGACCTGTTGCTTATGAAGAGTTCTTATGGGTGATGTTTCATCCTACATGGTCACACTGATAAAAAAATTAGTAATTTGAGTTGACACTCTTTCAAAGTGTATTAAATTTCTTGACTTAATAAAGTTATTATTAGATTAATATTGAAATAATATATTCTTATTGTCACTTCAGGCTGCTACCATACCATGTAGTTGCAGACTATGAAGCTGAGGAAGATGATAGAATCCTCGATTCAGACACCACAGGCCAAGCCCTTTCTCGTACTCAACAATGGGATCAAAGCATCGCCAACAAAGTCTCGGAATTCACCGCCACCTTTGAGAAACAAGTACGCGCCTTCAATATCATTTCCCGTAAACGGGCCATCGGGGAATTCCGCTCGGAAGAAACACTATTGATCGAACAAGCTCTCTTTCAAGAAGAACGACGGTCGCTAGTGGAGGCAAGGGCAGAAATGGAAAAACAACAAAAGGCGGGCCGAGAAGCTCACGCTGCTAATATGAGAATGGCAGCAATGGCTCAAGCGGAACAGGCTCGGGCTGAGATGATGGCCCGGGCACCAATACGGGCCAGTGCATTGGGTTCAATGGGTGAGCAAGAACAGGAAGTGAATCCAGATGAGATGATGAATGGATGGAATGATAACAGTAATAATAATAACATTAACAATCAGAGAGATGAGAAAGAGCCATCCGAGGATTTCTTGAATGATGAGGAGAGGGAGAATGGAGACACAGGTGTGCAAAGTGATTGGCGTGAAGGTGGTGAGTTTGATTTAAATACAAGATAAAAGACTATATTAGTATACTTGCAGGTTCAAATTCAAGAACTATATTCTAGTGCCTTTTGGTTTATAATATTATTTCTTTTCTGGTATTTTATTTAATATTGAAATTCTTAAGTTTATGTCATATAAAATTGATATTAGTTAGTCTCTATTTTCAGTGTATTATGAAATCAGTTATCATTATCACATAGTTGTTAAATTCTTTCGGATAATTCATGTTGTATAGTTGTTTGATTTACTGAATATATTTATTAATAATATTAACTCAAAATCCGATTTGAATTAAAGATATTGCTATTTGATCTTAATCTATTCAAGTTCACATTTAGATCTGATTTGGATTAGTAAGAATAATCTGAATAACAAATATTTGCTAATATTTTGGTTTGTTTTTAATTTCTTGTTCTTAACATGTTGCTAGTTTGAAATCGCAAATAGTAGAACATAGAAATCTGGAAAATACAAATTAGTTTTGAGTACAGATTCAAACTTCAAAAATAGCCTAAATAATCCATCATAATTAATAAAAGTTAAACAAAAAAAAAGTCCAAACACGACACCAATTGTGTGACCAACTCTTTCACTCGATCTATACATTTCTCATCTCTAGAGAACAAATATATAGACAAATGAAAGTTGTACTTGTAGATACAATAAAAGAATTATAAAAACTAATGAGTTGAGAACAAATAAAACACAATCAAGAGTCGATAACTTACTTTTAATGTGTTCTTTGACATTGCAAGGAACATCACTAGTACACATCCAATTTTGACAACAAATTAATGCTTCAACATTTGAGAGTTAAAAAAAAACTTTTAAATGAGTCGAGCACTCTGCCTCTAAAATATCATGAGCAACCAGTGACGAATGCAACCCAAAACAATGAAATCATCATTTTCAAACAAAATATTATCTTCTTCAATCTCCTCTTGTACCTATCAAATTTAGCATTAGCATCTTTAGCCACACTCAATTATATCTTGTCTTTTTACCTCAACTATGTTTCTCTCTTAATGCTATAAAAAAATTAAAACTTCTACTAGTTGAAGTATCCTCATTCAAGGACTTACATGATGACGATGAAGCTTCGGTTGTGACTGTCTGAGTGAATTATTTTACAATCACCGAATATTATAGACTATTACTATAATATTTATTCACATTAATGTATTTCTTAATGCAAAATTATACTCTTCCCGTAAATATGATATGATCATCCTCATTATTCCCTTCCATAGTTATATTCCTTAAACATAGGTTTGATTGGTGTCTTATTGCAATATATAGTATGTTTTCGGTCTTTGTTTTTCATAACTTCTTTTACCGTAACAGATTTCATTATGGTATCAGAACAATATTAAGAGAATACTTGCTAAACAAACAAATAAAAACAAAAACAAAACACACAATGGCCTGAGATGAAGAAAAGAAAAGAAAACACAATGAAGAAGTCGTGAATCATGATTCACCGTACTATCTTCACCCCTCTGATTACCCGAGGCAAATGCACGTAAATGATGTTTTAACCGATGGAAACTCTATCGATTGATTTCAAGAAATGCAAAACTTCTTATTTTCAATAATAAGATTGGTTTTGTAGACGGAACAATCAAGAAATCGGAACAATGATCATCGGATTACATGCCATGGATGAGATGTGATGCGATGATCAAGGGCTGGCTACACACAACCATGGAGAAAGAGATCTGAACGAGCATAAAGTATGCAACTACTACCCAGGAAATATGGTCGGATTTAAAGGAACGATTCGGACCCAAATCCTGGCTATGCGGCTGCTTTTCAAACGTTTGTTTCAACAAAACGGGACCACAATCAGTTAACGAGTGATTAGACTATTAATAATTTACACAAAACTAAGTGTGTGAGTGTTTTGTGCAACACTGAAATAAATACTCTGATAAGCTAAGGGTTTGTGTGTTTGTTTATTTGTGATATGCATATGTATTCTACAAGGTTGAATGAACTAAGATTGTTAGTTAGTAGTAACTTTTAAAGAAAATGATGAACCTATATCTTTTAGTATTAAACGTTGACTTGCCCGTGCGATTTGATTTGTTTATCTTTATCGACGTTTCAACGTATAATTTTTCTGGCCTCAGCTAATGTAAAAGTGATCTAAACCAAACCGTATACACTTTACACAACATCTACGACTCCGAGACAACAACGCTATATATAACATTCATCAAAATCAATTCTTAATTTCTATTTTGTCTTTTATTATTATTTTTACATTCACACCCCTATACTTTAATAAACTTTACCTTTTTATCTTTTCATTTAACAATTTACACTTACTGCCCTACGATTTAATCAACTTTTTTCAACCAATTTACATCACAACCCATAAAAAATACTTGCACCCATTTTCATCAACCTTTTTTCCCCTTTTTTTACTTTTTGTATAAAGTAGAACCCCTATAATTTAATACTCAATAAATTAATAACTTCGTTAAAATAATAATTATCAGGTCTAAATTAAACCACAATTGATAACATAATAAGAATAATTTTTTTGAAATCCTAATGTAAATATATTAGTACCAACGAAACTATAAAATAATAATTACTAAAATATTCCAAAATTCTATGATTGTCTAGTAAAAATGAATCTATAGCCACTTGTTGTTTTATGAACTTCAAATCTATATTAAGTTTATCTTTAATTCTTCTCATTACACTTAAGAGTTAAGACATTGTATTCTTGTATTGCAACAAAAAGTTGTGAAACGCTTACAATGCTTCTTTTCAAGTGACTGATTATTAATGTATGAATATACAAGAGAATTTTAAATATTACTGTTTATGTTTTTATTCAAATAGATAAAGTAAACAGACATTGAAATTTTGAAGGACGGTACATTAATTTGAGAGTTGCTCACGAATATGTATAAGCCAACTCTTTAAATTAATAATTTATTAATTTATCGATATAATAATATCTAAAATATATCGGTCCCAACATTATTAATTTATAAAGGTTTTACTGTATGTTCAATTTTATTTCGAAAAAAATTCTTTACAATCGAAGGTAACTTTTAGTTTTAGACGTTTACTTAACCGTGTGATTAACTTGTCTTTTATTGATGTTTTAAAGTTCCTTACTTGGTTTACATTGAATATGTGACTCGGTGCAACGCGATATGTAACATTTACCAAACTCCAAATCATTAAAACACAAGGTATAAATGTCGTTAAATGCATGATGTCATTTTTATCTTTTACTATCTTCTTTACATTTATCATCTTATACTTTAATAAACATATTTTTTCATCTTCTTCTTCAATTCTTTAATTAATTTACACTTACGCCCCTTATAATTTAATCAGCTTCTTTTTTTAATCAATTTACACTATTAAATTTAATAAAGTTACTTGCACCCACTTTTAATTATATTACTACTCAATTTGCATGGTTAGTGTACAATAGATGTTTTATTTTTTTTAATTTTCCATTTCTTTGATATTTATATTTTTTAAATAAAACTTAAATCTACAGAATGTGTTGGCTCGATAAAAAGAATTACTTCTTTTGATAAGCACTTTAAGGGGTTGTTAGATTGTGTTGACCTAGTATGAGCTGACTGAGTCAGAAGTTGATCCAGTCAGAAGTTCTGACTGAGTCTACATCTGACTGAAACTTGACTGTTTGATTATGCATCTGACTGACTCTGCTAACTGAAACTTGCCTTTGTATTTTAACTAGTTTTTTGTAATCAATAGAAACAAAACACACACACCACACACACACACAATCGTAGTTGAATCATTGAACCACCACCGATCGATCTACTCAATTCGAACAAACAAAACAGTAAATCAGTACAGCTGCCATTTGTCGACGGAGTGGCTCGGCTGTAAGGCCCCGTTCTCGGACACCTCACAACTGGTGGTTCATCGCACATAAAACATTATAAAATGTACATTAATTTTGCAGCGGAATGTAAAACTTTCATTTATAATTAAAAACATGTCAATTACAACATTTGTTTTCATCTCAAAATACAAGACATGTCAAAATATAAATGTCAGCCTCAAAATGCTCCCAATAGCTTATGCATCCATGCCTGCAACTCCTCAGCATCAACATACCTGCCAACTATCATGCATGCAAAAGTCAGCGACGCTGAGTGAGTTCTAGTTTTATAATAAAACATACTTTTCTCTGTTTAAACCATTCTTTACTTTTCTTTCAAAAGCATACTATACTTTACATCGTTCGTGATCATGCATCATACGTACATACAGATAATATCATTATTATCTTCTTCATTACATTCATTAGCTTTGTTCATATAACGTATTACATTATCGTTCACTTCTCTTTCTAGATCCAATCAGACTTTACCCTCTTCGTGGCATTCAGCCATGATTACTGAGGTCGAATGACAAGGATCCTGTTCAGTATATTATTACGCTAATTCATTTACGTTCATTCATACGTTCGTTCTATCATACGTGATCTTTATTTCATTACTCATTATTACTCGAATCTTGTCTCTTGCAATATCCCCGACTCATGCTCGAAAGCTGATGCTGTGCCGGGGCCTGCTCACAAACCCCCGACTCATGTCCGAAGACTGACAAAGCACCGGGATACGCGACAAAGATCCCATATGAGTCAATCATAGGGATTGAACTCCATCCGAGTCTGTTGCAACAAAAAGTCGCTCACCTCATTATCTCGTCTCATGCAATATCCCCGACTCATGTCCGAAGACTGATACTGTGCCGGGGCCCGACAAACAAACCCCCGACTCATGTCCGAAGACTGACACAGTACCGGGATACGCGACACGGATCTCATCATCCGTCACTTTCGTCATATGCAATACTCCTGACTCATGTCCAAAGACTGATACTGTGTCGAGGCCTGCTCACAAACCCCCGACTCATGTCCGAAGACTGACACAGTACCAGAGTACGCAATCTGTATTCTGCCTCATGCAATACCCCCGACTCATGTTCGAAGACTGATACTGTGCCGGGGTCTGACAAACAAACCCCCGACTCATGTTCGAAGACTGACACAGTACCGGGATACGCAACAAGGACCTCTTTCGAGTCTGTTGCGACATAGAGTCGCTCACCTCATACATATGCTTGCAAGCCATTCTATACTTTCTCTTTTATTCATTCATTTATTCATGCATGCATTCATTCATTACGTTCCTCTTTTCATTATCTTCCACTTTACGTTACATAATACTTCCATTACATTTATTAACGTAACACGCAAAGCCAAGGGAAGACATACATAAATAATAAGGAACATACACATAATCATAAACATACACCATCACCAATACAGGCACATCATACATGCATAACACACATCAAACAAACCATCACATCATAACCAGGCTTATCTCCCTATTTTATCCCTTAAAAACCACTTAGAAACCTTAAGTCCAAATTGGGCGCATGGGTCCTTCCAGGCGCATGAGCATAAAAATTCTAAGAATAAAACAGTCTGGGCGCATGGGCACTGTAATCACCGCCCTTTTATATATTTAATCATATTAATGTCACCACCAAACACGTGTAACAAAAATTCATAGTCATGAAAATATATAGACGTAAGAGATTTTTAGGGGTAACTGCATCTCCTTAAACTTATAAAATTACATATTTTCCCAAATCATACTTAATAAAACCTTATACATTATGCATATAAAACATGTGTTTTAGAAAAAATATATAACTTTTTAGGTGGAGAGATGGATATATGTAATCCTCTCGTTTTCATATGTTTGAAAACAAAATTTGGCCCTTGGGGCTTGAAAATAAAATTTTGAATAAATTATCATTTGCATCTATAATGTTTGTCTGTTTGAACTACTTGAATTCCTATAGTTTTAAAATCACCATTTACCTTCTAATGTTTCATTTATGTCTCGAGTTGAATCCAAAACTCTAATATCGTTAAATTATTCTGTTATCTTTTAATAAAATAACAAAAATACCCTTAAACCAATCCACCACACAATATTAATTAATAAAAACCCATCCACCCACCTCGATGGCTCGATCCTTATCCATGTCCCTCCTTCTCTCGCGCTATCTCTCTCTAGAGTCAACAACCACCGCCAACACCACCATTGATCACCATGTAACCATCCACCACCATTGACGTCGAGATCAAGAGTTAGGGTTTATATGTGGGTTAAGGTTTAACTCTTCATATTTGTTCAGCTCAAAGCTTTTAAAAATACCAAATCACCACAAACCAAACCCTAATTCATCAACATTATTAAACCAAACAAAATTTCAAATCCAACAATCTAAAACGAATTACCATACCATCTAATGAGATATCCCATAACTTGCATGAATGAAAATCACACCCCAATTGTTGCGAAGACGGTGATTATATTTGTGTGCTTTCAAATGCTTTATATAATAGTATAAATAAAAATATAAATAGTTAAAATAAACAAAACACGAGGAATTTATACGATAATTTACTTTTAATTCTTTTCAAAAGAATTTATAAAACCGAAATTTCTAATCTTAAACCCTCTCTTGCTATTACCCCTGTTCTTCAAAACCCCACTCTTATCCACTTCTTCCTCACATACATCACCATGACTCCTTGATCCTCATAATCACCACCTCAATTCACCATTCCAATTCATACAAACAAACACTCACTTCTTCAATCAATCACTCACACCCATGGCGAATTTGCTATCTTACTCCCAAAACCTCTTGAATTTCACCACCAACAATGTCATCGTCTCCGGCACCCTTCACCGAAACACCTTCGCCATCCGTGCTTCAGCGGTGTCTCAGAACACGAGAAGAAAGAAGCAATCGCAGCAGAAGGAAGACGATTCGTCGCTGTTGTCAGCCACGACGACGGAGAAGGGGCTGAGGTTGGTGTTCATGGAGGATTTGATGGAGCGTGCGAAGAGCCGTGACGTTGCTGGTGTTTCGGAGGTTATTTACGATATGATTGCTGCTGGTATCAACCCTGGGCCTCGGTCCTTTCATGGATTGGTCATTTCTCACACGCTCAATGGAGATCACGAAGGCGCTGTAAGTCTAGTTCATTATTGAATTATTGCTCTAAATTTCATTCAATTTAGTCGTTCTAGTCGGTATTAGGTCTGCAAACGAACTGAACGATTTAGCAAGGACTTTGTTTTAGGTTATGCGGGAAGTTTGTTTAGCTATACAAGTGAACATGAACAGAGGCTGCCTCCGCTCATTTATGTCTGTGAATGTTTATAATGTTTGATAATGTGTTTGTTTACGTTCGTTCATTTAAAAGTTTTGTTTGTGACAATATGTTAAGTATATATTTATCTTTGATGGTTTTGGTGTAATGTTTGTGATTTTTTCATGAAATGACTATATGATCGATTGTATATGTTTGTGTTAGGAACTTGTTGTGTGTGTTTGTTTATGTTCATCAGTTCAAGAACATTTGTTTGTGTTCGTTTGCCTTTGTTTTTATTCTTTTATGTCAGTAAGTGTTCATGAATAGTTCATGAACGTGTTCATTTGCTTAATGAACGAACACGAACTAGAAATCTCGTTCGGTAAGTGTTTGTGAACAGTTCATGAATTACTTATTTTCTTAATGAACGAACACGAATAAGGCCTTGTTCGTGTACATTCGGTTCGTTTGTAGCCAAAGTCCGTATGATCGTTAATTGTTTCGTCTCGTGTGCTCCGAATGTGGTTTATGTGAAATTGTTTGGATGATTGATTGATGTATATGAATTATGACCAGATAGTTAGAAGCATAAGCTGTTTACCTGCTGAATGCAGATGAATGCGTTGAGGAGGGAGCTAAGTGAAGGCCTTTGTCCACTTCCTGAAACCTTCACTGCGTTGGTTCGTTTGTTGGGTCGAAAGGGTATGCTACGAGAGGTTTAGAGATTCTTGCAGCGATGGAGAAGCTGAATTATGATATCCGTAATGCGTGGCTGGTTCTAATTGGTGACTAACTCTTTGCCCCTTAGAATGATGCAATAGTTCAGAAGATATAGTGTTTATTAAATATGTTTTGACAGTTTGATGATTGCTAATTATGGTTTGTGATCAGGGGAGCTTATTAGAAACCATCATTTGGCTGATGCCAACAAAGTATTCCTAAAAGGTGCTGAGGGTGGACTCCGGGCTTCTGATGAGATATATGATCTTCTGATCAAAGAAGATTGCAGAGTTGGTGATCATTCAAATGCATTAACCATAGCCTATAAAATGGAGGAAGCTGGTAGGATGGCTACTACTTATCACTTCAATTGTCTTCTTAGTTGTCAGGTAAGTTGGCTATTGTGATAGACTCGTCTTCATTCCTATGTAAGTTATACGTGGTGGCAAAACCATCTTTTGGGAGGTTGGTAGCAGGTCAAATTGGGTAAATTTGGGTATTGGTTAAAACAGATTGGGTTGGGTTTACCGGTGGTAGTAATACTTGTCCAAAATTTTCGTATGTACATTTTCATAAATAGTGTGGATTGTGATTATCAAAACCATATTACATCAGTAATAATCCAAACTTTCTGAATAAGATTATTTAGGGGGTCTCATTTCCTTTTTAGCCAAGTTTTTATTTTATTTTATATGTTTAAATTGTTAAAGTTAACAATATCTTGATACAATTAGTTCATATATAAATGCATCGAATTTGACACTCTAGGGAAAATAACTGCCAGGACACAAATATTCAAACAACTGACCTTCTGTTGGGTTGAATGGCTAGTAGTGGACTGATTTCTTGTTAGTAGACACAGAACAAAGATTAAGTATATACATTTCTGGCCTGTTGTACAGATCGATTATCACAATCCTAAATTAATTTCAAAAGATTAAAATTTGAGGATAAATCTACTTTAGACACAATCACAAAAGTTTTACTGTAGGTAGTTTAATACAACTTGACACTATTTGATTTATGATCAAACTTGAATAACTGAAAAGCAACAACTGGGTCCAGAATGCTTGTTTTCTGGCAATATTATTTTATTATAGTTATATCATATGATTGGTGGAATGCTTTGATGCATATTTTTTGTACGAATACCTTTTATATTTGTTTTTGGGGCTGCAGGCAACCTGTGGAATACCTGAAATTGCGTTTGCAACGTTTGAGAACATGATTTATGGGCAAGGTATACAAAATCATAGTTTTGTTAGGTCACACATATATTTAGTCTAAGGTATTGGTTTAATGAGAACCGTTATATATCTAGGAACCATTTTATTCATCGGTGAAGACATATATTCACTTCTGATACACTATGATATTCTAATAGTTATACAATACAAATACTCTCACTATAGTGAACACACTACAATTCCTAATGAAATAATGATTGAACATACACAGCATTGGTGAATACAAGTATTGACTGGTAATAAATTGGTTTATAAACGTTTTTAACTATTTAGTAGATCACATTTGAACTCACACCTCTCGCTCACTATATATACATGTGTATCATCTTTTGGTCACACTTTTGAAATTTTCTAAGAGTTTTCTGATCTACTATCAAGGTCACTACATTCATGGATATGTTTATTAAATATTTTTTCCTCTTTATATCATTTACCAGTTTATACGTTGTATTACAGAGTATATGAAACCTGACACAGAGACATATAACTGGTTGATCCAGGCTTATACAAGGGCAGAATCCTCTGACAGGTACTTTTTGCATTATAACTCATATTAGCTGTCTCAATGTTCTGTATTTCCTTCTAATTCATAGAAGATATTTGTACTTGCTTCTAATTTAGAATCCACAATAAATGAAGTGGCCTTTTAATATAGTGTAGAGGATTATTATACTTGCTTTACTTTCAGTTAAGTAGTAAATTTGGCAGCAATCACCTCATAACTAAAATAGGTAATCATAGTATTTCTGTGATTTATAGAGGTAACAATATTATATTCATCGTCTACTAACTCTCTATCAACTGGAATTTGAGATATGGTTTAGTATGCTTGATTTGATGCAAATTCTGGGGTTTCATTGACCATCAAATGCAAAGTTGGTGTACCTCTTGAATGTAGACTGTTACCTAGGGGAACCTGCCTATCTCTATAATAATGTTTTTTTTTTCATTTATTTACTAGTCTTTTTAATTTTTCTCGCTTTTCCAATAACTACTATTAGTAATACTAGAATTATTGTGAATATATAGGGTACAAGATGTTGCCCACCTACTTGGCATGATGGTGAAGATTATAAACGTGTACAACCGAATGTAAAAACCTATGCGTAAGTCATCTATTCCATCTATGTTTTGGTAAAAAATGAGAACCCTTAAGGGGGAAATGGGGAATTTATGGGGCCCTGCCAATATTTGGACAAGGTGAAGTGTAAGCAGGCTTACTGGGTAGGTTGCCTTCAAGGGGTTAAGGTATGAAACAAGTGGAAATTGGACTTGAACCTCATTTAGGGAATCATGTGCTTATCACCATGTCACCCCTTGAGGTTTCAACTTATTCATCTTTATTGTTACCTTTTCACACTCTTATACAATAATTATAGTTTAAAGATCATTCTCATCTGAGTAATGTTTTGCTTTTTCTTCTGTTATGGTTTTATTTTTATTTTTTATTATTATTATTTTTTATTTTATAGTTCTAAATACCTAAATGAACAAAGAGTCACAAAAGTTGGTCTGGTATTTGCCTTGTAACTATTGATTTACTCAAACTATAAGTTGTATCATACATTATTCTAGTATCATTTCAGGCTATTGGTAGAATGCTTTACTAAATATTGTGCAGTAAGAGAAGCTATTCGACATTTTCGGGCACTTACAAGAATTGATGGGGGAATTAAAGTTTTATACAATGAAGGAAATTATGGAGACCCTCTTTCTCTATATCTTCGGGCTTTATGTAGAGAAGGTCCAGTTTATCAACTCTTTCAAAATTGACTACTTGATTTTTAAACCTTTCAAATTTGACTTGAATACTTGATAGTCAATATTTGTGTTTTATTGGCTTCAGGAAGGATTGTTGAACTTCTGGAAGCTTTAGAAGCTATGGGTAAAGAAAATCAGCCTATCCCAGCTAGAGCAATGATACTCAGTCAAAAATATCGAACCTTGGTTAGCTCTTGGATTGAACCTTTAAACACGGAAGCTGATGTAGGATACGAAATTGATTACATTGCTAGGTACGTAAGGACCTGAGCTTATAATTTTTGGACATTTTCTTCATTTGTGGGATAATCAATATGCTTATCTTTGGTCAAAAGACTTACTATTGAAGTGGAAAATTTTATTATATATATATATATTTAAATGTGCTAGTAAATTTATTGTATTATACTAACCTTGTATATCTACCAGATATATTGAGGAGGGTGGGCTTACAGGTGAACGCAAGAGATGGGTTCCACGAGAAGGAAAAACTTCACTAGATCCTGATGTTGCTGGATTTGTGTACAAAAATCCCTTAGAAACCTCATTTAGACAACATTGTCTAGAGAATTGGAGAAGATATCATAGAAAGGTATTACGTGCTTTACGGAGACGAGGCCCGTCACTTCTGGGAGATGCTTCTGAATCTGATTACGTACGGGTTGTGGAGTGGCTATTTCATGTCCTTAAACGGCCCAGCAAAAATGCATTGAAACCAAAGGCTGCAAGCAAGATGCTTGTACCTGAGCTAATGGAGGAACTTGAGGCACAAGGTCTGCCCACTGATGGTAACCGGAGTGTACTTTATCAGCGTGTTCAGAAGGCTAGAAGAATAAATCGATCTAGAAACAAGCCCCTATGGGTTCCTCCTGTACAAGAGCAAGAAGAAGAGGTATTTTCAAGTGGTGGAAAAATGGGCGGGTTGGGTAATAGGTTGATGATAAAGTGGGTGAACTTTGGATTGGGCTGAAAAAGGGCAGGTTGATTTAGGTTTTGTCGTATTTATAGTGGGTCAAACAGCAAAACGAAGAAAAACCTATATTTTGGTATTCTAATCTTTATTTTTTTAGCAGAGCAAGAAGTGGTATTTTGGTTTCATTATCGTCAGGTATGATTAAAAATTGTGGCGGTTTTGGATATTTAAGGAAAAAATGTGGCAATTTGACCTATTTACTTATGGATGGAGTGACCCAAGTTATGTATATTGCGGGTCAAACTGTAATTCAAAGAGTTTAGCTAACAGAGAAATATATCAAAGTAGGTCACACAGTGTATTTTTTAATGCTTAAATTATCCTAAATCCATTTATTCAAATTTAGATTACTGTTAAAATAATATGAACTCTTTTAGTCATATGTGAGACATATATCCAAATGGGTCAATTGAGTTGTGTTTCATCTATAACGGGGTCAAATGGGTATAGTGGAAAAAGTTAGCAAAAAAAGAAAGGGTGAAAATGGGTTAAAATACACACAAAGTGTACTTTTGATGCATAAAACCTCCTAAATCAATTAATCAATATATTTAGATTATTGATAATATAAATTTGTGATCGTATTTGACACTCAAATTATTTAGAGAAAATTTACAAATATGGACATAGTATCTCTAGTCAAACCCAAACCAACCTGACGGCTTCGACTGGTACAAATTGTACATCTTGCCCGTCACCCAACTAGCACACTTTGTATTTTTGTATTTCTTTTATTTCCAATAAACTACACATTATATTTTATTTCCCAGATCGATGAGGAGATACAAGAATTAGTATCACGGGTCAGATTAGAAGAAGGGAATACTGAGTTTTGGAAAAAACGTTTTCTTGGAGAAGGTTTAGAAGCTGAACTTGGAATACCAACAGCAATTGAAGTAGAAGCTTCAGATGTCTCTGATAATCCTGAGGAAGATGTGAATAAACAACAGGTTGATGATGATGAAGCAGACAAGGAAGAGGTAGTTGAACCAGCCGAAATCCAAGCTGGTGATACAGAAGCTGTCAAGGACAAAGAAGTGGCTGCAAATCCCCTTCAAATGATTGGTGTCCAATTATTTAAAGGTCCCGATACTGCACCAGCTAAATCAAAAAAATCTGCCAAAAAATTGGCTCGAATTGCTGCAATGGAGGTACATTACAATCATGATGTTACCTAGAGGTTTGGAGTATGTTTAACCAAGAAAATTAGCTTAAAAGGAAACTGGGTGAAAGGGGCTCAAAGTGTATTTTAATGCTATAAAACCTCCTAAATCATCTTATCTAAAGTAAGCATTATTGTTGAAATAAATGAACTTCTTTACTCATAAAGGGGACACTAATTATTTATAAAAAGTGTTCTTCTTTTCTTTTTACTAAGTGTTTCCGATCAACCCAACCTGACTTGCATCAAATACTGGTTTTTAGTCGTTACCGAATCAACCCAACTCATTTGGCACTGCTAGTATTTTTCAATATTAATTCTGAACATCATTTTCTACTAAATGTAGAACGATGATGATGAAGATTGGTTTCCACTGGACATATTGGAGGCATTTAAGGAGTTGAGAAATAGGAAAGTATTTGATGCATCAGATATGTACACAATTGCTGATGCTTGGGGTTGGACATGGGAAATGGAACTAAGGAATACTCCTCCTAGACGTTGGTCACAAGAGTGGGAAGTAGAATTAGCTGTTAAGCTAATGAAAAAAGTAAGTTTGTTACTTGTTCTATCATTCAGAAAATAAATCAGAAGTTATTGACACGTCATCACTTCAAGTCAATCTTTTTAAACTTTCACTTGTTTTTTTCTGGCCATAATACTGTTTTCTTTTCCTCATTTTTTCTTTTTCAATATTTTTATTTTCACTCCTATTAACAATTTCTGATGTATTTTATTTTTTTGCATTGGCCGATCTCAATACGTAATTGATTTCAGGTAATAGAGTTGGGTGGGAAACCAACGATTGGTGACTGCGCCATAATTCTGCGTGCAGCAATAAGAGCTCCATATCCTTCGGCTTTCTTAGAAATTTTAGGAACAACACATAGCCTCGGATATGTGTTTGGGAGGTATGCTGAAACTCGTGAACTATCAGTCATTTACTCTCAGCTATTCGTTACTATTTTATTTAACTACAATATTTTACTGTTAATGGGTCAAATGATTAAAATTAAAAACTAAACAAAAACTTCCCAAGAGGTCGAGGTTTCAAGCCGGTAGTGAACAACTGGTGTGGTATTAGGAGTAGATTAGACTGTTCAAAAAGTTAAAAAAAGATTTCCTCATGCAGTTTGATGTGAAATATGCTATATTCTACTTCAAGAACTTCTTCATGGTCCTGGTGGTTATAGGTGGCAAAATGGGTGAGTCAGGCGGGTTTGGTTGGGTAACTGGTATCTCTTTGTTAGGTTGACCCACGGACTTCCATCACCATATCAAATATTGTTTAGGGGTAAGAGTTGTTGGAAAACGTTTGCTGGAGCTAATATCCGATTTTGTTTGCATTTTGCAGTCCATTATATGATGAGGTTATCAGTTTATGCCTTGATCTCGGAGAACTTGATGCAGCTATTGCAATTGTCGCTGACCTGGAAACTAGTGGTATAACAGTTCCTGACGAGACACTCGATCGGGTCATTCAGGCTAGACAAACAACTCGTACAAACGTAAATGGCACATCTTTGTAACTCGATAGTTAGCCTTCTGTTATATACTTGTATGTTACATCTCTAGTTTTAATAGAAACCGGCTTTGTGTTGTGAGCATTCCTGAAACTAGCACTAGGTTCTGTGAGTGGTAGTTATTGTTTCAAATCGTCAAATAAAAAAGGGTTGATAAGCACTTACTTTTTATGATTTCATAAATCGCACTGTTACAGTCGACTTGAAGTTTTCCTAAATAAAAATATAGATGTAGGAGGTTTTCAGCGTTTCAAATGCAATTCAACCATTTAACTGTTTAACCAATATTTTTTAGAGTAAATTACGCTTTTAGTCCCTGTGGTTTGGTGATTATATTGCTTTTCATCCAATAATTTAAAAACGCCCGGTTTAACCACTGTGGTTTAAAATTTGTCACAATTAGGTCCAAACCGTTAATTTCATCCAATTTTTCAGTTAGATTTTTAATAAAAGACAAAACTACTCTTGGACTAAAAGTGTTATTATATGACAACCTAACCTCATTTTTTCTTGTTTGAACACATCTAAACCACCTCTAGCACCTCCACCACTACCAGCACCCACCACTCACCGGCAACTGTATAGGCATCACCCACCACTCTTCGACAACCACACTACCACCACCTAACACTCGTTGGCAATCACCACAGGCACCCACTTAAGATCTAAACCAAACCCTAACCCCACCCGTTTCCTCTTTGACTAGACTACATCGTTACTCCCTTGGCCGACCTCGACTAACCAACCTCGCTTACAAGCAGTGGTCAGTGACTCGAAACCGCCTTCAAAACACATGTAATAGTGTTAGAAACCTAGCGGATTCACCTGATTTTACCGTAATGGATGTGAAATCGCCGGTGGCCGACTGCCTCCACTGCCCAATCGCAGTGGTGCAGTGGTTGCAATTTGGGGTTGTCGGCCAAAGTTGAGAAGTAACAGATTTGAATCACTTCAAGTTTTTGGCAGTGGGTGTGATGAAGATGATGTGGTGGTCATGGGTTTAAGGCCGACGATTTGGATGAGCGAGGCTGCTAATTGTGGTGGTGGTAGTGTGTGGTGGTGCCTATGAGGTGGTCGTGGTGGTTTGGCAGTGGGTGCGGTGGCTGTGTGGCGGTGTTTATGAGGTGGTCGTGGTGGTGTGGCGGTGGGTGCGGTGACTATGTGTCGGTGGTTGTGGTGATATTTTTAGAGAGAGAGAGTAGAAACAGAGAGAGTAGGAGAGAGAGTGTGTGTGTATCTATACACACACACATATATATATACAACACACACACACACATATACACACACACACACACACACACACACACACATATATAATATATATATATATATAATGTCTAATGATATTAAAGTTAAGATTTTAGTCCAAGGGTATTTTTGTCTTTTTACATACACTTAACGGAATAAATGAATGGAGGTTAGTGAACCGGACTTAATTGTGACAAACTTTGAACCACAGTGGTTAAATCAGACGTTTTTAAACTATTGGATGAAAAGCGTTATAACCACCAAACCACTAGGACTAAAAGCGTAATTTACTCTATTTTTTATTATAATTATTTTTCAAATTATTGTACGACGAGCTTAAACATCCACTACAACTGATTCTAAATTTTTTTTGAACGGCCAACGAATAAATTTTTAAACTCGGTCATCCAGGTAAACCCATTGGCGAAAGGCCACCCACGCCCGCGAACATAGAAGACGCCGGTGATCAGGCTCACCCACCATTCCAAGGGAAACCTACCACCTAAAGGTCCACTGTGGTAAAACCCTTGGCCCACTAGAAGCGTATTGCATCTAGTGAGACTCCAACCCATGACTTCCACTTTAGAAAATCATAGGGTGCCTCCTTCTAAACCTATTAATCTAGGACTCATTGACACAACTGCTTGTATGGTTTGGTTATTATATAGTTTTACTGGGTTACAATCCCGTGTAATAAATGAGTGGAATAAATCTATTGTTATATAGTTACAACAAAAAAAGTTTTTTTTAAACATCGTGTATTATACGGATAGTATAAACTCGGGTATTACATATATCTGAAAATTTAAAGTTAACATATTGGAAAATTTTAAAAATCAATCATAAATTACATTTATTATCATTATTATTTCTTTTTTTCCTTGAATTTTAACAAACACAATTTTGCTCTTATCTATATTTGAATAAATAAATAGAAAGTCTTTTACGTAAAGAATAAATAAAAAGTAATAATTTAGTTTATATAAAATCATTTAGTTAATACTATGATTATCCGGGAAACTAATGGTTTGGATTTGATTAACAAATTAAAGCTCTTAATAGCAATCCATACAATTATGGATATCCATTCAACTATGAATAGCTATTACAATTAGTTATCAAAGCATTCATAATAAAATTTATATAGAGAGACGAGAAAACTAATTATTAGATGATCTAGAATGATTAAGAATATCGTAAGTTATTTTTCTTTATTTGTATAGAGATTTTCTAACTCTAAAAAAATTTATTGCTTTAATTCTAAACTTATCAACAAAACACGTTAAACACACCTTAAATTTTACTTGCAAATATTAATAAGATTAATATGTAATGTTAAAATAAAAAAATATGGTTTTAATAATTCGTTTAAAAGAATGTCTCTACATTCATGAGCCGAGAATATTAGCAAAACTTCAATAAACTTGTGCAAGAAACTTGAAAATGTATTATTAAACTTAAAACAATTGGGTGGTCAATTTAAATAAAACTAGGATGTTAAACATTGCAAAGTTACTATGGTATTGTAATTGGTATTGAGGCACAAGTTTATAGAAACTTATTTTAGTGTTATTAAGCTAATTTGTTGATCTAGTAAATTATATTAGTGTTTAAACAAGTCAGATGAAGTAAAAATATCTAAACGATTAGTTGTGTTGTGTATATGAATGAATATATCAGGCTTACTTTAGTGGACTTATTTTATTAATAATATTGGGCTATAGGGGGCATATGGGCATATTATATGTTGGCAATTTTGACTACTATGGATTTACATATAAGTGGGCTTTAGTAGTTGATAAATAAGACTCATTGATTAATGGATTTAAATTGTAGTTCATGGAGCCCAACATTACAATACATATTCACCATCACATATGAAAGAAAGATTCCAAATCAAAGAAAAAATGAGATGCATCGTACGGTTTTTTTTTCTCTCTCGCAGAAATGAACTTTGATTCTCAATAATCTCAGTTTGAATCAGATTAAACATTTGATATATACGATCAATTATTTTGATATGATAGTATTTCATTATGTTTGTGACATTTATTCAAGATATCATACTTTATCAATTTATGTTCCGTTCGCTGGTTCAACAATTGTGTTTCAGTTCGAATTGCTTGATTCAAAAGACTACTCTTCTATTATTAGTCACAAAGATTCAAAGATACTTGTTTATGGTTTACAAATTTTAGAAGGTACGGTTTGATATTGTTCAAAGACTACAACAATAACTTCCAAGTAGCATTATTTTGTTGTGAAGTGATTGAACGCAAGTAAGACAACAACTTTCTTCTATGTGAACATACGTATTACCGATAAAGAAATACTTGTTACTTTATAAATATTTTATTTATAAAGTAGTTACTTTTAATTTTATCATAGTATCTTATACACATACGTATGTGTGTTCTTAAGGATAATTTGCTAGTAAATAGTATATTTCTCAAATAAGTAGTTGTGTGTTTTATCATACGTTATACAAATTTGATTATTATTTTCGGGATTATATATTAAATTTATTTTTTTTCAAATTCTGATGGCATGTAATTTGTTATATATTCTAGCATTAGGTATATTACGCCTAACATATTTTCTAGAATTGTTTAAAAGAAAATTTATTACATATACTACGTTACTAACTTATGTAACTATGAGAAGTGTTGGTCCAATTGATCGATATTCAGTGCAAATGATTCATAAAACGATCAAATCCACTGATCAATCATCCATAACAACAACAAAACAATGATCTAGATTCAGTGGTTTTCAATAATGATCAAAACAAAATAAAAAATAACAACATCAATGGCTCAATGTGAATATCATTGACTTCCAGCCACCAAATACAAATTGCAATAGAGATATTTCGAATTAGAGTTTTGCAAAACTTAACCTACAATGATAGAATGATGATATATATAGACAACCCTAATTTTGCTGACAGTTTTGTTGGACAGCGAAACTGTCTAGACCATGACCAGTTTCGCATGGCGAGGAAATATAGATTTGCCGGGTGAACAAGGTCAGCTGACTATAAACGAAACTATAGTTTTGCTGGACTACAAAAATACACAAAATACAAATAAAAAACTAAGTAATCTAATATCAGGCCTATTACATTAAACATATCATAAACACTAACTAAGGTGAGTCCAACCTAATTTAGATTTTCAATACTCCCCCTAGGTTGGACCTCACCTACTTGATCTTTTTGATCAGCATCAGCTGCCCTTGCATCTTCTCTAGCTTTTGTTGTAATCTCGTTTTTTTTTCGGCTCCTGCTATACTACCTTCCTCACCATGTGCACTGGCTCGCTCAAATTGCTTGGTAATATCCCGCACTTTCATCCTAAGTTCGTCAGCTTAAAATCTTTTCTGCAAGCTCCCTGACTTCCGCTCTCACCCCACGAGTCTTGTTGGCAACCTTCATGAACAGGCTTGCCTCTTTTCTTGTTTCAAATCCAGCTCCCGCCTTAATGTGATTCTCACATAGCACCACCAGATCTTCATCACAAAAAGAGAACACTTCCATAGGATCAAAAAGTCTTATTTCAGCTCCATCCTTTAGCCTGATCACTGCCTCTCCAGTGTTATTATTGTAGAACCATTTCTCAAACTTTTGTAGCCTTGGGGGTAGAGGTTCAAGTAATGTCACCCTGCTAACAGTCTTTGCAGGCTTCACTCACAATCTTTCCATTTCCTAGTACCCAGTCTTTTTCTTTCTTTGACCTTTTTCCCTTTACTTTCATGAATCCAAATGACTCAAAGCTATCATTTATCCCTCTCTTTATGTCTTCTTCTAGCAACTTAGCTCTTTCACTCAAGTTGGAATCAATCAAGGGAATCTTTTCCAACCTTCTTAAATCCTATTTATGTAAGATTTTGAAAGCCTTTCTTTTATGCAGATAAGAGATTCCACCTCCCCTTATTATCGTCATAATAGCTTCAGACTCACATTATACTTCCAACTGATAATTCTTTTCAGACTTCTTCCTCTTTGGCTCCTGAATATTCTGAAATAATGGAGTCAATTGTTCTTGTTTCTTTTTTTTAACAAACCATTCTTCTTCTCTAATTCAAACACATCACCTTCAGTAGAACCATTCTTAGCTACATATATCAAAGGATGCTCATCAATGTCATAATACTCTAGCTCTGAGTCATAGTCTACTAACTGTTCTTCTATCTCTGCCTCCTTATCAAAAGCCTCATTTCAGTTTCCTTTTCTCCAACAACAACAGTTTGGTTCTTTACCACGCCCTCACCAATAAGATCTTTATCAATATCAAGTCCTAAGTCAATAAATCCAGCTGCACCTCCTTCATTTTCAACTCCACTAGAACCAACAACTTCAACCGAACTAACTCCACACCTGTATCACCTGCCATAGTACCAGCTCCACTAACACCAACATCTTTAACACCTGATCCTCCTACATTTCATCAACATCACTTGATCCCTCTCCTGCCTTTGATGAACTACTCACTTTAAGGAATGAGTACTTAGACGTATATGTAAGATCATTTAATTCAGATTGAGTTAACTGATTTGGCAGTTCGGTAGAGGATTTTAGCTCGTTTACTTTAGCCAACAGTCTCTTAATCAAATCTTGCTGATCCAAAACATCGTTGTGCATGCTTTCTAACACCTCATCCTTCTTTTTCTCTCTTAACTCCTGATTCACTAGTTTTGTCTTTATCAAACTCAACTCGTTTGCCAGAGAAGAGTTCAGGTTCCTAATCACATCCTCATCCAAATTAGATCTGTCATCTCTTCTTTGAGTTTTAGAGAAGGTCTAATGTTTATGCATTGATATTCTTTTTGGTTATATTCTTAGATTCTCCTTGGTCAGCCTTCTTCTTTGATCTTTTCTCTTTTTGAACTCTTAATGCCTCCTTAACTTCATCTAGTTCTTCCTTAAAGTCACATTCTTTTTCCTTGGCATATCTTTTTCTCTTCTTGATAGCCTTAGATTGTCTTTTCTTGTTCTCTTCAGCATTTTGTTATCAGTTTCTATCAATCTTCTAATATAATTCCATCTCTCAGCTAGATACATATTCTCTCACAAATGAGTTATTACAGGACCGGTGAAGGATGGTCACTTACAACACAACAACACAAAGAGGAGAATAAACTTAACTTAATCAAACAGTTAACCGGATTAACCACAATAGATGATACTAAGAACACAAGTAATTAAGCAAGAGACAGTACAAGAGAACAAGATACACAAGTATATGATTTTCAAGATTGCAGTATATTGCTTTCTCAAGTTCTATTACAAGTGTTACAAAGTATAAAAGAAAGTTAAAAGAACCGGAGATACTTATACTACATCTTATAGCCGGTCATACTTTGAAGGCCAGCTGGATACAATTGACTAGACACAAAAAAAATCAATTGTAGAGTCAAAAGGCAGATTGCCTTTTGATTAATGACTATGACATTCCATAGCTCACATCCTTATCTATTACAAAAAGGATAAAGTACATGAAGTAGAAAGTTACAGACTCAAGACCTCAATGTACAGTTACCAAAAGCGTGGACCTTTTCACAAACTCATGTAAGTTGGTGACTTTACAGAGTTACAACGGAAAGGGGTCCAGCTTTATGGAAAAGTACATCAGATAAATCATGTTAAAAGTATTCAGAAGATATCTGTCTTCAGGAGTTGAGCTTCAGAAGACTTTGTCTATTGAAGCTTCAGAAGACTTCATCTTTGGCTTCGGAAGATATTGGTCTTGGCTTCGGAAGATTTCATACTTAGAATATTCTTGTTGCATGTGTGAAACTTCCGAAGCATTCTTCTTCAATGTACTTGTGCAGCATGCAGGAGAGACTTTGCATGTTTGGGTTGTATCAGCCTTTTCATATAATCTCTTCAAACTCCCCCTAGGCTGATGCTACCAAAACACTAGTAGACTTCAGATATCAACAGTCCTCATTAGAATAATGACCATTCCTTTCTTCATGAGTTGATCAGGATTCCTCAGACTGTCAAAATGTCTTCTCATATCAAAGAGATCATGTAGAGGTAGCTGAAACATGTATTGCCAAGTGTAGATGTCTTCAATGCCTTGATCTCTGATGACATGCCATCTTTCCGGATTTGTGGTGTATGTCCAAAACAATATGGGTCTTCCTGATGCTAGAGGAGTTGTTTGAATGGGAGTTGAAGTAGCATCCTCTGGCTGCACATCCTAAGGATGTTCTAATTCATCCTAAGGTTCAAAAAGGAAGCAACCTTCTTCTTCTTTGACTTTGGCTTTGAAGCTATCCTTTTCCTTCTCTTGTTCCTTTTAACTGAGAAGACTGACCTGCAGCACCTGATTGATCTTCATTGTCTTCTCAGTTGGGTCTTCCTCCCTCACAGGTTCAGAAAGAGAGGGAGGTTGACCCTGCTGTGGATCAGAAGATGAAGCTTGCTGAGATTTAGCAGGAGGTCCGGGTTTTGTTGTCTTTGGTTGTTCAAACTTAACCTCCACTTAAGGTGGAGCTTGACTTGGAGGGGAGTGTAAGTCAATCAGCTCTCCAGTCTTTATCTTCTGCTTGATCACCCTGATATGCTCATCCATAGTTGATAGAGACATGGGGCCAAGTCTCCTTCCAGAGAGTCCATACAACTTCAAGAAGCTCATCATCCTTTGCCTGTCTGCAGACTTCTTCATGTTCTTTTGGATGATGGCTCTTGATTTAGCAGCTTCTTCCCTTAACTTCCTTTTGGTTGTCTTTCTTTCCTTGACTATTTCAAGTTCAAGTTGTTTGAGATACTCAAACTCAATATAGTCATAGGATAAGAGAAGAAGTGCTTCTACCTGATAGAGGCCTGTGACACTTAGGTAGTTGATCATCTTGATCCTGTCTTCTTCTTATCTACCTGAGGTTCTTGTTGAACCACATCCTTATATGCAAGAGTTTTTTGAACTGGGAAGAGAGTAGGCACATGCTTATATAATCTTTTCTTTCTTCCGTCTTCTTTCATTTGAACCAGTAACTCTGCATCTTTTGCCTCTTTCTTCTCCTTTAATATTTCCATGTCAACCAGTTCATTTAGTTCATCCAAGGGGAGAGAAATGACATTATCAATGTCATAGTTCCTGGTCTGCAAGTAGTTTATCCTGACTGCCCTATACTCATCATCCTGAGTGTTTGGTCTGGGGGCAGTCCTGATTGCAGTCTCCACGAGTCTTGCATACCCAGAATAGGAACTTTCTCCCCTCAGCTTCCTTTTCTTCTCTCTCCTCCTCCTCAATCTCCTCAGATGTCATCTTTCTTTTTCCTTTTATCACTCACAGACCTTTGTGCCTCAGGGTGGAGAGAGCTTTGGCGTTCATTGCTTGATGTAGCTTTTGAGCTCTGGCAAGAGAGAGGTTGAGAAGCACCTTCACCATTAGGTGTCTCAAGAAGGGTATGGATCTCTGCAGCAGTTGATGTTGATAGGATATGGCTCTCAAGTTCTGCCACTGGGCCTTCAGTCAAGGTTTCCCCTATGAAACTAATCTTAGGGTCTACCTCAACATCCAGTTGACCGATGGCATTGCTTGATTGCCTTAGTCTTCTTCTAAAGCTGAACTCTGCAATGATCTTGTCTTGGATTCTTTGAGCCATTCTACCAGCTTTTCTTTATTTGCTTGGATTGACAAGTGGCATTGTGACAAGATCCAGACTTTCATAGAAGTTCAAGGTGTGAAAGTTGAAGATCTCTTGTTGCCCTTGAACTCTAAGAATGATAAGGGCTTTTCTGTTGCTGTCATACCTCCATCCAATGATGTGATTTGAAGATGTTGGAGATGACATAGCCCTTGGTATCCCTTACTCAAACAAACTCTATATTAAGGAGTTTATGGAGTCCATATCAATATGAACTTGAGGAAGTTGCTGAGCAGGCACAATTACAAGTGAGGATGGTGAGTCCTCAATGTCTATACTCTCTGAAGAACTCCCAGGTTCTGTGATAGTGATGACTTTCTCCCACTTTTTGGTAGCATCACCCACTTGCATAGGTGAGCTAGGAGTTAGGTTAATCACCTCCATAGGTTCTTGTGTTCCTGGTTGAGCTCCTCTTAAAGATCTCCCAACTAGTTTGTCCTTAAGATATGAAATCTCAAGTTGCTGGTCACTGACCCTGTCTTGCAAGGTAGTCACTTGAGATTCAAGGTGACTAACCTTGGAGACTAAATAGGTGCATGTTGTAGACTGTTGGATCAAGAAAAAGGCTGGTGCAACCAAAACCAAATCACTTAGAGAAATTTTGGTGCTACTTACAAAGGGTTCCGAAGCCAAGTGTCGAACTTCCGAAAAAAGTAGAGTTCTTCCGAAGCAAAGTGAAAGATCAACTTCCAAAGACAAACTCTACTTCCAAAGTCAAAGAACTTACTTTCAAAGATCAAGTCTAAGAAGAAGAAATCAGAAGACTGCTTCCGAAGTATGAAAAAAGAAGAAGTCCTCAAGCCTCGGAAGAAGTAGCCTCTTCCAAAGTATAAGTGGCTTCGAAAGTATTTGTTCTTCCAAAGCCATTTAACCTTCAGAAGACAGTGTTATGAATCAGTGGGCATAAGTATGGTCTCTGACACTCCACTGCAGACCTCTGATACTGCATGGTGCTTTCTCAAAGAGCCATGTAGTTGACCATACTTTATTCCACTATTCACCTTCTATGATAGTACAAGTTACCAAGTTTAGTTGGTGACAAAAGGTAAGTTAGGGACATGTCCTGACTACCATATCTCAGATAAGACTTTATCTGAGATACCTTAAACTATAGCTTTGTAGTATTAGCTTTAGTTATAGGATTCCAGCTGGTATCAAAGTATATTCGGCTGTAGGTAGTATTATATATAGTTTCTCATTGTAACTCATAATATATGCTTGTAAGAGTCTTGTAACATTTGAGTTGAGAAACAATATATGCAAGTACCTTGAAAATTACTTATTGTGTTCTTTACTACCTATTATATTGTGATCAACTCTTATAGACTCTGCCTTCATCCGAGTGTGGTTCAAGTGAGTTTGAGAGAAAAACAAAGTGTTAAGTGACATAAACTAATCCTGTAATTGGTATCAGAGCTTTTTAGGCTCTTGATTATGAGATCTTACCATCCAAATCAACCTATTTTTCACTCCTCCTTACAACTCACTCAAATGGCCCTTAACAAATCGAAGTAGAGATGGGAACTATGACCAAAGCTCCCATCATTACTCCTAAAAACTTTAGGTCTTGAAGCAGAAGAATCGAAGGCTTCATTAGATACCAAGACAACAAAATGTGGAACTCCATTGTCAACGGCCCGTATAAAACCAAGGTGGTAGCACCTGGTGGAAACGGTGCCATGATAGAAAAAGCTGTTAAAGATTATTCTGACGAAGATCGAAAGAAGATGGGCATCGACAACAATGCTATGACCATTCTTATGACTGCAATACCCAACTCCATCATGGTGGGGTTTGAGCATTGTAAGTCTGCCAAAGAATTGTTTGACGCACTTGTTCAAATGTATTCAAGCTCCAACGACTCCAAGAAGGACTCACTGAAGCAGCAGTTCGAGAAATTCACTTATATTGCTGGAGAGACCCTCAGCCAGCAGTATTTCAAGTACATGGATCTTATTTCTTCTCTTCAGTCTATGAAGATCACTCCTGAACTTAGAGATCTCACAAGAAATTTCATGAGTGCTCTTCCAAATAAGTGGACATTCTACTATGTCTTTATCAAGAGGACAGAGAAATTAAACACTCTTACTATGACTGAACTTTATGGCATCCTTGATGATACCTCCTAGAGATGGAGAGTAAGAAGGGCCACCAAACAAGCAGACCTCTGAGTCTTCCTACTAGCGACGCTTTAATGGTTGCTGAAGGCTCAATACCCACACAACCTTAGCACTACTTGACATACAACCAACAACCATCTTGCTCTTCTGGACCATACATCACTTTCCCTGAGACTCCAAGTCTCAACAGGCTCAGCATAGTTCCTTTCAGGACAGCTGTGCCTTTGTCTCAGGAAGTGGACACTTTGGTGATTTTCAATAATGTTTTTATGATCTAGAGTGTTTCAGTCCAGACGATGTAGAGTATGTGGACATCGTCCAATAGATGGCTCTTTTAACCTACAGAGCAAAGAAGTTCTGTAAGAGAACTGGAAGGCACTTCCCTCAAAACCCAACTACCAGCAAGTTTGGGTTTGACAAAGCCAAGGCCAAATGTTACAACTGTAACTAACTTGGTCACTTTGCAAGGGAATGCAAGGTTCCCAAGACAAATCCGGGAACCCCACAGGCCTCCACATATCCTTTTACATCAAAGCCCACTGGAAAGTCAACTGAAACAGCTGCAATGGCTCAAGAAGTTGACTGGAGCTTTATGCTACATGATGTGACTCCTGCTCAAGCTCTCATGGCCGAAACATATGATAACAAGGTATATGAACATCTCTGTACCCCTGCCTGTATAGCTAAGGTTAAATTATATCAGGACTACAATATGGAAACTAGATCTGATATTGAATCTTTAAATATCTTAAATCTGATTTTTTAAAAGGGCTGAATCTGACTACCAAAAGAAAATTAAAGAGTTAGAGAAAACTGTTTCCTTTTTAAAACATGAACATGCCAATTACAAGACTCAAATAAAAGATTTAATATCCAAATTGTCTGAGGCTCAAGCCCAGCTTGTCACTGCTGAGGCTCAAGCCTAGCTTGTCACTGATGAGGCTCAAGCTAGGAAGATGCTATTTTTGAGCAGAACTTCCAAGCTATTATTACATCATCCTCCCACTCCAAAATCTGTTATCAGAACAAAGGAGGGTTAGGGACCAATGAATTGCTCCACCATACTCTTATGAGTCTATTAGACAACCTAGATGTGGTACTGAAGAGCAAGAGGTCCCAACTTCTGACCTATCTTCACAAGAGTTAAAGAATGAGGCAATAATAGTGGCCACCACAGGGAAGACATGTAAATCTACCCACCTGTCCCAGTGAAGATCAAACCCTAACAACCAAAGCCAGAAGAAGCAGAGCTAAAGCTACCAGAAGAACTGCTAAGAAAGTGATTGAGTCTAAGCTGATGATTGACCCAAAACAAAAGGGTGTCTTTATCTCAGCTGGATTCCAGGTGGTAGGTACTTCTGATTCAGGAAAGGAGTGTAATACCAACACTCCTGTCCTACCAAAGGATCAGAAGTTGAAGGGAAAGGTTGCTGATGAAGAGAAAAAGCACAAGAAACAGCAACCCTCACATTCCAAAATGACTAACATTGTGTGCATAATGTGTGGTCTACAAAACCACTTGGCTAAAGATTGTTACTACAATCCTGCTAGCACACATTATGCAAATAATGTTAGAAAAGAAGGGGTTAGGGAAGGTTTCACATTTGGACTTTATCAAATGGTTCAAGTGATGAAAAAAGGAAAGCTGGATTCCAAAGCATGATTGCTTTCAGAAGAAAATTCTTCTTCCAAGGGAAAATGGCTTCGGAAGCAAAAGTGTTACAGTTCGGAAGAACAAGAAAGTTCCCTTGAACCATCCTGGAAGAAGACTACTTCGTAAGAAATGGTGGTGAAGGCTTCTTCCGAAAAGAAAGAAGCTTTGGAAGAATGCCATGCTGTAAAAGCTTCAACAAGCTCATCCTCTATGATCAACCAAAGGATGGATTAGAAGATCAAGAAAAATGCTGCAGCCCAAACCTCTTCTTCAAAGACATTTGTCGAACCCCCATGCTTAACTTTTGGTTAAATTATGTCACTATCATTGGAAGAACCCAAGACCAAGAAGGCTTGGGTCTCCAATCAAAACTAACAATCTCATCTTGTGTGTAGGGACATTCATATGACAAGAAAAACATTGTTTGGATTATGGAAAATGGATGCTCTAGGCACATGACAGGGAATAGATCTCTACTTTAACAGTTTCAAAACTATGATGGAGGTCCTGTCCAATTTGGAGTTGAGATCGGAGGATATATTTCTGGCAGAGGGAGTATATCCAACGGAAAGTTAAAAGTTGACAAAGTTCACTTTGTCAAATAGCTTGAACACAACCTATTAAGTGTTTCTCATTTTTGTGATCAGAAGCACCAAATGCTTTTCACAGAACATGAGTGCATTATCCTCAAACCAGGGATGACAATTCCTTCGGAATTGGTGCTTCTTAGATCTCCCAGGAAAGGGGATATGTACAAGCTTGATATGAACAATGCTTCCCCAATGGGTGAAGTATCATGCTTTCTTTCCAAAGCTGATAGTGATGTTGACGGCATAAACGTATGTGTCATGTAGTTTTAAGACAATTAATAAATTGGCTAAAAATAACTGGTACATGGTTTGCCTAAAAAGGAATTTTTCTGCAAAGATAACTGTGTTGCATGACTGAAAGGGAAGCAACACAGGGCATCTCACAAATCCAAAAGTGTTAACTCTATCACTACTCCATTACACTTATTGCACATGGATCTTTTTGGTCCCACAAGTATAATGAGCACTGTAAGAAAATCACACTGCCTTGTGATAGTTGATGATTTTACAAGATTTACATGGGTATTCTTTTTAAGAACTAAAGATGAAGCTGTTAAACATTAAAATTTTTTATTCTTAAAATAGAAAATCAAATTGATCACAAGGTTAAGATAATAGAAGTGATCAAGGGACTGAGTTTAAGAACTTTGTTCTTGAATCACTCTGTAACTCAAAAGGGATTAGCAGAAAATATAGTGCTCCCAGAACTCCTCAACAAAATTGTGTTGCTGAGAGGAGGAACAAGATACTTATTGAGGCTGCTCGAACTATGTTAGCTGATTCAAAACTACTTCTAACATTCTGGGCAGAGGCAATCAGCACTGCATGCTATGTGCAGAACATAGTTCTCGTAGTTAAGCCACATGGAAAAACCCCTTATGAGCTATGGAACAAGAGGCCACCATTCATTGGCTTTCGAAGGTCCTTTGGCAGCAGGTGTACCATACTTAACACAAAAGACAATTTGGCAAAATTTGCTGAAAAGTTAGATGATGCTATCTTTGTTGGATACTCTTCTAGCTCTAAGCTTATAGAGTATACAACATCAAGAATTAACAATTTGAGGAGTCATCTAATATAGTTGTTAATGAGCACACTCATTGTGTTAGGGGGAATGGCCCTCATCATATATTTGATTTAGAATTGTTTCCTAACTATTCTAAACCTTCTTATGAAATGTTTCAGTTAAAACAGGCGCTCAAAATGATGCTGATGCTGCTGCTAATGCTGATCAACTGTTTGAGCTACCCAGACCTCTTCCAAGTTCTCCAAGAGCTGCAGCAAATCAAGCTTCCACTATTTACTGATCTGATATTGTAACTATATCAAGGAATGTGAAGCTTCAACCAGTGAATCACCTGCTGATCCTCAAAACTCATCAGGTGATTCAACACAACACCAGTTTGAAGGAAGTAGCATTCTGAAGGAACAAGCAACTGTTAATGCTGCTTCACAGCCAACAATTGATGATGTTTCTCTTTCATTCAATCAGTCCTTATTGAATGAACTTGAAACAACAACTGGACAATGTATTCAAGTTCCTGAGCAAAATATGTCCAACCTGGATCTATCTCTACAACTGGAAGTGATTCCTCATCTTAGGATTCATAACACTCATCCAACTGAGAACATCATAGGGGATGTCTCTGAAGGTTGAGAACAAGAGGGTAGACTCATCATGGGAATGTCTACTTGTACTCATGCTTTTTATCCCAGATGGAACCCAAGAAGGTGGAAGATGCCTTGAAAGATAGTAGTTGGGTTGAATCGATGCAAGAGGAGCTGCTTCAATTCAAAAGACAGAAGGTTTGGAACCTATGTACGCTACCATTTGGTCAAGTACCTATACGCACTAAATGGGTTTTCAAAAACAAGAGAGATGATAAAGGCTTGATCATCAAGAACAAGGCAAGATTGGTGGTTCAAGGATACACTCAAGAGGAAGGAATCGATTATACTGATGTCTTTGCATCTGTTGCAAGACTTGATGCAGTTAGGATCTTCCTTGCTTATGCTGCATCCAAGAATTTCACTGTCTACCAACTTGATGTCAAGTGTGCCTTTCTATATGGGGATATAGATAGGGAAGTCTACGTATGCCAACCTCCAGGATTTGAAAACCCACAACACCCTAACTATGTGTGCAAACTAGATAAAGCTCTATATGGGTTGCACCAGCACCTAGGCTATGGTATGAGACTCTGTCTTTGTTTCTTTTGAAGAATGATTACACGGAGGTACCATTGACAAGACTCTCTTCATTAGAAAGTCTGGAAAGGAAATTTTGCTTGTTCAAGTCTATATTGATGACATCATATTTGGTTCCTTAAATGACCAAATGTGTAAGGACTTTGAAAGAATTATGAAGAAGAAGTTTGAAATGAGTTCCATGGGAAAATGGACTTTTTCCTTGGAATTCAGGTGAAGCAATTGAAGGAAGGGTTCTTCATCAATCAATCCAAGTATGTCAATGACATCTTAGAGAGATTTGAGATGAAGGATTGTAAGCCAGCCAAGACACCCATACCCAAAAACCATAATCTTTGTCCTAACCTTGAGGGGGAGGATACTGATCAACATCAGTATAGGGCAATTATTGGTTCGCTGATGTATCTCACAACAAGTAGACCTGATATCATGTTTGCCACTTGCATCTGTGCAAGATATCAGGCTGCTCCAAAGGTGTCTTACCTAGCTGCTGTGAAGAGAATCCTCAGATACCTCAAGGAGCACCTAAACTAGGTCTCTGGTATCCAAGAAATAGTAATTTCAATCTCTATGGATACTCTGATAGTGACTATGGTGGCTACAACATTGACAAGAAATCAACATCAGGAGGATGTCAATTTCTTGGTGGAAGGATCATCTCATGGCAATGCAAGAAACAATCATGTGTATCAACATCAACTGCTGAAGCTGAATACATTACTGCTGCAAGCTGCTGTGCTCAGCTTCTGTGGATTCAGAATCAGATGTTAGACTATGGATTCAACTTTATGAGTACTCCTATCCATATTGACAACAATAGTGCTATCTCCATCACTGAAAATCCAGTGAATCACTCCAAGACAAAGCATATTGATATCAGGTACCATTTCATTAGAGATATTCATGAGAAAAATCTAATCAAGCTAATCAAAGTTGACTCAAATGAACAATATGCTGATTTGTTCACCAAAGCTTTTGATGAACAAAGATTTAAGTATCTCATAACAGCTATTGGAATGATAAACATTGATTAGACAACCTCTTTTGAAAACCTTTTAATGTGTAATGTCTTATGTCAATACAATCTAAGCCCTGTTACAAAAGATCTTTCTAAAATTTTCTAAGTATAAGTTTCTTCCAAAGAGAAATTAACCCGCGGAAGTTATTTTCATATCTTCCGAAGCAAAATTTCTCCAAGGATATTTTTCTTCTTGGAAGAGTTTTTAGTCTCGGAAGAAGCGATTGATTTCATATCAGATCTACTTCTGAAGCTTACAAAAACTCTCCATTCGGAAAGTAATCTTTACCTTCGGAAGCAAAGTTTTTGCTTCGGAAGTAAGAATTGCCTTCGAAAGACAAATTACCTTCGGAAATGTTTTATATTCGGAAGACTCTCTTGGGCCCCACACTGTAATAAGCAAAGATTTTGTTAATGATGTCAGATTATTTAACTGAAATAATCCTTACTGCCACTGTCATTTCATCCACTAAAACATCACATCACCTTATCCTAACCCCATTACCGCCATTCCACCATCTTTTAAATAATCCCGACTATTCACTTTCATTTTCTTACTTCAATTTTAGTGCCCTAAAAGTTTCCTTCACTCTAACTTTACCCAAGCTCACTTTCATCCACATTCACCTTTCTCAAACGCACTCAAACGCTCAGCACAACCAAGTCCCACTTCTTGATTCTTCAAGAGATGATGACTTCTCTGAAATCATATCCTTTCTAGCCCAATCATCCTATTACATAGCCTTAACTGTTAATCCCACTGTTTACTCCAATCACATGGCTGAATTTTAGGAAAATAGTCTAGTTGAAACCCTAAATGGGGTTCGTGTGATAAGATCCCGCATTTGTGGACAAGAGTTGTCATCACTGAACAACTTATCAGGGAGCATCTCAAGCTTCATGATGAGGGTGCTCTTATAGAATTCCCCAAAACAGATTTAGACAACACCTACATCCTCATGGGATATGGAGGAGACGTGAGCAGTCGACTGTCTATAAATTCAACTTCTCCTACAACTAGAAGTTCCTCCTGCACGTTATCCTTCACTGTTTGTCAAACAAATCTGGGGGATGGGACCAAATCCCATATGAACTAGGATGCTTAGTTCATGGACTGGTGACAGCCCCCGCTTCAACTACTCAAGATTTATGCTGACCAATCTTATTAGGAATCTTCAGAGGGAAACATTCTTTATCTATCCTAGATTCCTTCAGCATATCATCAACTGTGAGCTAGACCAGAGTCAGCTTGTCTGTGCAGCTGCTCTGACGGTCCCTCAAATGAGGCCTACCATCTTCAAGACTTTGAAGAAGGTATCTATCAACTTCACTCGAAGGTACACTTCTTTACTTCCAGGTATGACTGAGCATATAGCTCCTGGTGACATCCCTGTTCACACCCCACAGGTGATGAATCCACACCAGCAACTGCCCCCATAATGCTAATTTTATCTTCTCATCCCATAACCATCACATACTAGAGACGCCCCAAGCGAACCCTTGTTCAATCTACTCTGATTGAACAAGCTCCTCCTATTCAATCAAAAAAGACTAGTATGGAACAATGGCTCCACTCAGTCTGAGGTCTCACCATCCTTCTCATTTGACCTCAATTTGGGTTTTGAGTCTCCTCATCTCAACCCATGAGCGCGAACCAAGCCAACAGCCCTCAGCCCTCAGGATGAGTATTTATACTCTTCTAAGCAGCCAACAAGGACAAACCCACCAAAGCTTAATGCCTGTAGACATTGACCAAGCCCGGATCAGTAGGCTTAACCGCTTATCTTTCACTGACCTTCTCTTCAAACTAATGAGAGATAACATCCCTCGATGGCAATGAAGTTGTTGGACCAAAAGAACCAATGAGCCAAGATCAAAACCTCTAAGTCCCACATGATATCACAACAACTGCTGAAAGCTTCATCAGCAGTTTGACAAGTGCTGAAGACTTCAACAACTAAGATAAAGTGCTGAAGTACAACAGCTGAAGAACACAAGTACTGAAGCTGACAGCTAAAGAACACAAGTACTGAAGCTGAACAGCTGAAGACACAAGTGCTGAAGCTGAAGTTCAAAGTACTGAAGTACAACACTGAAGAGTTACAAGTGCTGAAGATCAACAACTGATGTACAAAGTCTGAAGACAAAGACTGAAGACATCAGCTGATGATATCTACTGAAGTAATCAGCTGATGAAACGTCTGAAGTTCAAGTCTGAAGATCAAGTACTGAAGTTTCAGTAGTTTGTCACAACAGCTGAAGAGTACTTCTTCAGTAGTTGTGATATCAGTAGTTTTATGTTTTTACTTTCAGTAGTTTTGTAAAACGACTGAAGAGCTTGTTCTTCAGTCGTTGTAGTTTCAGTAGTTTTTTTTGTAAGTTATAACAACTGATAACACTTAGCATTATTGTAAGAGATGTCAGCTGTTTTGACATCTTCAGTAGTTGTGTTTCAGTTGAATAATTCTGTTAGATGTCACTATCAAGTGACATCAGCAGACGTCACATCTCTTATATAAAAGGTGTCGACCTAATTGTAATTGTGACATTTCGTTACCACGAAAGCGAATATTGAATGAAATATATTTGCAGAATTCTCTCTCTATAACCGTCTTTGTTCTTCATTGAATATCGTTTCGTTCTTGTGAATGGCTAATTCATTGTTCGATTTCCGCTGCTATACTCTCTAATCAATCAAACATAGATCACTGATCCTAACAAGTGGTATCAGAGCTGGTTAATCATTGATCGATCTAACAATTGATCATTGAAACTGCTAATTGATATCTGTGTTTGATTGAATTAGCGTATTCGCAAGAACTGGTTATAGATTATTGAATTTCTGTCGCTTTCGTTCATTTATTTTGAGATCTCTTTGGTTCAATTGGTTGTTGCGTTTTGTTCTAAATCTGTTTTAGCTTAAACGAATTTGATTGAATCTAAGATGACTACTCCTTCTAATGATCCTCACAATACCGGTTCCTCAACCAAGCCTCCGATGCTGGTTAGGACCGAGTAAACATATGGCAACGAAGAATGCTTCATCACCTGTCTGTTAACAGTTCAGGTTGTTGGACATCTGTGGTACATGGACCACATAAGCCTATGGTGAACAATCCGGAAACAATCAAATGGTTCCGAAGAAGAAGGAACAATACTCTGATGAAGATCGGAAACTATTTGAGATTGATGCTAAAGCCCATGGAATTCTGGCCATGGCACTGCCTAATGAAATCTATTCAGGCTTATGCATCATGAAACTGCTCATGATCTCTGGAATGCCCTGAAGGAACAATTCGGTGGCACAGATGAGGTCTTAGCAAACACAGAGAAATCCTTGCCCAACAATATGAGACATTCTCTCATAGAAAGGGTGAGACACTGACTCAATAGTTTGAGCGCTTTTCCTGCTTGATATCTGAGCTGAAAATGGTGAAACAGGAATACACCAATAGCCAGATGAATAACAGGTTCCTCAGATCACTGCCTGAGAGATGGGACACATACACCATTGTCCTACGCTCCAGTGCAAATCTGGATGGCCTATCTCTCACCCAACTTCATGGGAAACTACTTACATTTGAAAGAGAGATAGAGCAGAAGAGGAAACTGTCCTCATCAGGAAAGCTCACTGATGACTTTGTACCAGGCAACACTGCCTTGGTTGGTCATGAGTCAGAATATGCTACATCTGAAAGCAATTATGATGAGCATATTGATTTCTCTTCAAATAGTTCTGATCATGCATTTGTTGGTATTGAGAGTCATTCTGGCAGTAATAGTGACAATCTATGCTTCATTATGGATGATCTGAAAGGAATAGCTGATGATGATCTAGAGGAGATGGATATTCTGAGCCAAATGGCATTGATTAATATCAGATCTCAGAAGTTCTATAAGAGAACTGGCAAGAAATTTCCTGGACTCTCTGGCAAAACCAAAGTTGGTTTTGACAAGAGTAAGTGAGGTGTCACAAATGCCAAAGGTGGGACACTTTGCAAGGGAGTGTAGATCAACTGGATCTAACTCTTCTGCACCCTTTGTGACTTTTCCTAGTACTAGTCCACAAAACAGAGGGCAACATCTTGCTGGTTCTGGTCATCATTCACATCCTAGATCTCCTGCATACTTTGTTCCCCAGGGTCAAATGTCATATCCTTATCCCTGCTATTATATGCCTCAACCAAATCCTGTTCAAGCTCCAATTGCACAACAACCACAAGCATTGCCTGAACCACAACCTTCCCAATCTCATCACAAACTCAACCTCAACAACACAACTTCTTCACCCCAGGAGTTGTTGACTGGAGCAGTTTACCAGATGACTTGTCTGGTCATGAACAACTGTTCTCAGGTGCTGGTCAACATGGTGGTGAAAGTCCCTTTGGAAATCTAGCTCTTATGGCTTTGGATTCTGCTGATACTTCATCCACTAATGCCTCTACACCAAAGTATCACAGGTATCCTCTGAGGCAAAAGCCAAATTATGTTCTGAAACATGCATAGCAGCATTTGCATCTATTAGAGAAGCAAATGTAGCTTTAATCAACAAGAACATTGAGCTAGAACAAATAATTTCCAAAAGCAAAGCTGAATTTGAGTCTGTGCTTAATGATAAGAATGATGAGATTTACAAACTTAAATGCCAAATAACTGATGATAAGGCTAGGGAAGAGATACTTCTAGAGAAGTATAAAGATCTCAAAGAACCCTTGCAGTTACCCAGGTAGAGTGTGATAGATGGCTACAATCATGCAAAGGTTTTGAAATGCTTCTTAGTAAGCAATCTGCTTCCAATGAAGTTTGGCATTGGTTACAATCACACTGCTCCACCTACAGATTTTACTCCCAGAGCAGAGGTAGAATCTGATGGTGAGAGTAATAACCAATCCATCTCATCATGTGATCTACTTTCTGATACAACACAATCAGAAGTAGAAGTCAGCACCAAGCCCTCTGAGAACCTATCAGCTGATGTTGATGGTTCCACTGCTGACACTCACATGATCCATGAGTTGATCAACTCAGGAGTTAATTCTGAAAGTCCTGAAAGGACTAGAGAGCAGGATTTAACACCTGAAGTTCAAACTCCAACTACTGTCAGTACTGAAAAGAAGAAAACTATCAGTAGAAAGAGTTTGAAGACTACTAAAGAGGAAGTCAAGAAAGCAAACAATGCTTCCAAAGCACTGAAGAACAAGTCTTAGTTGCTTCACCCTCTTTAGTTGATGATCAACCTAAGATGAAGAAGAAACCATGTGAAGTATGTGGTTGTTCAATCATCTTACAGATGATTGCTGGTACAAAAGAGGTTCCAACTCAAACATAAAGAAGAATTAAAGAAAATGGTAAAAATGAAAACTGAGTTTGAGACCACATTTGTATCAGCAACATCAAATCCTGTACCCTTAAGTCCTTAAGAAATCCAAAAGGAAGGGGTTAAACAGGTGACAGCTGAGAGTGCTCAAAGAAGGTGCAACATAGGAACTTATCAAACTCCACTGGCAATGTGTCTGATGAGCTGAAAGCTTTATCACAAAATCAGACACAGCTGGTTATGATGGTTCAACATCTATTGGGAGAGTTAACCAATTAGATGCTCCTATGTTGAAACCACAGAAAAGGAGGTCCAAGCCAAAGGATTCCTCTTCTTCACCTCTTCTTCCTCTCAGGCTGTTGTTTCCAATAAACCTGTTAGTTTACCATCTGTAATGAGACCAGGCCCAAAACCAAAAAGGTTTGGGTCTCCAAAACTAACTGATTGTTTATTATTGCAGGGTTCTCAACATGCCAAAGTAGCATCTGGTATGTAGACAGTGGGGATCTATGCACATGACTGGGAACAGCTCTCTTCTTCATGACTACTCTCAAGGAAAGAAGGGCTTTGTTTCTTTTGGCAATGATGCTAGAGGTTACATCATTGAAATGGCTTTGTCTCCAATGGAGAAATCAAGTTTGATGATGTTAATCATGTGGAAAATCTCAAGTACAATCTCTTGAGTGTCAGTCAAATGTGTGATAAAGGCCATGTTGCTCTTTTCACCAGTCAGAACTGTAGGATTCTGTCATCCAAAGTTCTGCATTTGATTGATAAGGTGTTGGATGATCACACTCTCCTGAGAGCCAACAGACAGGAAGAGTGTATGCCTTAGATCTTTCCAAGAAAATAGATCTCAGAGGCAATCCTTGCCTATTTTCCAAAGCCTCTTCTCAAGAATCTAAACTGTGGCACAGAAGGCTGGGTCATGTTAATTTCAAAAATATGAATCAGCTTCCACAATAGTTTAGTCAGAGGCTTACCAATAAAGGAGTTCCACTGTGATGAAACCTGCACTGCTTGTTTAAAAGGAAAACAGCACAAAGTCTCATTCCCTCCTATTGAAGAGCCTAAGTCCACTGCCTGCTTGCAATTACTGCATATGGATCTATTTGGTCCTGTGAGAGTAATGAGCATGGCAAAGAAAAATACTGTCTGGTAATTGTGGATGATTACTCCAGATTGTATGGACTTTCTTTCTACATTCAAAGTATGAGGTTGCTCAGAAGATTATTCACTTTGTGTTGTATATTGAGAAGCAGTATCCCTTCCAGTCAAGTGTATTAGGGTGACAATGGAACTGAATTCAGAAACCATACACTTGATGACTTCTACTTCAAAGGGAATCAAAGGCAGTTTAGCATCCCAAGGACTCCAGAACAAAATGGAGTAGTGGAGAGAAAGAACAGGACCCTAATTGAAGCTGCAAGGTCCATGCTGGCTGACTCTGGTTTGCCACTGACCTTTTGGGCTGAAGCTGTTAACACAGCTTGCTATGTGCAGAATAGAGTCTTAGTAAATCAGAGGTTGATGAAGACTCCATATGAAGTTCTCCATCACTTGGCTCCTCTAATTTCATTTTTCAAAGCATTTGGGTGTCCCTGTTTTATTCTCAACACAAAGGATCAACTCCATAAATTTGATCCTAAGGTGGATGCAGGGTATTTTGTTGGTTATTCATCTACTTGCAAGGCATACAGAGTCTTCAACTGCAGAACAAAGATAGTTGAAGAGACTTTGCATATGAAGTTTAATGAATCTCCTTTGGACAAGATTCCACAAACCCTGTGGAGTGTTTGATTTGGACATACTGCAATATGTTCCTTATCAACCTCCAGCTGTTGCAGATCCTGTGGATAAATCATCTTCTGCAGCATGTCTTCCACCTGGTGGTATGATGATGATGATGATAATATCAATACTCACCTATTCAAGTTTAGTGACCAACTGCCTGTGTCTGCTAAATTTGATGTTCCTGTAGCTTCAGCAGTTCCATCCACAACAAATGCTGATGAGATCTCTGTTTCCTCTACATCTTTTGAGTTACCATCTAATTCTTGGTTTCAAGAGTCTACATCCACATCTGCTGCTGCTGAAGGTTCTACAAACACTTGCACAGATCTCATTGTTTATCAAGAACTGAAGAATCACCTCGTGTCTCAGATTATTGGTGATATCAATGCTGGTGTTTCAACAAGAAGTCAATTGTCTAACTTCTGCTTCTATGCTCTCTTCATCAGTCAGCTAGAGCCAAAGAACTACCATGTTGCTTTGAGAGACAATGGATGGGTTGAAGCTATGCAGCTTGAGCTACTTCAGTTCAAGAAACAACAAGTGTGGGAACTAGTTCTCTTCCCCCAGGTAAGTGTGCAATAGGCACTAAATGGGTGTTTAGGAATAAAAATGATGAAAATGGGCTTATTGTTAAGAACAAGGCTAGACTGGTTATACAGGGGTTTTCACAAGAAGAAGGTATTGACTATGATGAAACTTTGCCCCTGTAGCCAGACTAGAGGCAATCAGATTGTTTTTAGCCTATGCTGCATTCCACAATCTTAAAGTTTTTCAAATGGATGTCAAAAGTGCATTTTTATATGGTAAAATAAAGGAAGAAGTTTATGTGTGTCAACCACCAGGCTTTGAGGATAATAAACATCCTGAATGGGTGTATAAACTTGATAAGGCTCTTTATGGGTTGAAACAAGCTCCTAGAGCCTGGTATGAGACACTCTCTACTTTTCTTCTTAAGAATAATTTCACCAGAGGCTCCATTGATAAAACTTTGTTTATTAAGAAGGTGGATCAGCATAAGCTACTTGTTCAGATTTATGTTGATATCATTTTTGCATCCTCTGATCCCCAGTTGTGTGATGAATTTACAACACTAATGAAAAAGAGGTTTGAAATGAGTGCAATGGGAGAATTACAGTTCTTTCTAGGCTTGAAAAAAACAAAAGGCTGATGGAACCTTTATTCATCAGTCAAAATATACAAAAGATCTTTTGAATAAGTTTGATTTACAAAACTGTAAGCCCTGTTCTACTCCCATGTGCAACACCACACAACTGGATGCTGATCAGAAAGGTAAAGCTGTTGATGAAACACTTTACAGATGTATGATTGGGTCCTTGATGTATTTAACAGCTTCTAGACCAGATATTATGTTTGCTACATGTGTTTGTGCTAGATTTCAGACTGCTCCTAAAAGAGTCTCATTTGATTGCAATCAAGAGAATCTTTAGATATTTGCAAGGTACACAATCTCTGGGTTTATGGTATTCCACTGGACACTCTTGCAAATTAGTTGCTTTTTCAGATAGTGACTATGCAGGGTGCAAGTTAACTAGAAAGTTAACTTCTTGGTGGTTGTCAATTCCTAGGCAACTGTTTGATTTCTTGGCAGAGTAAGAAACAAACATCTGTTGCTACATCAACTGCTGAGGCGAGTACATTGCTGCTGCAAGTTGTACTTCTCAGGTACTCTGGCTTCAGAACAACTTCTGGATTATGGCATTAGAGACTAAGACTCCATTATTAATGGATAGTGCTTCAGCTCTGTGTATTGTCAAAAATCCAGTCCAGCACTCTAGGACCAAACATATAGAGATCAGACATCACTTTTACGGGATTGTTTTGAAAAAGGTCTGATTGATCCTAAGTTTGTGCCTAGTGCTGATGAGCTTGCAGATATTTTACTAAGCCTTTGGATAGTTCTACTTTCCAAAACCTGTGTTAAGGCTTGGTATGCTGCAGCTAGAATAAGTGACAACTACTGATGATTTCAGTAATAATTACTGGTGATCATTGGTACCCATGACATATAAGTACTGATGAGTCCTTTCACCTTCAGTAGTTTTTATAACTACTGACGCCAAATGCCCTCAAGTACTAAAGTACTTTATCTGTTCCAACTACTGATGTAGTTCCAACTGATGTAGTTACAACTACTGAAATCAGTACAAACAAATAAGTACTGACGTCCTATGAAACACCTGAAAAGCAGATGCAAAGTCTGATGAGTAAGTGTTGAGGACAGTATGAAACAGCTGAAAGGCTATGAATTAACGACGAAAACTACTGAAGAGAACTTTCTCTTCAGTTGTTTCTACAACTGCTGTTTCATTCTAAACAACTGAAGCAAAACCATGTCTTCAGTAGTTTTATAACTACTGATGACTAATACCAAGTCTTCAGCTGTTTACAACAACTGATGACAAAACCACTGTCTTCAGTAGTTTCACAACTACTGATGACAAACACCAAGTCCTCAGTTGTTTCATCATCTGAAGTCAAAACCATGGTCTCAATAGTTTTCTAACTACTGATGCCTAACACCACGACTTCAGCTGTTTCAACGTCTGAAAGGGTAATACCATGTCACAGTCGTTTAAAACTACTGATGACTAACACCAAATCCTTCAGTCGTTTTCTAACCCGTACCCTATAAATATCCCTGACCTAATCCTTCTGAGCTTCATCTTCTTCAAACCTAACGTTCATCTCTCCAAAACTTCTCTCTTCTAAATGGCGTCCATGCAAATCAAACCGCGACACAACTGTGTAGGTTACCTCACCAAATCGCCATTCTGGGCTAAGTTCGATAATGCTATTGATCTTATGGTCCAGTCACAATACAAAACGGCATTTCTTCTCAATCCAATCCTTCATGCCGAATCCCTCAAACAGTTTTGGATGAACGTCACCTTCACCACTGGGGAGAACAACACAGCGTCTCTCCGGTCGGTCGTCAACAACCACGAAGTGGTCATCACTCCCGAAATACTTCGTCAAACTCTACACCTGGATGATGCCACTTCTCCTGCTGGATATCCAAAGGGCACAACTGATTTATCCTTTGCCCACCATGGATATCAGGGCAACCTTAGTGCCTCCACAATATTGAAGAAACATTTCCATGACGCTGAACATCTAATCTTTCACATGGTAAATGTCTGTTTGGCTCCTAACACTTCGTCTTGGGATCAAATATCTACAAAGTGGCAGCAGGTAATGTATTCTATTCTTGAGCAACAGCCTTTAAATTTTTCAAAAATAATATTTTCAGAGCTCAAGGATATGGCTCAAAACTAACTGCTAACCGTTGGATATTATATCCGCGGTTCATAATGGCCATAATTTAACCAGCTTCAAGCTGAGGGACTTGTTGGCCTGGGAGTCCCTGCTATGGCTGTTTTGCCTGAAGTATACTCCCAGCACAACTCTGACCATCACTCAAATTGGCTGCCAAGCTGCGAAAACCCACGCAGCTGGAACCCACAGCCACCACCTCCAAATCAAAAGTCCACACCAAACCCACCAAAAAGAAAACCAAAAAGGCTACTCAGGGAAATGAGTCCCTTGAGGATGCCCCTGCAACACAAACGCAGGCCATATCCACTGTTCTAACCCCCTAGTGGATATAAGGACTCTTCCAGCCATAGCCGCTCAGGATTCCTCTCAACAGGAGCCTGCAGCAACCACACAAGGGGTACCCACACATCTGGGATCTTCCTCACTTGAGGGGATTGCCATTGAAGAGCACCTTCCTCCCCAGGTGCACACTGCTTCTATCCCTTCACCCATGCAACCGCCCCCCAAAGCCCTACATTGCTTGTTGCACAAGTGCTGACTCAGTTGCACTCCTCACCCCCTCCCCAGATACCAATTACTACTGGGAACACCTCTACCATTGAGGGGGAGGACCAAGTGCAGCTAGAACCCACAACATAGGGGTTACAATGTTCTCTCTCCTAGTGTAGCCATGGAGATTGGAACTTCTGGTGAGGCTGCCACTCTTCTAATGCGTCAGCATCTGATCAGGTTGTAGTTGGTACCATTACTAAGACCTTACCAGAGGCAACTGCTAATGACGGACATAGTCCTGAGGCAGGAAGTCCCCAGTACCAAGACAAAGGTGCACATGCTTCAACTGAGCTACACTCAGTGCATGTTCATCCTGATCCTATCAGGAGGTCAGGTGATCAGCTTCTGTGATGATGACCTGGGCTTTTTCTATGATGTTCTTGCCCAGAACACAATCCTTGAGGAGGAAGTCAGTAGGCTGCAAAACTACTTGACCAACTCTCTCAAGGAGAAAGACCATCTGCCTCCACCAACCCACAGATGGCACCTTCAGTTAAAGGTTCCCCAAACACTTTACCTCTCACTCCAATGAGCCTCCAGCTTCTGCTTTTGGCACTATCTCTCCGGGACAGAACCCCCCAGAGCAGATGGTTGCTGTATTCCAACAATCCAAACCTCTCATCACTCCCATTATCAATGAAATTGTTACTAAAGCCATTGATGAGAGGATTTCCTCAACTCTACAACCACTGATTGATAATGCTGTGCAAAAGACACTTTCTGCGGTACAAACCCCTACCACCAATGCATCCAAAAAGGGGGAGAGTACTGCAGTGAAAGAAAAGAAGAGGAAAAGAACAGAGGATGAGAAGGCAAAAGAACAAATCCAGGAGTTGGAAAAAGAAAAGCAACAACTGATCTATAAAAGAAAGAAAAGTGCTGATGATCAACCTACTGCTGAAGAAAATCCTTGGAAGAGCTGGTAAAAGATGCAGATGACACACACAGCCGATCCATGGATAAAATATTGAACAACTCTTCAAGCAAGGTTTGATACAGCCACATTAGATAGTGAGATCCAAAGTTGGAAGTGGAGGAGATTCAAACCCGATGGGCTGGGTATGATGTACTGGAGAAGGAGAGATTGGAGATCATGATCCGTTTCATTGCCAAATACTTAGGAAGATCTTTGATGGAGATTCGCGCGTGGACTAGAGATAGTATTTTGGCTATAGCCACCAGAATCTGTCTGTGTGAGCAATTCCATAGGGGATTATCATTGAAGCCCTTGATGAGGCTGGGGCTGGAAAAAGGTTTGAAATGGCAAGACTTACAAAAGCTAAACTCACAACCAAAATGCTGGAACAACCTTCCTTCCACCCACTCAAAAAAGCCTACCCCTCAAATCTCCAAACCAATCTCAAAGCCCAAATCTAAAAACCATAATCACAACCCACAAAACCAACTCCCTTACCCTCTAAACAACAACCGATGATGCACCAAGAAGAAGAAGAGAAGGGTGTTGAGGCTAGAAGAAGAAGAGAGGATGTGTGGAAGAAGATAGGCTGCCTCTGTCTGCAGTTCTAACATTGGCGAAAGCCAAACCTATGCCCATCACTCCCACCTCACAGATGGATGCTGTGAGAGTAAAGATTGAAGAAGAGGAGCAACAAAAGCTTCATGATGATGAAATGCTGAAAAGCATTGACAAAACTTATGCTGCTTCGTCATCAATTATCAGTATGAAGAAAGAAGCTCTGAGGTTGTACACTCTCGCCAACACATTTCAATATCAGAAAAAAGGGTGAGAGTATGGCCTGATCCGAGGGTGGCTCACAGGATTGTAAAGAAAGACATTCCTTCGAGATACAAGGGTCAAGTCAAGAGGATCATAGATGAAGAGATCACAGTGGCCCTTGTAGTATCACCCTGGGAGATTGTCGAAGATTTCAAGAAGGCCTACGAGAACTAAACAACCACCCCAGAAGATGCTAGAGAACAGAATTATTAAAAAGGGGTTAGTCTACAAGAGGCTTGAGAACTTCAAACAAAATGAGCTCAGTCTGTTACTCGAAGGGAATCATCCTGATGAGTTTGCATACAGACAAATTACAACAGTTGAGCTCAAAAATGGCAAACAGGCCAAGTACATCTCAGAGCTGTATGGGCGAGAAGGATTGTTTGATGGTGAAGCCGAGAACCTGACCATGGAAGAACAAATCATGTTTCTCAGAGCCTACACCAGAGAATCCTACAGGCTCATACACGGGAAGTAGATATCATGAATGGGATAACAACTCTGTGTCCAGTTCCCCAAAACAGAGTTCCCATTCATATCTTGCCTAACAAATATCTGAGATTTCTTCCCAGGCGGAGCTTATATGGGTCATTTCTCTACTGATAAAGAAGGAAAAAAAGACCAACCTTTCTGCCAACAATAAGTGGGAAAATAAATAAATTAGAGGTTTTGGCTGCATTGGTTCAGGGGGAGTTTGTTGGACCAAAAGAACCAATGAGCCAAGATCAGAAAACCTCTAAGTCCCACATGATATCACAACAACTGCTGAAAGCTTCATCAGCAGTTTGACAAGTGCTGAAGACTTCAACAGCTAAAGATAAAGTGCTGAAGTACAACAGCTGAAGAACACAAGTACTGAAGCTGAACAGCTAAAGAACACAAGTACTGAAGCTGAACAGCTGAAGAACACAAGTGCTGAAGCTGAAGTTCAAAGTACTGAAGTACAACAGCTGAAGAGTTTACAAGTGCTGAAGATCAACAACTGATGTACAAAGTCTGAAGACAAAGACTGAAGACATCAGCTGATGATATCTACTGAAGTAATCAGCTGATGAAACGTCTGAAGTTCAAGTCTGAAGATCAAGTACTGAAGTTTCAGTAGTTTGTCACAACAGCTGAAGAGTACTTCTTCAGTAGTTGTGATATCAGTAGTTTTATGTTTTTACTTTAGTAGTTTTGTAAAACGAATGAAGAGCTTGTTCTTCAGTCGTTGTAGTTTCAGTAGTTTTATGTTTGTAAGTAGTTATAACAACTGATAACACTTAGCATTATTGTAAGGAGATGTCAGCTGTTTGACATCTTCAGTAGTTGTGTTTCAGTTGAAATAATTTGTTAGATGTCACTATCAAGTGACATCAGCAGACGTCACATCTCTTATATAAAGAGGGTCGACCTAATTGTAATTGTGACATTTCGTTACCACGAAAGCGAATATTGAATGAAATATTTTGCAGAATTCTCTCTCTATAACCGTCTTTGTTCTTCATTGAATATCATTTCGTTCTTGTGAATTGGCTAATTCATTGTTCGATTTCCGCTGCTATACTCTCTAATCAATCAAACATAGATCACTGATCCTAACAGAAGTTGATCTACAACACCCTCTCAAAGATCAACAGAGCCTAGAGAGACTCTTATCTCTAGCCCCCATCAGAACCCATAACTGAGGTGAGTCCCACTGATATGGAGGGGACTCATGCAGATTCATTGCCACTACAGAAGGTGCCTCAATGGACCTTATGTACAATGGTAACATTTCTGAGACTGAATCTGTGGCAACCGTTCCTCTTGATGACTCTGAAATAGACATCATTAAGTAGGGGAAACCAGGGTGCCAAGAAATCACATTTGGTGGTGAGGCTAAACATACTAGGTATGTTACCTCATCTCCCCATGATTCTTAAAAGAAGATGAGGGAAGCATGCAACTCCTCATACAAGACCTACTATCTAAAGTCTCAAACCTTGAATCCATGGTTAGAACTTTAGAATAAAGGTCGGCCACTCAGCAACTTGAGATTGACAATCTCAAGGCTCAACTAGCTGATAAACAGATTAAGAGATCTGTTAGGCATGTACCTATTCTGGTCTCCTTGACCTCTTCCTCCAGCTCATCTAGCTCTCAAGATGATGTTACCAAAAAGGGCGAGAGTGTTCAGAGACAAACATCTGAGGACCCATAGAGCCAAACTTCAACTTCAACACTTTTAGCTCCCTTTACAACTTTGTCTGAGCCATCCCAAGTTGTACTTCAAATCGACCCAAGGATGCTCAGAGATCTCTAAAGACTCTTTTCCAAGTTTTGTTGAGATCCTCTATTGACCAGCCATGCCCTGATGCTGCCATGATGTACTTTGGAGCAGAGGAGCTTTAGAGGCTAAGTACACCTTCTACCACTATGGAAGAAGTTGGTCAACCTAAGGTCCAAGTGGAACCTGAGATTAAATTAAAGGGGAATTGAGGACTGATGGCCAACAACTGACACAACATAATCTGCACCTTCTCAAACTTCCGAAGCTGAAGTCAAAGCCTCGGAAGAACAACCTAATCTTCCGAAGCTGAAATGGAAGCCACGAAAGGATTGTTCTCTCTGTCCGAGGATCTAATCATCACAGATGCAATTCTAGAACTAGCATCTGAGGTGAATAGTGAGGACTTTCTGTATCAACTTCCTATTCAGACACCCTCACTGCCTCTCTTACAATCAGAATCCACTCTCCAAGAACCACCAAAGTCAAGCTCTTCAAAGGATAAGAAAGGGAAGAAGAAAATGAATGCAGAAGAGCTTCAGGAAGAGGAGAATATTGAAAAAGCTAAAAAGAAAAGGAAGACTTCCAACTGGGAAATTGCTAGCTGCCAACACAAAAGCAGTTGCAGCCAACCAGGAGGCTATCAACAACAAAAGGAGAGAAGAACTCAGTGACCAGCTCATCAAGTTTGGAGCTGCCAATGAAGAAACACTCCTGCTACCATTAGAGGAGTTGGTGGAACTAGAAAAGGCAACCAGGCTATAGAAGGAAGCAGCAAGGTTGGCCTTAGGGAAGAAAAAGAAAAGGAATAGAGGGAAGCTGACATACAACTCAAGAAGGAAAGGATAGATTTTCTAACTTCCAGAGGCTTCTCTCTTCAAGAACTGTCTCCACATAATGATCAAACGATCCTTTGGCTCTTCAACAAAGAGCAGGATCAAATGGAGAAAAAGAGAAAAAGAGTTGCAAGAGAAAAGTGAAGGAGAAGCAGAAGAAGGAAGAAGAAGCAAGGGTCACTACAACCAAGAAGATTGGTGAGAAAGCCTGGATGAAAGACTATCCCCGGCTCACGGCTTCTCTGGAAGGCAGGTGGGTCCCATGTCTGAAAGGACACTCCAACGGATTGTTAGTGAAATCAAGGCTGACATTCATCTGGGAAAAAGGAGAGAGATGTACAGAAGGGTACAGGGGATGACCTTCACACCAACCACTCAACCCCAACCTGAAAACCAATTCCCTCTCCATTCACTATCAAAACTAAACCTTTCACCCCTGAACCCATACCTTTACCCTCATCCACTCCATCTCCTTAACCACCCAAACTACCCATCCTTCAACCCTAAACACTTACCAGAACCCTACACCTCATCCTACCCAATAACCCTCCAAAGCATCCCCTCAGCCTTCCAAACATCTCTCTCTAGAGGAGTTCAAGGCAATTAAGACAAAGCTCACCAACTGCACAACTTTGAGCAATCTCTCCTGTGAGGAAGACTCTGTCAAACTAACCTATGTTAATGGATCTTCACGTTCCCTCACAAGAAATCAATTTCTTGATCTTCCTAGAGGAACATTAGACCATGCTGCAAGACTTCTAGGCCTCAACTTAGATTCTTTGAATGATAAAGAGAAGAGACTAAGAAGAAAGCTGGTGACTCTACTAGATACAAAGAAAGAGGACAAGATTCCTAATAAGTCTCTTGTGCCTAGAAAGAAAATAATCCCGTGGAGGTTCGATGAAGCTACTCACAACTTTGCTATAGAAAGAGAGAATGGTGAAGTCAAAAGGCTGAATGCCACATCTCTGCTACACTCTAGCAGGTTTGATATGCTGAGTTAGCAAAGAAACCATTCTTCAACCCTCCAACTCTGAAACTGCTGCTCTTAGTAGAAATCATCTCAGTAGTCTTCATCTTGCTGAGCTAACTGCAAAAGCTAAGATTGAAGAAGAGTTGAAGTTGAAAAGAAAGGAAGACAAGGATAGACCTCCCACCAAAGGCACACCTTTCTATAGATGGTGGAGGGTCCTGAATTGGAACCTATAGTTAGATGGGAATATGATTATAGCTCCCATTAACTAACTCTTTTCAGAGGGCCACAACAAAGGGTACATATCATTCAGGGTGATAGATTGGAGTTCCTGTCAACTAAGGATTTGTACAAACTTCTCAACACCACATCAGGGAAGAACAAGGAAACTGACAAATATTTACTTTAGTTGGTGCCGAAGGTTTTGAGGTGCAGAAACAAGTGAGGTTTTGGTAGCATCAGCCTAGGGGGAGTTTGTTGGATCAAGAAGAAGGCTAGTGCAACCAAAACCAAATCACTTGGACAAATTTTGGTGCTACTTACAAAGGCTTCGAAGCCAAGTGGAACTTCCGAAGGAAGTAGAGTTCTTCCGAAGACAAAGTGGAAGATCAATTTCCGAAGACAAACTCTACTTTTGAAGTCAAAGAACTTACTCCGAAGATCAAGTCTAAAAAGAAGAAATTAGAAGACTGCTTCCGAAGTATGAAGAAAGAAGAAGTCCTCAAGCCTCGGAAGAAGTAGCCTCTTCCAAAGTATAAGTGGCTTCGGAAGTATTTGTTCTTCCAAAGCCATTTAACCTTCAGAAGACAGTGCTATGAATCAGTTGACATAAGTATGGTCTCTGACACTCCACTGCAGACCTCTGATACTGCATGGTGCTTTCTCAAAGAGCCATGTAGTTGACCATACTTTATTCCACTATTCACCTTCTATGATAGTACAAGTTACCAACTTTAGTTGGTAACAAAAGATAAGTTAGGGACATGTCCTAACTACCATATCCCAGATAAGACTTTATCTGAGATACCTTAAACTATAGCTTTGTAGTATTAGCTTTAGTTATAGGATTCCAGCATGTATCAAAGTATATCCGGCTGTAGGTAGTATTATATATAGTTTCTCATTGTAACTCATAATATATGCTTGTAAGATTCTTGTAACATTTGAGTTGAGAATCAATATATGCAAGTACCTTGAAAATTACTTCTTGTGTTCTTTACTACTTATTATATTGTGATCAACTCTTATAAACTCTGCCTTCATCCAAGTGTAGTTCAAGTGAGTTTGAGAGAAAAACAAAGTGTTAAGTGACATAAACCGATCCTGCATAGACAGTTGTTACACCTTTAGTCTTAGATTCCCCTCATCTTCATCAGAAGAATCATTGGGGGATGAGATGATTGGAGGAGAGTCCTCTCTCTCATCCCTAGCTTTAGGTTCTTGGCTACTAGTTTTCCTCTGCTCACTAACATCCTCAGTTGAGAAGTCACTGGGCTGAGTTGCCATGGTTGAGGTCTTAATGACGTAATCACTTTCAAAAGTGAGAGCCTCTTCCATATGGACATCCTGAACATGTTTAGAAGTGTCCACCTCAGTAGTAGGTGACTGATGTGGGATAGAAATCAGATACTCAGGAGCATTCATCTCCTTTTGAGTAGAGAAAAAGAAGAGAGAATCATGATATTCACTGAAACCTAGATCTTCATCAATATAGAAGTCAAGGTTGGGGATTGGTTGGTTAAGATCTAAAGGCTAGGGGTGGTAACTGTCCCCTAAAGGTTGATCACTTGAGTGTTGAGACTCAGAGTGATGGCTTAAGGTAGTTTGGTTTATGAGCTCATCAAGCTGATCATGAGGAACCTTAGCACCGATCATAGAGGAATGGGAGCGGTTTGCTCCTCAGGAGAAGTGGAAGCTCCAGTGTCCACTTCTTCCTATGTGGGTAAGTATATGGGGGCCTCCATAGACTGAATAGTCTGAGTAGGGGTTCATTTGTGTTTTCTTTGGTAGGTGAGGGTGATTTGTGGGTGTTTAGGTGGTTGGGAAGTAGAAGGTGTGGGTTCAACACTAGCTGGTGCTGCTAGGTTATCACCTTGAGCAATGAGCTCTAACATTTTTGGAACCAGGGCTGTTTCTACCCCAGAGAAGCCAACATTGGAATTTCTCATTATCTTAAAGATGCCGAGCTTCATCTGTCCCAGTTTAAGAATATTACCTGTTCCCCTTAACTGTGAGCCCATTTCATAGTTAAGAATGTATTGAGCATATCTAGGGAATATGTAATACTCTAAGGAGTCCAAGTTTGCAAGAAGATTAGTATAAACAAACTAAGAATACCTGAAATTGACTCCCTGAACCATCCCATAGACAATGAAGGAGAGATCCTCAGGAATCTGGTCCCACCCACCATGCTTGTTTGATAAGCTGTAGATAACCACATGGAGCAGGAATTTCCATTTGGATGAGACCTTTCCTTTCCTAAAGGTCTTTACAGAGTAATCTCCCTCACATCCCATCTTTACAAAGGACTGGTTAACAACTTCCTTGGGAATGACCACCTCAACTTCTTCTTTATCCAACTGAAGATGCATGTTGATGATGGCCGGAGTGATGAAGACTGTTCTCCCCTGCGCTATGGCAGACAGTGCCTTCTCCCCATCCATGATGACCTCTTGGCAGGTCTTCTATAATTCTAGCAAATGATCCTCATAAAGTACAGGATCAATGGTCAGAGAGGTGAAGTAGTTTGACAAAGCCAAGAAATGGCAAACCTTGAGAAATGTGGATCTTTCTAAAAGCTTAATAGAGCAACCTGATTATGTTGTCTGTGTAACTGCATGGTAAAGTTCGGATCATTTCTGTGAGGAGGGTTGGCCATTTTGAGATAGCTTAAGAATGAAGAAAGAAGGAAGAAAGAAATTTTAGAGAGAAATTTGGGTTTTTAGGTCAGGAGGAAGAAGGAGATGATAGAAAGAGGGGGAACCGTTGGGTTTATATGTGAAAAAAGATTTCAGATAAACTTTAATGAAAGAGGATATATTTTGAAATCTAGATGTCGGTCCCACCTTCGAAAAAGTAGTTTACTTTTGCTCAAAAAGTAGTATTCTTGGAAGTCAAAAAGCTTCCGAAGGTAAATTATCTTCAGAAGTTTTAATGAAAAAGCTTTCGAAGCTAAAATGACTTCGGAAGATTTTCCTGAGAGCTGTGAAAATTTTGCTTCGAAAGAAAAATTAAGACTTGAATGCTTTGTTAGCTTCTGAGAGTTAATTTGCTTCGGAAGAAAATGGTCCTTGAAAACATATAAGTGTCTGAGACAAGCATTTAAGCTTCGGAAGATATTTCAAAAATTTCTTCCAAAGGTAAATTTATTAGATAGTTATATATTTTGAAGGCATGATTTTCTTTCGAAGATAAAAACATATCTTTCGAAGGATCAAAATTTTCAAAAATCTAAGGAAAGTCTTCAAAAAGATTTTCATCCAAAGAAAACAAGAGCTTATGAAAGTGATGAACTAGACAACTTAGGACATACAAATTTTAAGAAATAATAAGAATTAGTTTTAAGAAAAACCTACTCAAAGTTTATTATCCCAATAGCTGATATTAGATATTTGAATCTCTATTCATCAAAAGCTTTTGTAAACAGATCAGCATATTGTTCATTTATGTAAACTTTGACTAGTTTAATTAATACCTTTTCATAGTTATCTCTTATTAAATGATACATGATGTTGATGTGTTTAGTCCTTGAGTGCTGCATAGGATTCTCTATGATAGAAATAGCACTATTGTTGTCTATGTGAATGGGAGTCTCCTTGAAGTATACCCATAGTCCAACATCTGATTCTGAATCCAAAGCACTTGAACACAGCAGCTTGCAGCAGCAATGTATTCAGCTTTAGCAGTTGATGCAGAGACACATGATTGTTTCTTGCATGCCATGAGACAACCCTTCTACCGAGAAACTGACATCCCTCAGATGTAGACTTTGCAGTCATGTTGCAACCACCATAATCACTATCTGTATATGCATATAGATTAAAGTCCGAATTCTTAGGATACCATAAACCAAGTTTTGAAGCACCTTTAAGGTATCTTAGAATCCTTTTGACAGTGATAAGGTGAGACATCTTAGGGTTGGCTTGATATCTTGCACAGATGCAGGTGGCAAACATAATATCAGGCCTGCTAGCTGTAAGGTACATAAGATACCCATCGTAGCCCTGTATAAGTGTTCATCTACACACTCCCCCTCAAGATCAGGTCCAAGAGAGTGGTTTCTAGCTATGGGTGTCTTAGCAATCTTACAGTCAGTCATGTTGAATCTCTTGAGTATGTCTTGAACATACTTTGACTGACTAATGAAGATGCCATCTTCAACTTTCTTCACTTGAATTCCTAGAAAGAAATTGAGTTCCCCCATGGCACTCATTTCAAATCTGTCCTTCATCAGCTTCTCAAAGTCTTTGCAGAGCTTTAGATTAGTTGATCCAAAAATGTTGTCATCTACATATACTTGAACTAGAAATATGTTATTTCCCTGTCCTTTGATGAAGAGAGTTCCATCTATGGTACCCCTCCTATATCCATGTTTGAAGAGATACTAAGATAGAGTCTCATACCACTTCATGGGTGCCTGATGCAGCCCATAAAGAGCTTTGTCAAGCTTGCAGACATAATCAAGATGATCAGGATCTGTAAAACCAGGTGGCTATTTGACATACCCCTCTTCATCAATCACTCCATACAAAAAAGCACACTTTACATCAAATGCCAAGAATATCCTAACAACTTCCAGTCTTGCTACAGGAGCAAAGACATCAGTGTAGTCAATCCCTTCTTCTTATGTGTACCCTTGAACAACTAGTCTAGTTTTGTTCTTGATGATAAAGCATCTATCATCCTTCTTGTTCCTAAATACCAATTTGGTACTAATGGTAGTCTTCCCATGGAAGAGGACAAAGGTTCCAAACTTCCTGCCTTTTGAAATAAAGCAGCTCCTATTGCATAGCTTCAACCCAACTTCCATCCTTTAGAGCCTCATTAATTTTCTTTGGCTCTATCTAGGATAAGAAACAAGAGTGAAGAAAAACATTTGCTTCATGGGTTTTTCCTCTTGTTCTTACCCCTATGACAACATCTCCAATGATGTTTATGGTGGGGTGAGACTTGTGAATCCATAGCTGAGGGATCACAACAAGTTGTTGAAAGAGATCTAAATTAGAGAAATTTAGATCTGGCATGGATGTTTCTCCCACTACATCATCACACTTATTAAGAGAGACTTGATACAATGAGTGTGTGACATCATTGATGTTGTCATCTATGGAGTGGTTATTAGCATCAAGAAATACCCGATCACTGTCACCACCTCCATTGTTTTCTTCTATATTTGAAGCATCTTTATCCTGGTGTAAAGCCTCTGAGCTGGAATTTGAAGGCATCCCAAATGTATCAACTGATTTTGTCATTGTGGTGCTGATAAAAACCTCATTTGTAGAAGTAGTTCCAACTGGAATTGAAGATGTATTACATGAAGGTCTTCTTAGCTCAAATCTTGGATCAGGATCACCTGTATTTAAGTTTTCTATAGATCCTGAAACAGTCTCACAAGATTTGTTAAAACAGTTGGTAACTAAATCAAGATCAAACAACCAATTAGGACTAGAACCAGCTACACAGGGTGTGTGTTCATTGAAAGTCACATTGGCTGACTCCTCAACAATTCTAGTTCTAAGATTGTATACTCTATAAGCCTTAGCTTGGCAAGAGTATCCAATAAAGTGTCCATCATCTAATTTCTTAGCAAATTTAACAATTTGATCTTTGGTATTCAAGATGGTGTAAGGACATCTAAATGACCTGAGAAAACCAATGAAAGGTTTCCTCTTGTGCCAAAGTTCATAAGGAGTCTTGCCATGAGTCTTAACCACTAAAACTTTGTTTTGCACATAGCAGGCAGTGTTGACTGCCTCTGCCCAGATGGTGATGGGCAGCTTAGAGTCAGACAACATGGTTCTTGCGGCTTCAATCAGTGTACTGTTTCTTCTCTCAGCAACACCATTTTGCTAAGGAGTCTTGGGAGCACTATATTGTCTTGAAATACCTTTTTCATCACAAAATGTATCAAGATTTGGTTCTTGAATTCAGTTCCTTGATCATATCTTATGATTTTGACCTAATGATCAGATTGATTCTCAATCTTTTAGGATGAAATTCTTTAGAATCTAAGGAGTCTCATCCTTAGTTCTAAGGAAGAAGACCCAACTGAATCTTGTAAAGTCATCTGTGATCACTAAACAGTAAGAGGTCCTTCCTAGACGCATTACATTAGTAGGGCCAAAAAGATCCATATGTAACAAGTGTATGGGTGTAGTGATGGAGTTTCTTTCCTTAGACTTGTGAGATACCTTATGTTGCTTCTCTTTCAGGCATGCAACACAATGGTCATCACTTGTAAACTCTTTCTTTGGCATTCCAGTTACCAAATCATTCTTAATTAGTTTATTCATTATCTTAAAGTTTAGATGGCGCATTCTTTTATGCCATAGGAAAGACTCATCACGATTTGTTTTAGATAGAAAGCATGAACTTCTCTGGAGGGAGATGTTTCTTGCAAGTCTATCTTGTACATGTTTCCTTTCCTAGGGCTCTAAGCAGAATATGCTCATGAGGAATGACCACCCTGGGCTTGAGAACAATGCACTCATGGTCAGTAAAGAGCATGTTATGACTCTGATCATAAAATTGGGATACACTTAGAAGATTGTACCCAAGCTTCTTGACAAAGTTTACCTTTTCAATGCTGAGCTTACCATTTATGACCTTGCCCCTTCCAGAAATGTAACCACCTTCATCTCATCCAAAAGCAACTGGTCCTCCATCAATCCTTTCAAAGTTCTGGAGTAGTGAACTATTGCCTGTCATGTGCCTGGAACAACCACTATCAATGATCCAGACATTCTTGTTTGTCTTGAGCTATCCCTGCACAAAGAAAATGATTAGTTACATTTGGAAACCCAAGCCTTATTTTTCTTGTGCTCTATAAGAGAAACAGAAGGTAATGTAATAGTAATAGATCCTATGGTTGTGCTTGGATGATCTTGAGTTGTTGTTGATGGAGAATCTTCAGTCACTTGGTCTTTCTTAGACTTTCACACCACCTTTGGAAGCTTGGACTTGACCCTCAATACTTTGGAAGCTTTTGAGACTTCAGAAGTTTTGATGACTAGACCTTCAAAAGATTCTGAAGACACTGCAACAGACTTCATTGCTTTGGAAGTATTCCTTCCTTCCGAGACCAACTTTTCTTCTGAAGGCAATTTTCCACTTGTCTTATTCTTAGATTTGGATCTTCCGAATGAAACATATTTTCCTTTTGAAGCTTGAATCTTCTTAGAACTTTTGGAAGTCCTTGTTTTGGTTATATGAAGAGTACCTTTAGGATTGTATGGACAATTATTAGCAAGATGAGCAGTACTTTTACACATGACACACTCCATTTTCTTCTTCCCAAGAGCCTTCTGCCAAGAACAAGACTGACTTTAGTCACATCCCTTCTCCACTCTCATCTTTGCAGATGCTGAGATAGTTCTTTTGGGCTTAGGACTGTTCTTGGAGTTGGATGGTCCAGGTTGTGTAGCAATGGTACATAACAGATCAGCCTTCTTCTTGGTATTGAGATGATTTGAACACGAACCAAAACTCTTAGCAGAAGAGTTTAGGTTGATGTCTTCAGTCTTTACTACTTCAAACCCTACAGAGATAAAAACTTGTTTCTGCTTAGAGTCAAAAGTAGCCTTGATCTCTTAAGCCTTCCTAGCTTTTCTTTTGCTCTTTCTGATCAATTTCTTTCTTATTGACTGGTCATCACAGTCTTCTTCTTCTCCTCAGAAGGATAGTGGCCCTTTTTAGAATCCTCTTCTTCACTCTTCTCAGAGTGATTCTTCACTATCACTTCTTCATCCTCTTCAGTCAAAGGATCTATGAGAGGAATCTCATCTTCATAAGTTCCACACCTAGGTAATCTTACAGACAAGGTTGTGTGTGGAGGAGCTATCTCATTTGATCCTAGTCCCTACCTATTTTGATAGCACACTTTGTTATGTAAGGATGTGGATATCATGTTCTTTAAGGTCTCTTCTTCAAGAACACACTTTTCTACCTTGGCTTTGCTAATCACAAGCTTAGCCTGACACTCAGTTAGTATAGTTATGAGATCTTTGATCTGAGTCCTAAAGATTGTATGCTCATGTTTTAGAACTGAAATGGTTTTATCTAAGTCCTCAATCTTCAGTTATAATCGTTTTTAGACTTTCTAAAATTAGCTTTTAAGATATTCAAGGACTCAAGATCAGGTCTTATTTATAAGTTATAGGACCTGTATTTGTTAACTTTAACAATGCATTCAGGGGTACATAGACGTTCCAATACCTTGGCTTTATCATGATCTGCCATCAGTGCTTGGTTTGGAGAAGCATCTTCCACCTGAAAGCTCCAGTCAAAGCCTCCTTCTTCAACAAAAACAGCAACCTGCTGCTTTGGCTTCTCATTCTGGGTAGCTTTGTCATTATAGTTTGGTCTGGATTGTGCTTGGCCACCATTTGTTCTTGGTGCCTTACACTCCCTGGAAAAGTGGCCATCAAGTTACAGTTGTAACACTTGACTTTGCTTTTATCCAGCCCAAATTTTCCACTGGTTGTATTGCTGGAGAACTTCCTTCCAGTCTGCTTGTAGAACTTCTTGGCTCTATGAGTGAGAAGAGCCATTTGCTGGACTATTTCCATGTACTCCAAATCATCTGGATGGATACAGTCTAGGTCTTTAAGGGTGAAAAAAGCTGCCACAACTTTCATCAGAAGACACAAAGGCTTGAGAAGAACTTGTCTCTTGGAATGGGTTTCCTTGAGTATAGTTCTCTCTTGGTGTCTGTGGGAAGGTGATGAAAGGACCCTTTGGTGAGTTGTCAGGGTAGCATATGAGATGATGTTGGGGTTCTATGCTATCCCTTTCAACCACATGAAGAACTAAACCCATTTGATTATTGGAGTTGCCAGATGAACCTTACATGTTCATCTCCATCTGGTAGCCACTAAGAATCCCATATAACTCTATCAAGGTGAGACTTTTTAGGTTCTCAGTCCTCTTGATAACCATACAGTAGTGTGTCCATTGCCTAGGAAGTGAGGACATGAACTTCCTTACAATGTCTCTGTTCTCAAGAGCAACTCCTCCATCTACTAGGGTATCCACAATCTCAACATACTTGAAGTATTGATGAGTCATGGTTTCACCTGCTTTAAAGGTGAAGTTTTCAAACTACTACTTCAGGAGATCCTTCTTGTTCTCCTTTGCTTCAGAGGAACCCTCATATATCAGTTTCAGTGCATCCCACAACTGCTTAGCTGTTTTGCATTTCTTGAAACCTTTGTATACAGAGTTTGGAAGAGCAGTCTGAAGGGCTGTCATGGCCTTCCGGTCAATCTATACTCTCTTTCTATCTTCATCTGAGGAATCAGACATAGCCTTGGGGATCATACCACCACCAGTAGCAGAAGGGGTGAATGGTATGTAAGGTCCATTCTCAACAAACTCTCATATTCTTGATTTTAGAGACCTAATGAAACCTTCCATTCTTAGGCACGAGGCATCAAAGTCTTCAAGAGTGATCAGTGGGGACTTGTTCGTGGTTCCAGTTTCCATATCAATTTTGGAAACGGCTGCCATTTGAAAAGTTTAGTATTTATGTGTGTAAGGGATCTAAAGATGGTGAGATCTTATATCAAGAGGAGAATAAACTTAACTCAATCCTTATCGATTACAAAAAGGATAAAGTACATGAAGTAGAAAGTTACAGACTAAAGACCTCAATGTATAGTTATCAAAAGCATGGACCTTTTCACCAACTCATGTAAGTTGGTGACTTTACAGAGTTACAGCGGAAAGGGGTCCAACTTTATGGAAAAGTACATCAGATAAAGCATGTTGTTAAAAGTCTTTGAAAGAAATCTGTCTTCAGGAGTTGAGCTTCGGAAGACTTTGTCTATTGAAGCTTCAGAAGACTTCATCTTTGGCTTTGGAAGATATTGGTCTTGGCTTTGGAAGATTTCATACTTAGAATATTTCTATTGCATGTGTGAAACTTCTGAAGCATTCTTCTTTAGTGTACTTGTGCAGCATGCATGAGAGACTTTGGATGTTTGGGTTGTATTAGCCTCTTCATATAATCTCTACAGTTATCTTCCCATTGAAATCATGTCTAATGGCAGAACAGTTTACACATATTCTCGTGTTCATCTGAACAAGCCTCTTTATCTCACCATGTCGAGGTACATTAGGAATCAAGTCCTTAATCAACATCTATACAAATCTTGGATATAGGAGCCATTTGTCTTTCTTCAATGCCATAATATTCTTTGTCATGCAGTTAAATATGAGCTTGGCAATGTTTTCCTTTTGGCCTCTACAGAAAATAATCATGGCCCTTGCTCAATCCAAGTTTAATCCACCCGAACCTCCTTTTCTATGATCTAGGCACATAATAAACACGTGGATAATGTATTTCCATTCTTTGGAGAGAAAATATTTCTTGATCTCCTTTCTTGTACCAAATGGAGGCCCTTCATAACCAATGATTCTAAAACCCTATAGCACATTCGTCTCAGACAACATCACCTCTTCTCCATAATCATCCTCTAACCTTAAAACTCTCACAATGATCTCAATAATAATGACAATGTCATGCTTTATAACTCTTGCAACTATCTGATATGGGTTTGACCTGGTGTCATATTCTGCCGTTCTCCAAAAATCTCTGCTGTGAAGATCATAAATAGTTAGTGAATGAGAAATGAAATATGAGATAGATGAGTTCCTAAGTCATCTAATACGGTCTCTAAAACTTGTAGCTTTTGGATTGCGATAATCCAAAAGAGCCGTAATATTGTTCCTATCATTGAATGTGAGATTCGCCATTTGACTAAAAAAAAAAATAGAAGAAAGTTAGAAAAGGGTAAAACAACAAATAATAAAAATAATGAACAATAGTTATTAAATATTAAAGAAAAACAGTCACAGTTTCGCTAGGCCAAAACTATAGTTTCGGCGGGGCGAAAGTATAGTTTCACTGGGATAAGGGAAACTGGACAAGAGTTGAGAGAATCTATAGTTTCACTGAATTCACTCATGCGAAACTGTCAAGTTCGCATGTGCAACATAACTAGACGGTTTCATAGGAATTTGATGAACTTTCATTCAGATTCGCAGAAAGTTTATCTAGTTTTGCTCATTTTATCAGCGAAGACTAGCGAACCATTGCGATTAGGGATCCCCTAAAACACGGTTAAAACCCAAATTGATGTTTAGGAATCAGTTCGAAACACCCGCCTAAACACAAAATCACACACAATCGAAACAGAAACGAGGAAAAAATTGATTTCAGCTACGGGGTCAAACTACGGTTTGAACGGGTCAACAAAGTCGATTTCGAAAATGAGAACATAATTTCGCATAATCCATTATATAGCCCATAGTTTCGCTGACAATGAAACTATATTTTCGCCCGACAAAGAGGTTATTACAAAAAGCTATGAGATGAGCGAGAATACTGACGAACCTATAGTTTCGCTCCATGAAACTACCGGCGAAACAAAAGTTTCAGTTTCGCTGACAACAACTTTTACTTTTCCTTTATACAATTTTGATTTTTCTTTTAATCAATAGATTAAACCAAGACACAAAAACATTCAAGAAAAATATAATCGCCCCACATGACTAACACCATTTCAGAAAGATAGAAAGAGAAAATAAGATAAAATAAAATTAATTAAAATAAAAAAATAAAATATTTGAGAAAAAAGATTAAAAGGATATTGAAACACTTCATGCTGAAGAGATTTTCCGGAAAATCACTGATTGGCGGGATTGATGATATATTTGTCCTTCTAAACTCATGCCTTCTTCTTTTCAGCGAGTAATCAGCACTTTCCATTATATTTTGAATTAATATGAAGAAAACTCACATGACTCAGTCCCCACAGACATTTGACAAAGTACCTGTCCTGTCCTCATGATATATTGAATAATATGATTAACTCTACTTGATTTTCTAATAGATAATACAACTATGAACTTATCATGAGAAACACAAAGCATATTATTTCAAAGAACAGATGATGAGAGTTCTAGGTCTATACTCACGTATAACAGAAGATGATTATTTGAACTTAATTGATGGGCGCTTCAGGTCTATACTTACGTATAGCAAAGAAGATCATCAAAACATGATGATGAGAGCTCTAGGTCTATATCTACATATAATAGAGGATCATCACTCTAGGCCAATGTTCACACATAGCAGAGGGGATAAGCATGTGATATACATCTTAGAAGTGCTTGAACAAGGGACACTTATAGAGCTAGCAAGCAACATTATTTTGGACAAGAGGAAAAGGATTTGAGAATTTCTTTGAATGAATCAAAATAGAGTTTATGGCGCTCTCAATCCATTTTGAACAAGGACATGTAACTTTGTGAAGGCCAAAATGTCAAGGAGATATTCCTAGTCACCAAGTTTCTTATCCTTTTAGTTTAGCTTTAAGATCATTGTCTACTTTGTATTTTGGCTGAGCCCATCACACATATCCCAACAGAATACAATAACCTCCTTTAAAACTTTTAGTCAGATAAAATTTTAATTGTAGGATTCCCCATTTTTTATGTTATTCTCCCCTAAAATTTGTATGTATCAGCAAGATAATATAAATTTCAAATACTAATTTATATATATATATAATGTAAAATGGTGAAGGACTATGAGGGAAGCACTCTCGGGTCGGTTTTTTTGGGGTGGGGGGATAAGCTTGTGAAGAAGGAAGCTTATCCCTGCCCCGACTGTCAGCTGCTGGCTGGCATAGAAGTTAAAAAAACAAAGTTTCAAAAAGATATTAATCCCAACATAAAGACCAGTTCATAAAAATGAGGTTTATTAAAAGTTTTAGTGAAAAGATCTGCTTTTTGATTTTTTGTGTCAATAGAAATAATATCAATAAAACCTTTTTATTGAGCATGTCGAATGGCATGAATTCTTGTCTCAATTGGTGTGAGAATGATGAATTGGATTTTTGACGATCCTGATGGCTGCTTCATTATCATAAAATAATGGAGTATGAAGGAAGTTAATCTCATAATCAATCATTTGGTGTTGTATTCATAACATCTTAGAGCAACAGCTAGATGCAACTATATACTCTACCTCACCCGTGGAAAGAAACACATTTGTTTATTTTTTGCTCCACCATGATACGAGACAATTTCAAAGATATTGACAACCACCTATGACTAATTTTCTATTCATCCTGCAACCATTAGAATCACTATCAGAATAAGCATGCAAATCAAAATTACCACCATAAGAATAGCACAAACCCAGACGAGAAGAGCTCTTTAAATAACAAAAAAATTGTTTGACCGCCTTTTCATGAGACTCCTTTGGGTTAGCTTGGTATCGAGCATAGTATCCCACGACAAAGGTGATGTCTGGGCGACTGATGGTAAGATACATTAGGGAGCCAATCATTGATCTATAGAGATGAGGGTCAATAGATTTCCCGTGTTCATCAGGAGTGAGACATGTCTGAGGGTAAATAGGGTAAGCTTAGAAGAGGCACATCCATCTTGAATTTCATAAGGATTTCTTTGACATAATTTTTCTAATGAATAAAAATGCCTTTAGGCTTTTGTTCTACTTGCAGGCCAAGAAAGAAGCACGTCTCCCCCATCATGCTCATTTCAAAGCGACTTCTCATAAGTTCCTCAAATTCCCGACAAAGCTTAGGGTTGATGGAACCAAAAATAATGTCGTCAAGATAGACTTGCTAATTAACATCTCACCATTAACTTCTTTCTTGAATAAAGTCATATCGATTGTGCCACGAGAAAAATCATTGCTTAGAAAATCTTGTGTAAGAGTTTCATACTAGATGCGAGGGGCTTGATGTAAACCATAAAGAGATTTATCAAGTTTGTAAACTTTATCAGGATAGCATGGATCCTTAAATCCTAGTGGTTGACACACATAAATATCTTCATCAATATCTCCATAAAGGAAGGCACATTTGGCATCCATTTGATAGACTTTAAATGCTTGTGAGCGGCATGGGCGAGAAAGATTCTGACTGCTTCTAGACGAGCCATAGGAGCAAAAACCTCAATGTAATCTATCCCTTCCTCTTGAGCAAATCTTTGAATAATCAATCTAGATTTGTTCCTCACCACTATGCCATGATCATCTGGTTTGTTTTTAAACTCCCATTTTGTTCCGATTGGACATTTGTTTGGTGGAAGATCAAAAAGTGTCCACACTTTAAGTTTTCTAAATTGTTGAAGTTCCAACTACATGGACTCAACCCAGCAATGATCCTGAAGAGTTGCATGGACATTATTTAGAATAGTTTGTGATATGAAACAAGATAAAAGACACACGTTTATTAAACTAGATTGACTCCACATCCTAACACCATCAGAAATAGATGCAATGATGTTATCATGAAGATGGTCTTTCAAAGATTTAAAGTCAGTAGTTAAAGGTAATGAATTGGTTTATGGTGGGCATACCGATTGATGTTGAGTAGATATTGGAGGAGAGGGCGCTGGTATAGGTTGAGGTGATGGAAATGTTTGAGAGAATTGAGATGGAGTTCAAGATCGGGTTGAAGGAATAGAGTCTGAGACATGTGGAGGTGGAATTTCGAATGGAGACGAAGATCAAAGTTCAACTAAGGTTGAAGGTTCATTTGATGAATCAGGATGATCTTGGTGTAATGGATTTGATGGAATAATGTTCGTTTGAGCATTAGAATAAGACGCATCATCATCAAAAACTCGAAGATTGAAGGAGTTGAAAATAATGTTCGAGTCAAAGAACCATGCAGGTTTGGTTCTAGCATATGAGAAATTAGATTATTGTAAGTCAATATAAAATGATTCTTGTACTATATGAGTTCTCTTGTTATACACACAATAAGTTTTCTGAGAAGAAGAGTAACCAACAAAGTAGTATTCATCTGACACAACTCCAAATTTTGACTTTTGTGCATGAGTGTTTAGCAAGGTATAGGAGCATCCAAAGGGACAAAAAAATCAATAAATGGTTTCCTTTAATGAAACAATTTAGGAGTTTTCATCTTATCTTTCATAATCAAAACTCAATTGAAAACGTATGACACACAATTCATTGCTTCAGCCCAGAAAATAATTGGCAATGTAGACTAAATTAGCATAGTACGAGTAACTTCGATTAGGATGCGATTCTTTCTCTCAGCAACATTATTTTGTTAAAGTGTTCTGGCCTTACTGAATTTTCTCAAAATTCCTTTGTTTGCACAGAAGGAGTCAAAGATATGATTTCTGAACTCAATACCATTGTCACTTCAAATAGCCATAACCCTATTTTTACTGACCATTTCAATTGAAAGAAAGAATTTATGCAACTCTTTAGTTGTTTCTCCTTTATGAGCTACGAATCTCACCCAAGAATACCTAGAAAAATCATCTGTAACAATAAGACAGAAATATTTTTTAGCAATTGATGTAATACTGATTGGCCAACAAATCAGTATGTAACAACTCAAGGGGATTAGAATATTGTTTTCAAGTTTTGGCTTGTGTAATTTTTTGTGTTGTTTTCCTTCAGCACATGCCATACACTTTTCTACCACTGAAAAATCTTTTAATGGTAATCCCCTAACAAGATTGTTTTTAACCAATTTGTTAATATTTTTAAAATTAACATGGCCCAATCATCGATGCCATAAAAAGTTTTAGAGTGTGAAGCTTTTGGTAGAAGGCATGTGACAGTGGAAGTGGATCTTTGAATCCCATGTCATGAAGATAAGTATCATTCTTTCTTGAGGCTCTCATTAACACCATCTCTATAGAAATATTAAATCCTGACTTTATAAATAAGCATTCATTTGAAAGAAATAGAACTAGAATGACTTTCTCACATATTTGAGAGACACTCAATAAATTGAATGCTAGCTCTAGCACAAATTTGACTTTCACCAAAATCAGAGAACTAGTTGATACTTCGCTATGACCAATCATCTTACCACCTTTCTTATAACCAGCAAACACCAAATACCTTCCATTGATAATTAAATAATTAGAAAACATATCTTTCAACCCTATCATATGTCTAGAGCATCCATTGTCAACATGCTAATAACTATTTATAGCTTTAGTGGATGACTCCTACATAAAGAGAATAAACAAATTACCATTTGAGACTGGAGCCTATTTTTGAACAACTTTAGGTTTTGGTGTAGATGATTTTTTGCAAAATAAATTATTAACAATATGTGTTAATCTACTACCATATAACTCTTATGTACAAATCTATGATGAAGCTCTGGATAGGATTTAACTACATGACAATCTTTACTACATCTAAAGCAATGAGATTTTAATCTAGATTTTTTATGCAACAAACAAGGAATTTTGTCCATACAGATTTCCTCTTCACACTTAGACATAATGGAATCAAAATCACTATAAGTCTCATAAATTTCTCTAGACTTAATTTATCAACATCACTTTTCTCAGATGCTAATGTATCATCATTTAAAGTACTTGAAATACTTTTACCACTTGTACAACATTTGAAGAAGATGTTACTCGTTCATTAGATTTTGAAATTTTAATTCGGTAAAAGATGAAATGGAATGATAGAAGATTTTTTCAAAGCATTTTATTTTGTTTTATTATTAGGAGTAATAACAGAACCATCCACAAATTCATTCACACAAACACTTGAAATACCATCATTACATCTTAAATCATTAGTCAAAGGAGTGGAACAACCACTTGAACTTACAGAAACAATGTCTGAGACAAACTTTTGAGAAATAAAAATGTTACTTAAACTATTACTATGATCTAGAATAATTTTTTGAGATTTAGGGGCACTAAAGCTATTGCTTCCAAGCCCACTTGTTGTTCCATAGCTGCACTCCTCATGCACTTCCTTATGATTAACACCTTCTAAACCTGCAGATAGATTGCTAGTATCCATTTGAATTAAATCATTTGAAGGATGTGGAGTTGGCATTGGTGAACAATAGTAGGTACTAGGAGGAGGATAAAATGAAGCATTTTCATAGCCCAAACCTGTTTTGATTCTAGCCCCCCGTTGTGATTTACATAAATCATCATGTTTCATCCTGAGATTGTCCATTAATCAAGATTTAATTTAAGTTTATTTGTTTCAAACTCAGCAAGAGCGACTCTTTCAGTCAAAGTATTTACTTCTACATTTATTTTTAAAACAATTCTTTTAAGATGTTTGTTTTCTTTCAAAACTTCAATTAATTTAACAAAATATTTTGACTCATTTAGTTTAAGCTCATCATTGATTTGTTTTAATTCTTTTTCATTATCAAGTAATAGACAATTTTGCTTTATAAACATCAAATAATCTAATTTTGCAAACAGGAGAGTGCATGTCTTGTATTACCTCATAAGGAAGACCCATCGCCACCTTTTCTGCTGCAAGGACTTTGTCACATTAGCATACTAGAGTACTTTTCTTGATTTCCTCAACATTGTTTTTACTTGCTTGCTTCTCATTACCCTTCTCATCCATCTGCACCTTCATTAACTTTACACCACTAACCTTGAATTCTTTTTGAGTATTATTCACCTCATGAACATTTACACTCTCGTTACAACAATCCTTCTTTTCACACATTTTAGTACCCTCAGAACTGGCTTGTTCAATGACCTCAAAGATAAGAGTCCGAGTAACCTTAGCTTCATCTTTAAACTCTTTGAAAGGATCAAACTCTTCAAAACTTTCATTTTCATCTACTATCTCAGCAACTAGAGCTTGGTTGATTTCTTCTTTAGTCTCTTTAAGTTCAGCACTCCAATCAAAACTTGTAATCAACACTATTTCTTTCTTTGGCTTACTCTCTTCCTTCTCTATACTTGAGGCTAGTCTTGGAACACTTGAATTGCTTGGATCAGTTACTATTGGCATGTAAGGCCCCGTTCTCGGGACTCTCACAGCTGGTCAATCATCGCACATAAAACATATAATTACATTAGCTTTGATAAGACATTACAATGAAACATTAAAATAACCTTTCATTTCAATATAAATCCTTTTGCAAGTTAATACAACATTCGTTACAAAACATCGTTTATTCGCATTACAATGAAAAAACATTATACAAAAGAATGTCATCCAAAATGAGCTAAGGAGCCGCCCCATGTCATCCTCAGCAATACTGACTTTTATGTATTTTCCAGTTGGCAAGTAATGGTTCCTGAGGATGGCACGGGGCGGCTACTTGGCTCATTTTGGATGACATTCTTTTGTATAATGTTTTTGCATTGTAATGCGAACAAATAATGTTTTGTAACGAATGTTGTATTAACTTGCAAAAACATTTATATTGAAATGAAAGGTTATTTTAATGTTTCCGCTACAATGTTTTATCAAAGCTAATGTAATTATATGTTTTATGTGTGATGATTGACTAGTTGTGAGCGTCCCGGGAACGGGGCCTTACATGGCAAAGGACACTTTCTTTTGAAATGTCCTAACTTCTTGTAGTTAAAACATCTTAACTTGGATTTATCAAAACCCAATATTGAATTGAAATTTTGACCTCCAAAATTCTTCCTACTAGTCATTTCCATAAACCTTCTTGCTCGAAGAGTCAACATGGCCATCTGCCATTGGATGTCTGTTTTCTCTAAGTTATCTGGATCAACTTGATCCATATCATCCATAGTCATCCATTTACCTTTCAATTCACCAACGATAAGTGCTTTGTAGTTGTGGACAAACATACCAAATATTGCCATTGTGTCAGACGAAATTGGAGTACTGGAAATAACTTTTGAATTTGTTTGATCACTGAATGATCTACCACCACTACTTGATTGATCAAATAAATCATTTGTAGTTGAACCTCCATGCCTAGATACATGCATTGGTGAGCTTGCAGAGGATGTGATTAATGCAACATCCTAAGAAAAACCAGATGATGGCATCATACATTGATTGAACTCTCTCCTTTTCAAATCTAATTCAAAAAAATTCAACTTGTTAATGATATCTGTCACACCCTCAAAATCCACTTGTGGATTTTACCGCGAGGCGTGTGAACAAACCAGGATCACAGTCAATAGTTACTCAGAACGACTCTATATGCCATAATTTAAATGAAATAAATCCAAAGTAAATAAATTAAACAGTGCGGAAGCGTTTTGAAAACAATCCAAAGAAATAAAAGTATAATTGTGGCAAAACACGTGCCAATCCCAAAAGAGAAATCATTAATTATTAAAATGATAAAATTGTCTTGAAGATCGTGTCATAGAATGCGGTGGACCATGCAGTGCTCCTATGGCAAGCAAGCTAATGACCTGAGAATAGCATACTAAAAATGTCAACACGATGGTTGGTGAGTTCAAGAGATATTCAAACATAAACAGTTTAATAATAGAGATGTACAAGTAGCGTATTGTAACAGATAGCTAGTCCATTAACAATAAATATTATTTCATAGTGATTTCGCAATTGAAGCTGACTGTGTTACATTGTTGCCTCCTGCCACGACTTAACAGGTCGTGACAATGTTCATTAGGACAACTTGCACCCGGTTGACCTCGAGTCACACAGGTGGGGCTTGTCAGACCTAGTAGTACTACCCAAATTTCCCCGCTAATCAATATTAACAATTCGAAAGTGTGAGGACTTTTTCAATGATATCAACACTATATAATATTGTACACAACTTAAATACATAAAGCGTTTGTGATTTACCAGTATGCTATCTCCCCCAAAGAGAGTAAATAAAAAGTGGGGCATGAACTCACCTGATATGCGTTTAGATACACAGAGTTTGACTTGTCAAACAGAATAGACAGACAACCTTCAGAGGTTACCTAGATCATATAAGTGCATGAGTACGTGTAATCAAAGAACATGTGAAACCCTAAGTACACTACAACCAAGGACTCAAGATTTCAAACAAAACAGACATGTTTGACCTAGTTGACCCGTTGGTGACTTTATGTGTTGTAAATCATTCAAGTAATCATACACATATATCATACATTGTTAACATTCAAATAGACCATATGTATGCTATATCATCCAGGTGTAACACTTAGATCATCATACAACCAAGTATCATACAAGTCATGCGAATCTAGAACATTAACATATCCACTAGTTATAACACAACTAACATGTCACACAAAGATCAAACCACTCACCACATGCCATGTGAAGCCACTCACGACTTCACATCCTAAACCCTGCCAATCCTACTAAGTAGGGGCCTCAGATTCGCACGCGTATATGATGATCATAACCATATTCATTAACCATATGCATTGCATTCAACAAACATCACAACAATCAATTTCCAGTCCCAAGCATGATGTCCTAACTACTAATCAACACCAGCATCATTCATGATCGTCAAAGTCCAAACATCATCCATGAGTATCCAAAACATCCCATACAACTAGTTCAACATGTTTCATCACCTTAGAATTCATCCATGATCATACTAACATGCTCCTAACATCCCAAACATGTTCAAGCTATCATTTTTCAGACGTTATGCAAATAAAGTTTCCCTTTTGGGAAAGTACATCCCAACATCCATCAACCATCCAATGTATTCATGAATTCAACATATTTATACTATCTCAAGCTCCATACAATATCTAGACATGATCAACATCACCATAATCTAACAATCTTCATAAACAAAAGTTTCTACTTTTGGCAAGCTATGAATCTATAACATCCATTCAAAGATTTCTAGCATTCATAACAACAATCTAGCATCCAATCATCATCATGAACACATCCATAACATCAATCCATCACTAGATCACCATTACATGCAAAATAAAGTTACTATTATTAGTAACCTATGAACACCAACTTCAATTCACCAATTTCTTGCAAAATCAATATATCCTAACATCCATACAACCTACTAATCATCATACATTCATCAAACAATCATCCATCATGCATAATCATAGCATTTTCGAACTAGGGTTTGTTTCATACACAAGGTTCATGATCAATCCACTAAAAACATAACATTCATGCATAATCGACGTTAAATAACATGTATACAATCTAACTAACATACTAACATCATCAACCAACATCAATTTCGACTCCATGAAGGCCAGTTCACGAATTAGGGTTCGGCCCTAAACAACAACTCACAAAAACAAGAAAAATCTAACCTTTAAACGTGTTATAACTTGCAATTGATGATTCCAACAAGTTGTGCACCTTGTAATCGAACGAAATCGAGGTTTAGGGGCTTGATCTTGGTCTAATTCGAAGTGGGGAGGGTGTGTGTGTGTGTTTCGCGGCCGATGGGGGGTGAATTAGGGTTTGGGGTTTGTTTTGTTTAGTTTAATTTACACATCTACCCTTTTAACCCTTGTAATTTGTATTTTATAAAAACTAAGCTTTAAAATCTTTGTAAAGTGTTTTTAACTTCATAATATAAAGATATAAACTTATGAAAATCATTATATATCTTATCTTTATAAAAACACAAAACATACGAATAAATAGGCACGTTTCCGCGTTACGCGATTAATTTTCTAATTAACCTTTTAAAAATGTGTAAACACATAAACATAACCCAATACTCACATAATCAATTAGATTCACATCAAATTAACATTATCCATTATTATTAGGTCACCAACGTTAAACGACAACTAGTGTGTGCTCACGACACGTGTATACAAGACTTAACGGAACTAACGGAGTTTGGTAACGGAAATTTACCGGATGTCACAATATCCATGAGCTTATAATTAGTGAATCCTCTCTCTTGCTTTAACATTCGAATTTGTAAACTCCATTGAGCAAGAAGTGAATCCAACAGCCTATTCACTTGTTCACCATTTGTAAGTTTTTCATCATATTTCTCCAGAATGCTTGAGATCATCATAAATCGATTTGTTAGATCAATAAGATTCTCATTCTTGTATCCCACAAATGAATTGAACTCTTTCTCAGCTTGTATCACTTTATCCTTGACTAGCTCATCATTCACATCATAAAATTCACATAAAGCATCATAGAAAGTCTTGGCATTTTTGTGTTTGACAAAGTGGTTGTAAATGTCACGTGCAAATCACAAAGTTAAGGCTCCAAATGCCTTTTGATCTCTATTAATCAGTTTCAAGTCTCTCTAATTAAAAGTAGATAGATCTTTGTTTTATGAAACAACCTCTCCAACGATAACGGTAGGAATGTGTAGACCAGAGATAATTGATTCCCATTGATTGTGATATGTGTAACTAAAGAATGCCTTCAAAAACCTCTTCTAATCTTCAAAGTTGTCTCCATTGATCAATCTTAGAGGTCAGTTGGTGTCACGTTCTCTAAATCAGATATCGTAAGAGTTGCACTAAGTTTGCTGATAAAATCGCAGCTAGTTTTGCTGAGAATTTCGGTAAAAGTTTCGCCAAAAATGTGTTTAGAATCACCAATGAACTTTCGTTCAATCAGAGTATTTTCGCTGAATTAAAAAAACAAACACAACTAACAAACCGATGATAGCATCGGAGACTGGACAAGTAGTTTCGCTGGACAAACAGTAATTTCGCTAGATGAATCTGAAAATTTTTTCACCACCAAATTGATTCAAAATTACCCAAATCCCAAAGAACTTAAGATATGATGATTACATAAGCTTCCCACACCAAATTCTTTCCAAACTCAATCAATTTCCATATCCAAATAAATCAAAAACAATCTTGAATTAATGAAACATTGATTTCAAACTAAAATACCCAAAAAAAAACAAAAATCAATCAATCAAGAACACTATGACTCTGATACCATTTTGTTGGTCCAATTGATCGATATTCGGTAAAAATGATTCACAAAATGTTCAAAATCCACTGATCAATCATCCATAACAACAACAAAACAATGATCTAGATTTAATGGTTTTCAATAATGATCAAACAAAACAAACAATAACAATATCAAAGCTCAATGTGAATATCATTAACTTCTAGCACCGAATACAGATTTGTAATAGAGATATTTCGAATTAGGGTTGCAAAACTTATCCTATAGTGATAGAATAAAAAAAATATATAGACAATCCTAATTTCGCTGACAGTTTCGTTGGACAACAAAAGTGTTTAGACCATAACCAGTTTCGCCTAGCGACAAATCATAGAGCCGGGTGAACAAGGTCTGCTGACTATGAACTATACGAAGCTTTAGTTTCACTGGACTACAAAAATATAAAAAATACAAATAACAAACTAAGTAATCTAATATAAGGCCTATTACATTAAACATAACATAAACACTAACTAAGGTGAGTCCAACCTAATCTTGATCTTCAAGAAGATTGATAAGGTTTGAGATGATTTAAAATCACTAGAATGTTGGTGGTGATTAAGAAAATAAAAAAACTTTAAAATAATATTTATAGCATGATTGGTGGTAAATTTTGTTAAAGAAAGTTTAGAAGTGGAAAGTTTTTGTGCGGTGAAATCGAGTGATGATAATAAACTGTATTATATGAATAAAGAAATACTTTATTTTATGTTAAGATATAAGTTGAAGAGTAAAGTTTATTTCAGAACAATAAATTATTGCGAGAATGTTGAGAATAAATTCAATTTGTTTAATTTTCTTAATAGTGGTTCTGTTTTTTAAATAATTTGGTTTTTACGTACAAACTAGCAATTTTACCCATCGTGTGTTGCCGCGACACCATACGTTGCATGATAATGTATCAATTACAATCGACCCGATTCGTTTTCGAACTATATTTACGCCAATATGTAGAGTGACTCGAATTTATATCGTTGAATGAAAACATATTATATTAGATCTAACTTTTTTTCAAACAAAACATATGTTGAGACATTTATATTTGACTCGTGTCCGATTAAGTTTTCATCGAAACGTAGAGTAAACAAAATTATATTATATTTGATGTGACGCTCTCCCAAAGAAGACTTACGTCAAAACGTTTGAATTTGACTCAACTAATATCTGAACAAAATTTACATTAAAACATAGTCGTTTGTCGAAAAATAGTTAAGTCGAGTCACATTTGATAGGTCCTAACGATGATGGACTCGAATTTATATTTTACAGGAATAAATCCCGAACAATAAAAATTTAAAGGGGTTAAAGTGATATTTCTCAAAGTTTTACAAAAAGTTTAGGGGTAAAAAGTATCAATAAAGAAAGTTGAGGGGGTTTTTTTGGTCAGTGACATATGTCACCGACCTTTGTAAATGTGTATATATACAATGTGTATGATATCTCGAAAAAAGTCATAAAAAGAATTGCTTTCATATGTTTTTTAACTTTTAAACGTTACGTATACATTTATAGATAACTAGTTTTAGTAAACCATGTAATATATGAGTTGAAAATATATAAACAACATAATTAATAAATGTATGAATATTTCGTATGATTAAGTTACATATTACTATAAAAATAAAAAATAGAAGGTTACATTTATAAATAATAATATTTAAATACTTTTTTGAATAATATAACATACATTTGACCCATTTAAAATAATAAAAAATTTTGTCTTAAAATTACACTAACCTGAAATATATAAATATATCAATAAATAAATTTTTTTCTTTTTAGGTTTTTAATTGAATCTTATATGGCTATAAAAATATGAATAGTTTAAAATGGTATGATTACACAGCTAAGTTGATAATATAAAAAAAATTCAAAACAATTATTATATTAGTTTAGTTTCTTAAAACAAAATAACTTAACTAAAATAATATATTAATTTAGGTGGGATATTTTTTTTGAGGAGTAACATAAGAGTGACATTAGAGATGGCCAAAAAACCGATTTGGGAACTGGTTTGGCCAAAAAACCTGAAACTGGTTTGAGGCCCAAATCGGTTAAAACCCGACCCACTCCACCGGTTCATCCTCGGTTTTCCATTTTCCAATTGAAACAATTTTTTTAGCCGACCCGGTAGCAACCTGGTCCTCAAACTGGTTTTAAACTCGGTTACCATCGGGTAATGACTATATAGCTGTTTGAGCCTTTTTTAACCGTTTTTATGGTTTTTTACCATTATACCCTCACTAGGTTAGTATATATATATATATATATATATATATAATATATATATATATATATGTGTATTTGATGTTTTGGTTGAATCATAACAACTTATAACACTCTCTACTCTCAAACATCTCAAAAACGCTCTCACAAAGTCACAAATATTTTTGTTTTAAACGCTCTCATCAAAAATCTATCAAATGGCTTCATCAAGTGCTCAATCATCGGTTGGTTATGATGCTTCTTCAAGCAACGTGGTGTAGAAATCCTTCCTACGAATAGAAACCGCAAAATATGATGCAATTTCGATTTATGTCAAATGGCTAGCAGTCCAAACAAGACTCGTTGCAATTATTGTCATAAGTTTTTCAAATTAGATGCAAACACAATGTTGAAAAACCATTTTCAAATAAATATTGTAAAACGTTGAAAGGTGAAACTTCTCAAGGTCAAGCTTTGATGACAAACGAAGGTAATATTTTGCCTTATAACGTTGATGCGGTTCGGGAGCAAATGGCGCATTTTGTAATTCACGAAAGCTTGCCATTCAAATATTTCGACAACAAACGTTTGACTCGACTCATTCAACGAACTCTCCAACCATGTTACACTAATGTAAGTCGTGCTACTCTTCAAAGAGATTGTTTAAAAATATGGAAAAAAGCTAATATGAATTAATATATTATTTTGAAAATTTACAAACCGGTGTTAACTTAACTAGTGATGTTTGATCGACACCTCACGGTTCATCGGACTCGTACATTTGTGTCACCGCCCATTGGGTTGAACCTGATTCATGGCAAATGATAAAACGTACGATTGCGTTTGAATTGTTTGATTACTCTCACACCGGCCAAAACATTTTTTATCTTGTGGATAAAGTTATTCAAACGTATAAATTAGAAAACAAAATATTTTCTATATCTTTTGATAACGCGTCAAATAACACTCTTGTGATAGATCACTTAAAATTAAAATATAAACCAATTTATGAGGGTGTGTTTTTTCATAGTTGATGTATTGCGCACATTATAAACTTAGCTGTTTAAGACGGTTTAAAACAACTCAAACAATGAAAGATTGTTTTAAAAGAATGTTACGTGACATTTTTAGCAATAACCAAAGATATACTAGATATCGCAAGTTTTGTAAAGATGCAAATACCAAATGTTTAGGCCCGAATTGGGACGTACCAACACGATGGAATTCCACTTGTAACATGTTTTAAAAGGCTATTGAACAAAAAGAAAGTTTAATATCCTTTCATAATAGTTTGGTAAGTCGGGGAAAGGCAAATTCTTACCATCCATCGGGTTGGGCCATTATCGAAGAAGTAACAAAAATGCTTTAAAATTTTAAAAATGCAACTACGTGTCCTTCCGGAGTTTATTACCCAACGAGTCCATTAGTACTTCACCAAATTTATTTAATCACTTCAAAATTAAATGAAATGTCATGTAGGGCTAGACCTTATTCTGATATGATACCCCCAATGAAAAAAAACTTATAAAGTATTTTAAAGAAATGCATCTGGTTATTACATGTGCCGCTGCTATAAACCCTTGTTTAAATTTGTCAGGGGTTGAAACTTTACTTGATAAAATTACTTTAAATTTGGATTTAGAAGTTGGTAACCCAATATATAGTAAAACTTTAAAATCTGCTTTTACAACAATTAGAAAACATGTATGATGTTTATTTATTAAAATACGAGGAAATATCACAAATTCATGAGGCTTTAAGGCATTCGGCAAATACCGAAAGTTCAAATGATCCAATGTTTGATTTATATAATACTTTAAGGGATGAATATAATAAACGTCAACGTGGTAACACTCCGAGTAGTAAACTCGGGAGATATGGTCTTAAAAACTTTTTATCCACCATGACTCCACAAAATTTTAAATATTTTGACTTGTTGGCTTGGTGGAAAGGTAAGAAAGATCAATTTCCCATCCTATCCACCATGGCCCGAGATTTACTAACCGTCCAATCTTTCACAGTAGCTTCGGAATCTGTTTTTTTATTAGTGACATGGTTATATCAATAAGACGAACTCGACTCAATCCATAAATGATTGAAATGTCAATTTGCTTGAAAAATTATTTGTATGCAGCGGAAAGAGTACAAGACAAACGCTCACTTGGTGGAGAACCGGAATACGAAGCAGAATTATATGAGGATGAGGTAGAGAGCGGATTGACACAAGGAATGACCGATGATGAAGCGACATATGATGACTACCTTCGTAACAATTCCGGTTATGGTGGCGAAGATTAAACATACAAATATAATACGGACGAACGAAGAAATGACCATGCTAAATGTTTAGTTTTAAAAATTATTATTTACCTTTGTATGTTGTTTAAATTTTATAAATGTTTTATATACTTTACTTATATTTAACATTGTATATATATGTTTATAAATGTTTTAAATTGTATAATTATTTTACTTGTATAAATGTTTTAAATTGTTTAAAATTTTAAATTATGTAATTGTTTTACTTGTTTTAAATTGTATAAATTGTATTTATGTTTTAAATATTTTAATAAAAAGTTTAAAATTTTCTTTGAATATAAAAAAAATTCCAAATTTCTAAAAATAAAAACCAGTTTGGGCCGAACTGGTTTGGGCCCAAACCAGTTTCCAAACCGACCCAGACCAGTTTGATAGGGATTTTGTGTTTGGAACCGGTTCCAACCCGAACCGGTTTGGGGCCAAACCGGTTTTGACCAACTTTGACCAAACCGGTTTGGGCCCGAAACCCGGTTTCTACACCTCTAAGTGACATGTGGCATATTGGTCACTCTTTTATTTTATACTATAAACTATAGATGTTACATACACATAATTGCACTATGTGTAGGTTAAATAAACAAAGCATGCTCTTATTTTTCTTCGGATTTCAAGATAAACTAGCACTTAATGACCACGTGCGTTGCGCGTATGATAGATTGGGCTTAGAATTGGGTCTTAGTTACGGTTGCTGAACATAAACGCTAGCCATGCCAAAGCGACCGATACCATTCTCCGGTTATCATCATGACCTAATATTAGCATAGGGACATGTGTCTCGTATGAACGGCATGTCATCATCATCAAACTATATGAGGGTCCAGGGTTGCCTTGCCTATCATCACTAACCAAAAACTTGTAGCAAAAAATATGCATCAAAATAAAACACAGTAACAATAACAACCACATGAATGTTGCCATTGGTAAACTAAAGGCACATTGGCCTCCATCGACACCAGACAAGTGTTGTGTGTATTAAAAACTACGTAAACAAAGGCTCAGACTTACGTTTCCAACATTAAGTCACAACTCAAATGTTTCAACCAGATCCAAAGTAATCACCAAAGTGAGACTCAAAACCGATGTTCGATTGCGGTTGCACACCTAAAATGGTTGCCAAGCCAAAGCAACAAGCACCTGTTTTCACACATCATCATAGTCGCCCAACACTCAAGATTAGGATTTTCAGATGAACACATGTCCATTATTATCGACATTAGCAAACAATCATTTCACCCATCACCAACAGACAACAGTTCAGAACACATGTAACATCTAAGAAGAGCTAAAGCTCAACATCATTGACACATAACTGTTTCAAGTAAGTGTAAGCTTAGCATCATCAACATCATGTGACAGGAGGGATAATAATAACATGCCGAAGAGACAAAGACGGGTGGTGGAACCACCTTAAACACATAGGGAGGCGGAAGGGCAATGGACCCACTGCCACCACCAGCACAAAACAAAATTTCAAATCTTAGATCGGGGCTTAGGAAGAAAAGGGAGGTCACATGCAATAGGGTTGTTCACGAACCGAACCGAACCGAACCGAACCGAACGAACCGAACAAAGGCTTAACGGAACTCCGTTTGTTTACAAACCGAGCCACTCGATTTGGTCGAATTTAAGAAATCGAGTAAAAAAATGCTTGCTTGAACTTAGTTAGGTTTAAAACAAAGCACTTAGTTAAGTTTAAAACCAAGCACTCGGTTTTGCTCGGTTTCATATTGTAAATTAGTACAAAACTAATCATTCATTCAAAAGTTTTAAATTTCAACTCAAACTTAACCATATAATAAAAGAAAACATACAAAATAAGTCTAAGTTTTATTTCGAACTTAAATAAATGATGGTAAAACCCACGCCCACAACCTCCATTACGGCCATTTCCGCGTCCATTATACCAACTTTGATGCAATGTTTAAACACGTATACAAAAATCCATAAAATGATGTTTTAAAAAATTTAAAAGGAGCATGGGAGTGGTAAATAATTAAAATGGTAATGTCCTAAACTATAATTTAATAAACTAACATATTTCACTCACACACACAAACACACACACACACACACACACACACACACACACACACATATATATATATAATATATATATATATATATATCTATATATATATATATGTGTGTGTGTGTGTGTGTGTGTGTGTGTATATATATATATATTATATATATATATTATTTTTTATATATATATATATATAGGGGAGAGATAAAATGAAAATCACTATTTTAAGAGAAAACCAAGAAAACTAATCTCCACCAATTATATAATTTCTATAATTTGTTTCTATAAATTATTAAAAAGGGTATATATGTAAAATTTGCCCCATATTATTTTTGGTAATACTTTTATTTTAATCCTTAAACTTCTCTCACTTGTAACACTCTTTAATATTTTGAATAAATCAAAAGGACAATCAATTAGGATTTTCTTTTTCTCATTCTCAATTAGACTACCACATGAGATGGTGAACCTAATCTTTTTCTTTAAAATTAATAAGAATAGGTATAAGTTAATCCTATCAATATTATAAACAAATTAGGAGAATAAAATTCAAAACGGAGTAGAGAAAGTATATTATTTTATTTGACTATGTCCTATATTGATATGTAACAAAGCAAACAAGGACATACTTTTATGATGGGTCAAGTTTGTTTGAATAACAATACTGATAATTCTATTTCATTGACAAATTATTTTATTCTGATAATTATCTCAGTGCTTCTAAAAATTATATTTGTTTCAATAAGAACCGAAAGAAAGATTGCAACTTTCCGTTGATCTCTTCAAGTATTCGCTTAAATCAACGTTAGTTAATCTTTATGAGTTTTTGTTTCATTTGATTAATCATGTTTGTTGTTTTTAATGATATTTATGTAATTATTTTAATACTTGTTTACATATTTGTAACAATGTTTGACCAACTCGATATACTAGCATATAACTAATGATTACATATACATAACCCACATATTTACATATGTAAATTCATGGTTACATATATGTATATTTTTTAATGCATATATATGTAACCTCATTGTTACATATATGTACCCTCATTGTTACATATATGTACCTCACAAATGTTTTTTAAAGGAAGATGTCTAGTAATGTATACGGGTATGATACATATATGTAATGGGTTATAGATATATAATCTTGTGAGACACATATGTACTTTGATAGTTACAAATACATATATTTTGTTTAACGTGGTTACATATACGTAACACTACGAGTTATATATATGTAAGCCTGGCATTTGTTTTTACTAAAACAATTAATATGATTTGATATAAAAAATGTTGTTTATCATGTTTCTTCCTAATACAAAAACTAATGTGATTTTGTTTTTGTGTGTTGGTACATTTGATCGATTTGCAGTACAAATGAGTTGTTGAATCGTTCAATATCAAATACAAACAATAGACAAGATGAATAATGAAGATTAAGAACAATAACAATACAATCAAAGTAAGACAATGATGATCAATACATTCAATAACAACAGAGCACAATGATATTTCTGTGAAATTACTGCTTACAAAGGTGACTTGCAACAAGGATAAACGATTAGGGTTTTGCAAGATTAGCTAACAATGATAATGATCAAAACTATATATAGCAGTCTTAGTTTCGCTGTCAGCGAAACTATTCTGCTGAAACTGTAGTTTCGCCCGACAGAATCAATAGTTTCGCCGAGCGAACTAACAGCTGACAGTTTCGCTGGACTGCTAAACTATATAAAGCTAATTACATACAAAAGAAAACTAACATAAGACCTATTACAAGCAAATAAAAACATTCTAATCTAAGGTGAGTCTAACCTATGTATGATCTTTAATACTCCCCCTAGGTTGTAACTCACCGCATTCACTCGTCTTGATTTATCTTGTCAGCTCTAGTATCCCCCGTTGCCTTTGATTTGTCTTCTATAGATCCTGCAAAAACCTCCTTAGGGGCTTTAGCAAATGATTCACCTTGGTTTCTTCCTGCTTCATTAGCCCCTTCCGGATAAGCACTAGCTTGCCCAAATTGTCTGGTCAGATGCTGTATGTCCATGTTCAGATCATCTTGGGCCCTCACTCTCTCTGCAAGCCTTTTCACTTCTGCCCTCACACCTCTAATCTTATTTGCCACAGTCATAAACCGACTGGCTTCCTTCCTTGTCTCATCATCCACACCTGCTTTGATATGATTCTCACACAAAACCAGCAGGTCTTCATCACAAAAGCTAAAAAAGCTCCAATGGATCAAAGACTTTGAATTCTCCACCATTGTTCACTCTTATCACCGCCTCCCCCATGTTGTTATCATAAAACCACTTCTCAAAATTCTGTAGTTGTTGGGAAGAGGATTTGCCAACCTGACCCTATTCATAGTCTTTGGTGGTTTTACTCTTAGAACAATTTTTCCTTTTCCATTCTCCCAATCCTTGTCCTGCTTTGATTGTCTTCTTTCTGCATCCATATAACCAAAGGACTCAAAGTTGTCATTTAAGCCATTCTTTATCTCCTTCTCCAATAGTGAGGCTCGTTCACTAAGATGGGCATTCAGTAACGGCAAAGCTGCCAATCTCTTCAAATCCCATTTCGGCAAGGTCTTGAATGCCTTCCTCTTGTGCATGTAAGAAATTCCACCCCCTTTCCTCTTGATCATGAATATCTTGAGGTCGGGGTTATAATACCAACTAATAATTCTCTTATCGGCCTCTTTTTTGCTCAACCCTTCCAAGTTTTGGAAAAGGGGAGTCAGTTCTTCAGGCTCCTTTTCTCTAACAAACCATTCTTCTTTAGCCATTTCAAAAACATCTTCATCTAATTCTCCCTTTTTGGCTACATATACTAGTGGTCTCTCATCAACCTCATAAAACTCTGGTTCAGAATCATAATCAACCAGCTGTTCATCTTCTTCCTCTTCATCAATTAGCCTTTTACCTTTTGTAGCTTCCCTTTCAACTGACTCTTCCCTCACAACCTCCTCACTACCAAATCTTTGTATATATCAAATCCCATGTTTATAAGCCCAGCTTCTAGTATCTCCTCCTTATTCTCCATATTTTCATTTTCATTCCCTATTTCGGAACCTTCCACACTGCAGTTGCTGCACTAGATTTGCCCTCTCCTGCCCTGGAGGATGTACCCACATTTAAGAATGGGTATTTAGAAGTATCAGTTAAATCATATAACTTAGATTGAGTTAGTTGATTAGGCAAGCCGACAGCAGCTTTCAACTCATTGATTTGCTCAAACAGCTTCTTTATTAGCAAGCTTTGATCTACCAACATCCTCTTCATCCCCTCTATCAACTCATCCTTTTGACTCTCCCACATCTCTTGATTAGTGAGTTTTCTCTTTATCATGCTCAATTCATGAGCAAGAGAGCTGTAGAGGTTTCGAATCACATCCTCATCTAAACCACCTCTTTCTTCTCTCCTTGGGTTTCAGTAAATTCTTGATGTCTTTGTTTGGTTCTCCTTTCAGACTCTCCTACATCAGCTTTCTTTTTCGACCTTCTCTCTTTCTCAACCCTTATCTCCTCAGCCCTTTCATTCACTTCATCTTTGAAATCATAATCCTTTTCCTTTGCATATCTCTTCCAATCCTCGAAATTATCCCCGCTAATGAGTATCGGAGATCTATTGGGAGCAACACTTTCGAGATCAGCTAGGGTGAGTGAGGTTAACTTTGACATGGTAGTTTCGCTGGGAGTGAAGTAATTTCGGCAAAATAAAAACAATTTCACTAAAAATGAAGTAGATTCGCTGAAGAAAGGTAAGTTCGCAAACAATTTCGCTGAGAAAGCTAGTTTTGCTAATTTGCCGTAATTTCGCAGACAATTTCGGCAGCAGTTTTGGTAGCCGAATGTCTAAAATAGCTTAGTTTTGCCGACAAGTTTGCACGAAACAAGCTTGAACTTTCGTTCAAAAATACTTTTGGCAGAGATTTCGCTTATTAAACCATCACAAGCACCGTTGAACTTTCATTCAAAGAAACTAGTTTCGCAGGACAGCAAGAAAACAACTTTAATGGAAATAACACCAATAGATTCGCTGAAAGGACAAGTAGTTTCGTTGGATGAACATGTAAATTCGCTGGATGAAGCAGAAAGCCTTTTTCAACATGAGTTCAATCTGAAATCATCAAAAACTTAATGGATTTGAGATCTGATGATTAACAGAGCTTTCACAACCAATAACTAGCAAAACTCAATCAAATTCCATGTCAAATACACACGAATTTGATTTGAAATTGATAAAAACTTAATATTGAATAAAAACAACTAATAACTCAACAAATCATGAGCACTAAGGCTCTGATACCATATCGTTGGTCCATTTGATCGATTTGCAGTACAAAGGAGTTGTTGAATCGTTCAATATTAAATACAATAATAGACAAGATCAATAATGAAGATTAAGAACAATAACAATTCAATCAAAGTAAGACAATGATGATCAATACATTCAATAATAACAAAGCACAATGATATTTCTGTGAAATTACCGCTTACAAAGGTGACTTGCAACAAGGATAAATGATTATGGTTTTGTAAGATTAGCTAACAACTGATTATAGCAGTCTTAGTTTCGCAGTCAGTTTCGCTGTCAGCGAAAGTGTTCTGTAGAAACTGTAGTTTCACTCGACAGAATCAATAGTTTCACCTAGCGAACTAAACAACTGATTGTGAGTGAAACTATAGTTTTGCTCATAGTTTCACTAGACTGGTAAACTATATAAAGCTAATTACATACAAAAGAATACTAACATAAGACCTATTACAAGCAAATATAAACATTCTAATCTAAGGTGAGTCCAACCTATGTATGATCTTCATTATGTTTGTTAAAAAAAGTACTACTCACTAATTACGAGAGAGGATGATAGATTTTAGGAAAGTTGTTAATGATTATCGGAGTTTATAAAACTAAAAAAATTGGTTACCCATTATGCCCCTAACCTCTCTAATTATGACCATTAACTTATACGAATTTACCAAATTAGCATTAGTTAATCTCAACCATTAATCAAACAAATCAAGGGTGAAAAAAATGGTTTTTTAGTTATAATGTGATTTAATTGGTGAAATTTTTTTGATAAAATAATATTGTAAAAAAAATTATGAACGTTTAAAAAAAGTGAAATTGACATGTGAGTTGGATGTGACTAAAATATGTGGTTTATATATTATATATATATATATATATTATATATATATAATATATATATATTATATATATATATATATATATATATATGTGTGTGTGTGTGTGTGTGTGTGTGTGTGTATTTCGATTGCCTCCATCACCCACCCTCCCATTCAACCCTGTCATGGCAGAATACAAGGAAGATTCAAGCAAGACAACAGAGATCAAAACCGACGGATCCAAAAAACTACTCGACAACATTACACCCCGCCTACTAGGTGATGAATATTCAAACAAAAATCCGCACCCTCGATGGATCCAAGGTCACATACTCTTCGTGGACCAAATTGTTTAAACTTCATGCTAAAGCCTACAAGGTCTCGGATCACATTGACAGAACTACTCCTCTGATCAAAACCGATGCTGGTTATGACCGGTGAGCAGAGATCGACGCCTTAGTTCTTTAGTGGATCTATAGTACCTTGTCTGATGATCTTTTGGTCCGAATACTTGACAATGAAGATACGGCCCAGGCATCGTAGAACAAACTCAAATCGATCTTTCTAAACAATAAATGTTGGAGCATATATAATCATATATAGTGTGTCCGTCGCTTGTCGAATAGTCTAGGCTTAATGTTATACACCTGATATGTTGTAAACACATGAAACTGGGTCATTCACAGGAGCATATACGAATGAGACTCAGTCGTACGACTGAGCCGTGCTAATGGACCAGTCGTGCGACTGAGAGATGCGATTGGGACATTCGTAAAACTTAACCATAAGTATGGCCAGTCGTACGATTCAACCATACGCATGGTCCAGTCGTACGATTGAACCATACGCATGGTCCAATATATACCAGTTTCAATGTGTAGAGAGAGTAAGGTTTTTGAGATGAAGTCTGCGTGGAGCCTAGGGCTGCCGTATGAGAGGGGAGATTGTTAGGACCTGGTATTTGAACGAAATACCTGGAGATTAGCGTGTAAACCAGATCAAATAGTGCAGAATCCTATTTGATTGGCGATCCAATCAGTGAGAACACACGAAGAATCAATCAAGAATTGAAACTAACGTTAGAAATCGATTTGGAATCGATCTAATGTGTTCTATGAAATTGGAGAACGAATTGGGAGGCTTCTGCACGGCTAGGGTACGTCTGGAATCGTAATTAATCGAGAGTTTTTCTTTTTCACGAATTGAGTTGTATTTATAGGTTGGTATTATTCAATCGTGCGACTGAACCATTAGTATGGTTCAGTCGTGTGATTGAACCATGCGGTTGATTCATCCGCACGACTGAGTGTTCAGTCGTGCGACTGAGCCAATCTTATGTGTCAATCATACGACTAATCCAGTCACCGGTTCAGTCGTGCGACTGAGTCATTCGTATGAAGTTGTTCATGCTTATGGTCCATTCGCATGACAACTTCATTATGTTAAGTTTGAATGTATTAATTAGTAAACATTATATGTAAACATTCAACCAATCACTAACCTAAGTAACCAATTTTATATCAACTCATTAATGAAATATTAATCATTACAAATCACAATCAACCATATCATTTCATTAATCATATCAAATTACACCAGAATTAGATAAACAAGACCTATTACATTTCATATCATGATCTAGGGACATACATGTATCAACAAACTCCCCCTTGGACCTAGATCTCTCTAATCTTTTGTTTTCTGCATAACCTCTGTGTATTTATTGTACTTCTCCTCTTTTGTGACTCCTGTGTGAATCTCAAACGTGAAGCAGAGTCGTATAACTTTCTGGAACTAGAGGGCTTGTACAATATCTTGCGTATCATAGAACAGTGGCCACTTGTATAGCGTATATACATCACTTTCTGACAAGTTTGTAAGCCACATCGGGTCGAATACCCTGATAGTATCCATTTGTCCCTCTTTGCTTAAGACTATGACCGCTTCAGCTATTCTCCAATCATAGTACCACCACTTAAAATGTGGAGTGAAATCCTGTGGCATTTCCCTGAGTGGGATTCTCGACATTGTACGTGGAGGATTCCACTTCAACACTATCTTAGGCTTGCCAGTAATGACATCAAGCTCAGACCTTCTGATATACCTAGTAGGCTGTTGGGATCTGAAGTTAACCCATCTGGTGTGGTACTCCTTCTTCAGAGCAGCCTCAAACCAGCCTGACATCTTCCTCGGGTCAGCATACAAAAGCTTGAGTTTGGCCAGCTGGTTGAGCTCAAAACCTGGTAGAGTCTTCAGATCATGTGGGAATCTGAAGTACTCTATGCCTAGTTCTCTCTTAACTGCATACGCATTGAGATCTTCAAAGTACGCCCATGCTATGATCCTTCCTGACACCTTGTGATGTTTCTTGACTCTATAGAGTTTGGTGTAGGAATCCTTCTTTGGTGTAGTACGTTGGGCTCTAACTTCTTCAAAACATGCAGCCCACTCAGCCTTTCGAATGTCAACATCATCATTTGAGGCTTGGCTGTGTCTTCTGCTTTCTCCGTTCTGTGCTCCATATGTTCAACACCGCATAGTATCGCTGACAAGGATTCACCCAGATTAGGGACCATATTACCCTCATTGTCAGCGTATTGAGGGTACCCTCGGCAGTGACATCTTCGATCTCTACATCATCAACATCGTTGAGCTCTTCGTCACTAGTCGAATCGCATGTCGGGGCATCTTTTACTCTTTCATCTGGATTTAGCTCGAAAAGCTCTGCGAAGTGCTCATTTGATAGGTCATGAATTATTTCCCTTCTTCAGGGGTATAATCACTGACCTCCTGACAATCCTTGCAGATCAAGAATCATTGTTAGCTGAGACTTGACCTGCTGAAGGGGAGCAACATCAAACTCATCTCTTTGGTAATTTTGATCTGTTTGATTAAACATTCCACACATAAATCATTAGTAATTCATCAAACAGAAAGCATTAAAGTAATATAAACATTAAATACATTGTGTTCAATTACATGATTCAAATACAAAGAAGATAAATACATAACTATCTAATTTAATTTTTCTTGTATCATGGTTTCATCACTTGTAGGGGCAGAGGTAGAGGCTGATTGATCTTGTCTGTTCTTAGTCCTTTTTCTTGACCTGTAGCAGTGGCCGATGCAGGTGCATCCCTCCTTCTGCTTCTTCATCATCCTATCATTATCTTCATCATCTTCATCTCTGTCTCCTTCCCTGATCTTTAATGGCTCCTCTTTAGATCCTTTCAGTTTTAACAGGATAACCTCCTTGCCTTCTCCAGCTCCTCTATTTGCTTGCTTGATGTGACACTTTGAGCTTGGAGTTGGTCCATCTTGGTGCTCTGAGCAGCCAACTGCTGGGCCTGCTCCTATTACTCGAGCCTGATCTGCAATTTTGTGAGATTGTGCAGCAGTCAGGTTGGTAAGCTAGGATCTGAGCTGTCTTTTCTTATCAACCACCAGTAAGCGCATCACCATTCGGTAAGCGCTGACAACTGTTGCTCTACCCCGATTGGAGGTAGAGGAGATCTATAAGTGGTGAGGGATGGGCTGAGGGTATTGATTGGTGTGACGTGGTGGTGGAGGTGGCTGTAGTGAAGATAGGTCTGTATAGTGGTGGAGGTGATGAGGGAGTAAAGGATGTGGTGGTGGAAGGAAACTGTGCTGTGGTGGAAGGTATGGTGGGGGCTGTGGTAGATGTGGTGGATGTGGTGGATGTGGTGGCTGTGGTGGATGTGGTGGCTGTGGTGGATGTGGTAGATGTGGGGGTGATGAAGGTCACCCTACGCTTCTTCTTCTTCTGGCCATGGGGTTTGGCATTCTCTTCTCCTTATTCCAGTTGAGGTGGAAGCTCCCCCTACAACCCTGCCTGTGGACCCCGGAGCATAGCTTGGGTCAGTATCTGTATCTCCGGAGTCTCTCGGGTGTTAACCAACCACCCTTAACCCTGTTCTGTGGGAAAAACATTCCTTCCACAGTTCGTGTAAGTGGCTCCTCATCCGATTCATCTCCTCTCCGCGTCAAGAACAAAATCCTGATGAAATCCGCTGACTCAGTTACTTCTCCAGATGTGACGGACACTGGAGGTACAGAATCAGACACAGTGCCTCTGAGTGGAATAGCAGCATCCCCACTGTCATCCTCATCTGAGTCATGAGTGGGTAGGGCTATCTGTTCCATATCAGAGTCACTGTCCTCGTGACGCCACTTTTCTTTTCCGGCACCACATAGTCATCCCGGGCAAGATGACCAAACAACCTCCTGACAGGAGGCTTCACTTGCTTCCCCCGTATACTTTCATTCTTCCCAGGGTAGTGTCATCCATTACCTCCAAGACTACCGAATCCTCCTTTTCCTTTGGCAGGGAAGGAAGCTTCTGATCTATTATCATTTGCATAAACCTCGGTACATACAGAAGGCTTCCTTCCCTTTCCCCTCGATGTTCTCCACCAGATAGGTGAAGATCATCTTGGAGAAGCTTGAACGGATGGTTCAGCACCAACGCAACGTATGCGTTCTGCATCTGGTCAGACAGCTCATCAAACCACCTTTTCTTGAAGCCATGCACTTGAGCAGCACGTGTGCAAGATATTTAAACTGGGGACAGAGGTTACTCTTGTTGAGTACCCCAGAATTGATGTCTCCAGAGTATTTGGCTCTAAAAGCATCCTCTGACAGTGAGGGGGTGTAAACGAGTTGGACAGTCAGCGTCATCCCCCAATTGTAGTACAATCCTAAGATCCTCCTCTGAAACGGTAATAGCCTCGCCAAATATGGTACTTCTGATGCAGTGAGGTTCAGATGATCTATCAACTGTAGCGCCTTCCCAGAAGGCTTGTTGAATGGATCGATATGGGGTGCAAGGGGTAGATATGGCATGTGCAATCCGTGATCTCAATAGAAAGTGATTATGCCAGAGAATTCTGCAGCGTTTCTGGATGTTAAGTCCAATGAGCACATATTGTGCTTTGTGCTCATAATCCATCTACTCGCCATCTGTTACACAAAGATAGTAAACATTAGTACCATTGACTAAGAAAGTCATGAAATCCTTAAGCTTGAAGAACATCTTTCTGTCATGCGATTGAGATTGTGCGATTGAGTTCAAACGTGCGATTGAACCGTGCGAAAGGGGTTCAGTCGTACGATTGAACCGTACGAATGGGATTCAGTCGTGCGATTGAACCCATACGTACCTCTGAGTGTGCGATTGGGCTCCTACGTATATACCTCATGCGGTTACATTAGTCGTGCGACTGAACTTCATACGCATGGTTCAGTCATGCGTATAAGCAGTTTGAGCCCTTCAGTCGTGCGACTGAAGTTCATCACTCTGTCCATTCGCATGAAGAAGACTGTTCAATTCAAAATACTTTTTCACCATTTTTGAGTTTTAGACATCGTTATCTAGTTCATTTGACTCGCAATTATTCTTAAACCACCTAACATCGTTACTTTCGTTTGTTTGAGTCATTTAGGTAGATTATTTAGTCACTTAAGTCTCGGGTACTTTGCGAGTCCGAATGTACCGTGTTTTTCATCAAATTTAACGTTATGGAGTGCATGTATACAGTAAATTACCTGTTGAGTCGATGTAGATTGGTCAGTGATCAAGAAACAGTGGTTTTGCGATCAATTGAAATTTTTGCAGAGTGGGTTATACGTGCGATTCAGGTGATTTTGAAGGTGGTGAGTCTCTGCGACCGACTCCCCTTCTATTTATATTAACCCTAGATCCAATCGTGCGACTGAGCTCATACGCACCTTTCAGTCGTGCGAGTGGGACTCAGTCGTGCGATTGGTTCAATCGTCCTTCTTCACGTCCGACTGAATCTCAGTCGTGTGACTGACTCACTCATTCTCCCTTAATCATCGACTGGGCCAATCGTATGGGCCATTCGGTTGAATAGTCCATATTCATGGTCCATTCGTACGAATAGCTTCCATTCGTATGATTGGTCCATACGGATGGTCCATTCGTGCGAATAGGTCATATTTATTGACTTTTCTGCCAGTTTGAATATTTACGTTTAAAATCCCTTTAATTGCAAAAATTACGTTATAGCAGTTGATCATCTTAGACATGATCGTTTTGGCTTGAGAACCCTTTTATCACCTTAGACGTGACTGATTTAAGCTTTTAACACATATGTGGTCATCTCAGACATGACCCTTTTAGTGAGTTGATCCCTTACCGATTTTCATGATGTAGTCCGGCAAACAAACAAAACTAAAATACTAAATGAATAAAAAAAACTAAACTAACGTACAAAAATAAAACTTGTTTTTGGCTTTTTGTGAGAGATAAATCCTAAGATGGAAATCTACTGGATTTGGTTCTGGAATAGACAGCTTTAACTCAGATTGACCATACCTGGACCAATTCAATTTGGAATCATACAGGCAGTTCAAATCAGTTTGGACTTGTTATCAAAATCTTTTGATGCTCAATTCTTGGTGTTCATCCAGAGTCATTTGCAACTTTAGGAAATCAAACTGAAACTCTTAGATTACCACATTGATTCAAACTTTCAAGAATTGCACCCACAATGATTGTCAATATGTTTGTCCACTTAAATCCATACACAGACTTTTGACCCAAGCTGGTGATAGATTTAGGTTTACTTATTTCAACTAACATTTGTGAATCCCACACTTATATGGTAATCAACATTCCTCAGGAGCTTTTGAGCGGTCTACAGTTATTTTTACAAGAAGAGACTATTCTTAGAGCTTTCAAGGAGAAGCCAATCCTCAGGTCAGTGCCATCGCACAGCAGAGAGGCGGCAAACAACAATGAATTCTAGAATATCTAGGTTATGCTTATCCTCAGGTCAGTGCCATCGCACAGCAGAGAGGCGCACAACCTATCTCCTTGTTAGAGCAGCTTAATATTATTTTGCACCAAATGCACCAACAACATAAGTCATTAGCTTGATAGCATTTTTATTCATTTTTTTCTGGTGCTTTGCTCTATTTATGGTCATCCGCACATATTTGTGGCGTTTACATGCTCATTACCCCTTATTGGAATATTGTTGATTCTGTTAACCAGCGATAAGATGGGAGCCCACAGTCAGTTGAACCACTTAGTTTGATCTTTAGATCACCAGTCAGGTCTAATCATCTATTGTGTTGAATCTACCGACATATCAATTGTGGTCTAGCAACCTCTAGGTCTACTCTCATTGTGTTACCTTAAGAGTTACCAGTTTTTCTATCATCTTCCCTTTTATATTGCTTGGACTACATAGATTTATACTTTGAATTTTTGCACATTTTCTAAATTAAAATTTCAAAGTCCCTCTTGATTTGTTCCTGTGTACTATCATATTCCAAAGGGTTTGAATCGGTATCACAGATACGATCTACCTTATATCAGCTTTCCACTCCTTCTCCCTTGTTTTTTTAATGTTACTAGCTGACCTACTCTCTCCCTAAAAGTCTAAAATCATAACTGGTTTCATTATTTTAGGATTTTAATAAACAGCAGAATAACATAAGTTTAATTTTAAACAGACTAATTTAACCAAATAAACTCAAATAAAATGAAGAATTAACTAAGCTACATCGGACTACACATGATCATCATCAGGAATAACCTCACTTTTCTTTTTAATCCGTTGACCTCTAGCAATATTGAAAACGTGGTTTATCAAAGGCTTTAGTATAGAGGTCAGCGCGTTGAAAATCAGTATTAATTTTTACCACATCAATTAAGTTCTTTTCAAAACAATCTCTTATGAAATGATATTTAATACCAATATGTTTGGTCTTAGGATGTTGTACCGGATTTTTAGTTACTGCAATTGCAGCAGAGTTATCTACAAAAATAGGAGTAGAATAGAACGTTAAACCGTAATCCCGCATTTGCTGTTGAATCCAGATGATTTGAACAGCAACTTGCAGCAGCAACATATTCGGCTTCACAGGTTGACAATGCAACCGATGTCTGCTTCTTACACTGCCAGGTAATTAATCTTCTCCCAAAGAATTGACACCCTGCTGATGTAGACTTGTAGTTCATCTTGCAGCCTCCGTAATCTGAGTCACTATACCCGTGAGCTCAAAATCATCATCATGAGGATACCATAATCCAAGTGTGGGTGTACCCTTTAGATAGCGAAAAATCCTTTTGACCCCGATCAGATGATGACCTTAGGTTTAGCCTGATATCTAGAACATAAAGTCGCATACATGATATCCGTCTTGAGGCAGTGAGATACATGAGGGATCCAATCATTCCTCGGTACATCGTGGCATCTACAAGATCTCCATTTTCATCAGGTGCTATGTCGTGATTCGTAGCAAGTGGAGTACCGCAGCAGATGCGTTCTCCATGTCAAAGCGATTGAGAATGTCTCCTACGTACTTGGTCTGATGTAGAAAGATCCCATTTGGTGTTTGATCCACCTGTAGCCCGAGAAAGAACTTCATCTCCCCCATAGCACTCATCTCAAACTCTTTCTTCATAACTGCTTCAAACTCTTTGCATAACTCTTCGTTCTTTGAACCGAAAATTATGTCATCAACATAGATTTGTACGAGCAGTAGGTCGCCATCTTTTTCTTTAATGAACAACGTGCAGTCAATGACACCCCTGCGAAAGCCGTGTTTCACAAGATGAGTCGAGAGTTTCTCATACCAAGCTCTTGGAGCTTGATGAAGCCCGTATAAAGCCTTGTCGAGCTTGTAGACTCTATCCCGATGATAAGGATCTTCAAATCCCTCGGGTTGACTGACATAGACTGTTTCTCTGATTTCCCCATGAAGAAATGCATTCTTCACATCTAATTGATAGACTTTAATCTTCATGTACGATGCATAGGCAGGAAGATACGAATGGCTTCCATCCTTGCCACGGGTGCAAACACCTCATTGTAATCAATTCCCTCGACTTGGCGAAAACCCTGAAGCACCAGTCGATCTTTGTTCCTGATAATGACCCCTTGGTCATCTTTCTTGCATTTTAAAACCCATTTGGTGCCAATGACCTTAGCACCTTTAGGTCTATCAACCAGAGTCCATACATCTAACTTCTTGAACTGAAGAAGTTCTTCTTGCATGGCACTCACCCACGCCTCATCATTTAGTGCCTCACTGACGTATTTTGGCTCAAACTGGGAGACAAAACACCGATAAGCACCATCATGAATATATCCCTTTTCCATAACTGAGGCGTAATCAACTGAGTATAGCTGATTTCGGGTTACACTCCCGATATGACATCCCCAATGACATTGTTTAGGGGATGATAGACGTTTAGTTGTGATCCTGGAGTAGTAGGAACAGCTACCTCAGAGCCAATTATGAACATTTGGATCTGCATCTGAGGTGGTTGGAGTTTGAGGCTCTGAAGTCAAAGGTGCATCACTGATAGATGCTTGTGGGCTTTCAGGAACTGGAACCTGTTCCTCCTGACTGTTCTGGTTATCTTTTTCAGCTTCATCTTCAGAGGAGGAGTCACTGTCATCGACTACTCCCCCTGACTGAGTAGATGATTCTCCCTGTGAGCTAGATGCTGGTGGATTCAAGCTATCATACATCATTCGTGTAGCTAACTCGTCATCCGAGGGAGAGAGAGGAATGTTGAACGACTTGAAGAATCCATCATAGTCGAAGAAGTAGGCGGGTCCTTTGCCAGTAGGTGGTGTGGTAAATCGCTGAACGTCAACATTACACCACACTTCTACTAGACCTGTTGAGTTGTTGTAAACTCGCTTGTTCGGTATGTTGTATCCTAGAAAGATGCCTTCATCTGCCTTCTTGCTGAATTTACCCTCTTGTGTCTTCTTCAGAAGTGTGCACGGCGCCCCAAATGGTTCGAGATACTCCAAGTTCGGTTTGCGTCTTTGTAGTAGCTCGTAACATGTTTTTCCGTGGCGCTTGACTATGAGGACTCGATTCAGTGTATAACAAGCATTTGCCACTGCCTCATTCCAGAATTGGATAGGCAGTTTCGAGTTTGCCAGCATAGTCCGTGCTGTCTCTATCAAGCTTCTGTTCTTGCTCTCAGCAACGCCATTCATCTGAGGTGTGTAGGCAGAAGTGAATTGATGCACAATTCCCTTTTCCTTGCAGTATGCCTCCATCCACTGGTTCTTGAATTTCGTTCTGTTGTCTGAGCGTACTTGTCTAACTTTCAGCTTGTAGAGAGATTCCAGTGTGGTTACCAACTCCTTGAATGATTCAAATGTTTCTGATTTGGATTTCAGAAACATTACCCAAGTGAACCTTGACTAGTCATCGGTGACCACAAAACAGTACAAGTCGCCTGCAATGCTCTTTGTACTGACTGGACCAAACAGATCCATGTGAAGAAGTTCAAGAGGAAGTTCTATTGAATTAACTTTCTTTTCCATATGAGACTTCTTTGTCTGTTTGCCTTTCTTGCAAGCTACACAAAAGTCAGGAAGCTGAAAGTTCTTGACATTAACTCCTCTCACCAGATCCTTCTGAATCAAGTGATTCATCTTCCTTTGACTAATGTGTCCCATTCTCCTATGCCAGGAGATGGAATCCTTTTCAGTAGCTTTAGATAGAAAACACTAAACCTCATGATCCATTGTAGAAGCTGTTGATAGATCCAAGACATAAGATCTTTATATCTTGAAGCAGTCATCAAAACTTGGTCCACTGGGATCACGTAGTCTTTCTTTAGTACGTAACACTTCTTGTTGTCGAAGATGACTTTAAATCCCTTATCACATATTTGGGAAACAGAAAGTAAGTTGTTTTGAAGTTGCTGGACGTAGTTCACCCTATCAAACTTAACTTTCTGATTTCCAACTTCTCCCTGAGCTGTGATATAGCCTCCCTTGTTTCCAGCAAACGAAACATGCCCTCCTTTTATTTGCCTTACGTTTGATAAGAGAGCCTTGTTTCCTGTCATGTGCCTGGATGCTCCGCTGTCTACAATCCACGTGTTAGTTTCAGCACTGTAGCGAACACCCTGCACATACAATGTAAAGGATTAGTTTAGGTTAGGAACCCAAGCCTTTACTGGCTTGGGTTTCCCAGAGGCATCACACATCAGAAATTCAACCCATTGACCCTTAGAAGGTGAGGGTAGCTCAGGTTCCTTCTTGTCATCATTATCAGACACAGAGGTTGACTTCTCTTTCCATAAGCCAAATTTGTGCAATGCCTGTTTGTGATAAACAGTCGACTGGCTAACGGGTTGAACTTTCTGTTCACTAGTTCTTCTAGGTGGAGTTACAGAGCTCCTCTTAGAAGACCTAGGTTTTGAGTCCTGAAGTTCAATCTTCTTCCTAGGTGTCTGATAATAAGGACAATAAGAAGCAATGTGTCCACATTCTCCACAGTTGTAGCACGCCCTGCTATCAACTTTATGATTAAACTTTCTTTGTGGAGACGTGTGTGATACTCTAGTAACATCACTCACTTTAGGTTTTGACTATGGTTCTTTTGATGTTTTCACTGGTTTAACAAAATTAACTATTTTAACTTGTTTGACATCCTTTTCTTTTTGGTAATTTGTTTTTGACTTGAAGTATGTGAAAGATTATCCTTAAAAGTCCTTTTAGGTTCTGATTTGACTCTGTTTGACCCTGACTTTAAGTTCACCTTTTCAAATTCCTTTTCCAGATTAACACAAGGCAATTTACCCTTTGCCTTTGAAGTGGCTTCCTTTTGTTTGTTTCCAGAGTCAATAGATGAACATAAGGAATCTGGATCACTAACAAGAGGAGTAGACACTACATGATCCTTGATGGGATTACTATTTACTGGTCTAGTCGTAGTGTTCATTAAAGTCTCAGGTGGTGGTGGAACCACTTTATAACCCAATCCCTCCCCGTTGTTCCTTTCTCTCACTAAGTGTTGGACTATGTGTGAAGAACTGGTCCAACTATGCAGTTTCTGTTTTAATGAATTTACTTCTACTTCTAGAACTGCCTTTTGCTTCTTAGTGTCTTCTAGGGAGTTTAGATAATACCTAATTTCATTAGCTTGGTTAAAGGCAACTACTTCGGTTTCCCTAAGCTGTTTAGTCAAAAGGTCTATCTTTTCTTTATAACTATGCTCATTTTGTTTTAATACCCTATTAGCCTCAGTGCATAGTTGCAAATCTTTTACTAAGTTATCATTATGATCTAATAACCTAGCAAATTTACCATCTATGCTATTCCTAAAGGTATCACAATCAGAACAAGCATGATTATTAAACATTGAGTCAGTAGTACTTACCTGAGTTGATTCAGAAGCGTTTGCCATCAATGCAGCATCAGATGTCTCTGGTTCTGGTGCTTCTGTCTTTTCTGTCTCTGACATGGTAGTCTCCGCTTTTGGCTTGTAACTGATCTCGGTTGCAGTTGCTTCTTCATTATGTGACATCGCTATCTCAACTGCTAGATCTCCTTCACTAGCGGAATCCTGTCAATATCTTCTACATTTGCAATGTTTGATTCCCCTGGTGAGACAAACCTAAAGCTCCAATCCTGTCCTTCATCATCATGAGCAGTCAAGGCTTTTGAGTCCTTGCTTGATGAAGTAGAACTGGTAGTTTGCTTTTCTTGACGAGTGAAGGATGAGAACGTGTTCCCGTTACCCATCTTCTTAGGCTTGACACATTCTCTTTTGAAGTGCCCCTTCTCTCCACAGTTGAAGCAGGTCACTTTGCTCTTGTCAAAGCCGAATGTGGTATCCTTAGTCGCTACTAAGTTCTGCCCGTTTGTTTTACAAACTTCTTTGCCCTCCGGACAGCACTAGCTAAAGCCCACATTATATCCATTCTCTCGAGCTCCATTTCGTCCACCTGCTCGTAGTCCTCGTCTGCCAGATGGCAGTTTCCAATCTTTCCAGCAACAAGTTCATCATAAGAATGGACCATTGCGGCCAATAGATCCATGTGTTCTCGAGCTACTTCCACAGTCATATTCCCGAGATTCTCGGTCTTCAGTTTAGTAGCACTTGCTTCGGATCCAATATAGTGGGAACAAGAAAGTCCTGACTTATCTGATCCTGAAGGAGGTGCATGTGTAGGACCCGATGAGCTAGACACAAATGCAGTCTGGAGAGGTGCTCCAGATGTCTTAGCTTGAGGCGTGGCATTGTATAAAGCTGGATTTTGATTGTACGTAGACTTCTGAGCTCTGTACTTCATCCAAATTGATTCTTCTCGCAACTTAAGAATGAAGTCATTAATATCCAGTTTTGCTAGCATTCCATTCTGTCTAAGATTAGACACGAATGAAGCCCACTTTTCAGGCAATCCGTCTGCAAAATTAGTAACTTTCTCTTCCATGGTAGTAGCCACCCCATGTGTATGCAGTTCACTCATCAGATGGTAGAATCTATCTATAACATCGTCCAAACTCTCGTTTCTCATCGATGAGAAGTTATCGAATTCCTTCTTTAACTCCTTAGCCTTGATTGCCTTCAATGAAGCATTCCCGTCGTACCTCTTTTCTAGCTCATCCCAAAGTTTCTTGGACTGCTTATTCTCTGAGTATTGGTGGAATATGTCTTTAGGGATAGACTGTGTAATCAATGCATAAACCCTCTTCTCTGCATTATATTTGACTTTCTGCGTGTTTGTCATCCCTCCTAAGGTTAGCCTTACTCCATTGGCTCCCACTGGCGTACTATATCCAATCTCGATGGCTTCCCACAGATTCGGATCCACTCCATTGAGGTAGATCTCAAAACATTGTTTCCAGTGGGGAAACTCATCTAACGTTAAAAGCTTTGGTGGTTTATTATGATTACCCACCTCACTCTCATGTAACAGCAGGTTCTGGATCCTAGAGTCCTTCCCAGCAGTACAGGCTGACATTTGGTCTTCCATTGCGAATAACTTTAAGTCTAATAAGACAATTGTCACTGGGGCGACTGAAGGGTGCGAATGCACTAGTCGTGCGTATGAACTCTACGACTGGTTCAATCGTGCGGCTGAACTAAGTGATTAGCTCAATCGTGCGAATGAATCTGATGCATATGAACAGTATGCCCAAAAGGTTTATTCGTATGAATGGAGATGCGACTATGTCCAAACGTGCGTCTGAGCAATGCGAATGAGGTCCAGTCGTGCGAATGGCTCACTCGTGCGACTGAAGCTGCTGTTTTGCGAAAATTTCTAGGTTAAACGTGTTTTAGCCGTAAAAATTCGAACTTTCGCAAAGCTCTAATCGCCTAAGTCCGTAGAAACCAAACTTTGATGAGCAGGGAACGTCCAAGATCACTTTTGACACAAAAGATTGCGTTTTTAGTGCAAAAACACAAACTTTTTATCAATCTTGATTGAATCACACGTAATCAAGAGCCAAAGCTCTGATACCACTTGTTAGGACCTGGTATTTGAACGAAATACCTGGAGATTAGCGTGTAAACCAGATCAAATAGTGCGGAATCCTATTTGATTGGCGATCCAATCAGTGATAACACATGAAGAATCAATCAAGAATTGAAACTAACGTTAGAAATCGATTTGGAATCGATCTAATGTGTTCTATGAACTTGGAGAACGAATTGGGAGGCTTCTGGACGGCTAGGGTACCTCTGGAATCGTAATTAATCGAGAGTTTTTCTTTTTCACGAATTGAGTTGTATTTATAGGTTGGTATTATTCAATCGTGCGACTGAACCATTAGTATGGTTCAGTCGTGCGATTGAACCATGCGGTTGATTCATCCGCACGACTGAGTGTTCAGTCGTGCGACTGAGCCAATCTTATGTGTCAATCATACGACTAATCCAGTCACCCGGTTCAGTCGTGCGACTGAGTCATTCGTATGAAGTTGTTCATGCTTATGGTCCATTCGCATGACAACTTCATTATGTTAAGTTTGAATGTATTAATTAGTAAACATTATATGTAAACATTCAACCAATCACTAACCTAATTAACCAATTTTATATCAACTCATTAATGAAATATTAATCATTACAAATCACAATCAACCAATATCATTTCATTAATCATATCAAATTACACCAGAATCAGAAAAAACAAGACCTATTACATTTCATATCATGATCTAGGGACATACATGTATCAACAGAGATCATGCTCGATCTTCCCCTTGCAAGAGTCTTGATTCTTATGCTGTAACGAGCTTGTAATCTTTAGGTTTTATCAATGAAACCATTCAATTATAGTTTGTATTATGTTTGACTTTTGGTTTGTTCTGTTGTTTATCCTTCCGTCAAGAACATGCTCGGATGTTTATCGATCCAGGCGACTTCACAATTGGTATCAGAGCCGGTTACTGTTGGAATGATCTAACAATCATTCTAGCAACCCGAGCTCTTGATTTCTGGATCAAATTTCAGATCTTGACGTTAAACCCACTTTGTGTTCTTCGTGTTTTGCTCAGATGTTGTTACGTGTGGTGTTTCGATGTTAAAATTGCACTTGAAACCATGTTCTGATCACCCTTTCAAATATGATGATGCCAACTTTGTTTCGGTTCATGTAAAATTCATCACATTAGGGTTTTGGGCAGCCCTGGCGGCTGCAGATATGAAAATCTGCGTGCAGACCCGTTCATGCGACTGGGCCAAGCGAATGGACCATTCGTACGAATGAGCCATTCGAATGGACCATTCGTACGACTAGATCATGCTAATGGACCATTCGTGCGACTGGACCAGTCGTATGTTCAGTCGTGTGACTGGACCGGTCGTATGTTCAATCGCACGAATGTGCAATCCGCACGAATATGCCATCCGCATTGACTCATACGCATGGTCCAATCGCACAAATGGGCCTAGTCGCATCTAATATGGGCCGAGGCCTATATATACCAGTTTCAATGTGTAGAGAGAGTAAGGTTTTTGAGAGGAAGTCTGCCCGGAGCCTAGGGCTGCCGGATGAGAGGGGAGATCATGCTCGATCTTCCCCTTGCCAAGAGTCTTGATTCTTATGTTGTAGGTTTTATCAATGAAACCATTCAATTATAGTTTGTATTATTGTTTGACTTTTGGTTTGTTCTGTTGTTTATCCTTTCGTCAAGAACATGCTCGGATGTTTATCGATCCAGCCGACTTCACAATAAAGGTTCGCGTGTAGCCACACTCGAACAAGTGTTCACTAACCTCACCCTCGGAACATGCACGTCAATGGACGCATATTGCCAAAAACTCAAGGATCTCGCTGACCAACTAGGCGATATGGACAACCCGGTCTTCAAGTCTCGCCTAGTGTTACAATTAGTACGCAGTTTACCACCCGAGTTTGATGTTGTCGGAGCATTCATCACCCAAAGTTCCCCTACGTGGGACACCGCTCGGAGCATGTAACAACTTGAACAACATCTTCAGATTGCATGACAAATTGCTAGTTCTTCCAACACGGTGCTTGCTGCTCAAACTCCAGACCAGTCACTCTCTGCTCCCAACCAAAAGGGGTACAACAGTAATCGAAATAAGGGGAATCGGCCACCCCAATCGAACCGTGGTCATGGAGGTTACAATCGCGGATGAGGATGCAATTCTAGAGGACGAGGACGTGGTCAATCTTACACTAACAATGCATGGAAACCCAATTGGCAACCACCTCCCTCGCCATACCCCTCTGTTCCTAATCAAAACCCACGAACCCAATGGGGAAACTCCACATCCGGACAAGGCCAGGCTCAAAAATAGGCTAACCATGCTTCCACAACCAACAATTATGGTCCAACAACACCTATTCTAGCAGACAACCCATCTGGGCCAAGCCCAACAACATCCTTTGTTGGATTTTCTGATTACATCCCATCTAAATTGGCCAACATCATGCAGCAAGTTAACTTGAATAATGCTCCCGATCAGTCGTGGTAAATGGACAGCGGTGCATCTTCACATCTCACTCGGGATCCAGGTAAGATCACTAGCCCCTTGTCACCATCTCCTATTAACTCTATTTTTGTCGGCAACGGTGCAAGTTTACCAATTCACGGGTCTGTTGGTCCATTTGATCGTATAACAGTGCAAATGAAATGAAGAATCGTTCAATATCAAACACATAAACTAAACAAGGTGAACAATGAAGATTTAAAACAATAACAACTCATTCAATATAAGACAATGAAGATCATAACATTCAATAACATCAAATCACAATGATAATTCTATGAATTTACTGCTTAGAAAAGGTAACTTGCAACAAGGATCAATGATTAGGGTTTTGCTAGCTTACCCCCAATGATAATGATCAAAAACTATAGTTTCGCTGCTAGAAAAACTGTTCTGCTGAAACTATAGTTTCGCTCGGCAGAAATAGCAGTTTCGCAGAGCGAACTAATCAACTGATTGTGATCAAAACTATAGTTTCACTCACAGTTTCGCTAGACTGCAGAACTACATAAATCTAATTACATACAAAATGAAACTAACAAAAGACCTATTACAAGCAAAAGTAAACATTCTAATCTAAGGTGAGTCCAACCTATACATGATCTTCAGGGTCTGGTCATGCCTCACGCCATACCACTAACCAAACCTATCACTTGAAAGATATTCTGTTTTTCACTAACTATTATTAAAAATCTTTTGCCCATGTGTAAATTCACAATTGATAACCAAACTTCTATAGAATTTGTGTAACACCCAGTTATTTTTATAAGACTCAAACGAAAGAAGTAAGTGAAGAAAAAATAAAGAGAAAGAAAAGCTATTTAACCCAAGTTAAGGGGTTAAAAGTGTCAAAAGGACAAAATGTTTGAAAAAGTGGGTATAAAAGGTGATGGCCGCCCATGTTGTCTGCCTACACCTTTTCATTCGGGATTTTTGAGAGAGAAAGTGCAGAGCTCTCAGTTTGAAGAAGAACAAGAGCAGAAGTTCAAATTGAAGGTAAGAATTCATGTGTTTAAGGTGTTCTTAACTGGTTTCATCCTTGGTTCAATAGAATTTGTGTAACACCCAGTTATTTTTATAAGACTTAAACGAAAGAAGTAAGTGAAGAAAAAATAAAGAGAAAGAAAAGCTATTTAACCCAGGTTAAGGGGTTAAAAGTGTCAAAAGGACAAAATGTTTGAAAAAGTGGGTGTAAAAGGTGATGGCCGCCCATGTTGTCTGCCTACACCTTTTCATTCGAGATTTTTGAGAGAGAAAGTGCAGAGCTCTTAGTTTGAAGAAGAACAAGAGCAGAAGTTCGAATTGAAGATAAGAATTCGTGTGTTTAAGGTGTTCTTAACTGGTTTCATCCTTGGTTGTGTGCTTATGTATGTTGTGTTTGTTCGGGTGTGTGTTTCAAGTGGGTTTCTAGGTGAGAACTTGTAGCAATCGGGCTTTGAAGGAAGTCTTACCCGAAGAGGCTGCTAAGGTGAGTTCTAGAACCCCTCTTTTACATGTTTTAACTGATTTTGGGGCTGGAAATGCATGTATGAATGTTTTTATAAAAATGGGTTTTTACTCGTATGTGTTTATATGTGTATGTTGTGGGTAGGGTTTGATTTTGGGATATGTATGTGTTTGATGATGTTATGGTTGTGTTTCTATGGCTTAGAATGTAAGATTTAAGATTAGAACATGATAGATGGTGTTTGGGGACCGAATTATGTTGTTAAGTCTGCCCTAGGATGCTCATGCCCCCAAATAGTAGCTCATACGCCCAGCCATAAATAACTGCTTAAGTGTTCCTAATGCAGATGACCCTCTGAGTCTAAGTCATCCGCATTAGCAAATGCAGATGAGCAAGAGGAAATGCTGATGAATGTTATACGACTGGAAAAAATGCGGAAGGAGAAAAAGAAATGCGGATGAACAAAGGTTAATGCGGATGAGTAAAAGTCAATGCGGATGAGTAAAAGTCAATGCGGATAAGTAAAAGGAAATGCATATGAGTAAAAGTCAATGCGGATGAGTAAAAGTCAATGCGGATGAGTAAAAGGAAATGCGGATGAGTAAAAAGGAAATGCGGATGAGTAAAAAGGAAATGCGGATGAGTAAAAAGGAAATGCGGATGAGTAAAAAGGAAATGCGGATGAGTAAGAGGAAATGCGGATGAGTAAAAAGGAAATGCGGATGAGTACGAGGAAATGTGGATGACTAAGAGGAAATGCGGATGAGTAAAAAGAAATGCGGATGAGTAAAAAGGAATTGCGGATGAGTAAAAAGGAAATGCGGATGAGTAAATGGAAATGCGGATGAGTAAGAGGAAATACGGACGAGTAAGAGGAAATGCGGATGAGTAGTAGGATATGCGGATGAGTAAAACAAATGAGGATGAACATAAGAAATGTGGATGAAGACTTCAAATATTTTTCAGATTTCAGGGGAAAAGTGTAGATGTAGGCTTTGACTTGGAAGGTTCTCGGGGGTTCAGGTAGGTTGACTTTTGAGGTCATAGATGATATGATGGGCATGAATGATGTTGTATGATTGGTGCTTATGCATGATGGTATGTATGATGTATGTTATGTATGTATGATGATGCCTTGTATGGTGATGTTGTATGTTTATGTTGATGTTCCTTATTATGTATGATTATTTTCCCATGGCTTTACATTGAATGTTAATGAATGAAATGAAAGTCTTATGTAACATAAAGCGGAAGATAATGAAAAGAGGAACGTCATGTAAAAATGCATGCCTTAATGCATGAAGGAAAGTAAAGTAAGTCTTGCAAGCCTTGTATGTAGAAACACGCCCAATGAAGGGTGTTAGTTCAACGGTGTGCAGGTTAGCTACCCCAGAAGGATGCACACCGCGGTCCGTCTTTATGACCGACCATTTGTATAGAACCTTTGTCGCTTACCCTAGGTACTGTGGTCAGGCTGCTGTGTACCATGACGGGGGATCTATGATAGACCTCGGCCTAGTATCCGCTGTATGCACGATGGTAGGGTATAGCACATGACAATGGTACATCTGAATTTACCTTAGGTACTGTGGTAAGGCTGTTGTGCGCCATGACAGGGTTTCTATGATAGACCTCGGCCCATTACTCGCTTTATGCATAACAGTGGGGTAAAGTTCATGGTTTTGGTATAGAATGTAAAGAAGTAAAGATGAATGTATGAATGAAAGTAATCTATGAAAGTGAATGAAAGTGAATGATAATGACGTACGATGAATGAACGGAAGTTAACGAATGAATGATGAAGATAATTATGATATTATCTAGGTGTATGTATTGTGCATGATCACGTATGATAGTAAAGAATGGTTTTAATGAAAGTAAAGTATGTTTTACTTAAAACTAGAACTCACTCAGCAATGCTGACTTTTTATGCATTTTCTAGTTGGCAGGTAAAGTTGTTGAGGATCGCACAGGGCGGCTACTTGGCTCTTTTGGATGGCATTCTTTTGTTTAATGTTTTTACATTGTAATGTGTAAGGCCCCGGAAGCTTATAGCTGGCCAATCATCGCTCATAAAACTTTTAATTACATTAACTTGAAATAGACATTATAGTGGAAACATTAAAAACAACATTTTCATTATAATGACCTTTGCAAAATACTACAATGTTGACTGGTTACAAAACATCGTAATTTGCATTACATCACAAAAACATCATATTTCAAATGAGTAGATGCCATCCAAAAATTCCAAGTAGCTGCCCCGTGCCATCCTTAGCAATGCTTACCTGCTAACTGAAAAATGCATAAAAAGTCAGCATTGCTGAGTGAGTTCTAGTTTAATAAAAACATTGCATTACCTTCCACTCATTAAAACATTTTTATTACTATCGTACATGATCAAACATCGCACATACATCAAGGTAATAATTATTATCTTCATCATCATTCATTTGTTACATATCGCACATCAAGCACATATCACACATATTGCACATATTGCCCGTATCGCACATATCGCACATATTGCACGTATCGCACATATCTCACGTATCGCACATATCGCACATACCGCACATATCGCACGTACCGCACATATCGCACATATCACACGTGTGGAGTGGTCACTAGGAAAGACTCCCACTATGTGTGTGAAATCTTATGGGTTCGCTAAGATCACACGTTGTATAACACACAATAATTATAAAATCACATGTTATGGGAGCAGTCACTACTGTGTGTATGAACCCTATGAGTTAGCCAAAATCGCGCGCTGTAGATACACACATCGTTGGACACTCCCCTTGGTGTCTGTGAACTCTTATGGGTTAGCCAAAATCGCACGCTGTAGACACACACAAGGTAACAACTCTCAATGAGTTGTGGACCTCCCTTCAGTTGCTTGCAAAGCTTTTCATTACTTTCATTCATTCATTCATTAATGCACACATTCATTATTTCGTTCCCCTTTTCATTAGCTTCCACTTTACGTTACATCATACTTAACCGTTTATTTCATTAACATTCAACGCAAAGCCACGAGAAGACATACATACATAAACAGGAACATCAGCAAGATCATGCAAATCTTCATACATATCCAACATGCATACATAACATACATCACACATACCATCATGTATAACATCAACAATCGCACATCATCAATCACATATCATCATATAGGGCATCATCATACATACATCATAAAATCATCTCATACATCATCATACCATGCTCACCATAACCGCTATGACCTCAAAAGTCAACTGAACATCCCAAGTCAAAGCCTAAATTTCACTTTTCCCCAAAAAGTTAGAAAATATTCTAAGTGTTCATCCGCATTTTCCTTTTTGTTCATCCGCATTTCCCTTTTTGTTTATCCACATTTCTTTTTGTTCATCCGCATTTCCCCTTTTGTTCATCCACATTTCCCCTTTTGTTATCGACATTTGTTCATCCGCATTGACATTACTCATCCGTATTTGTCAATGTTCATCCGCATTTGTTCATCCGCATTGACTTTACTCATCCGCATTTGTTCATTCGTGTTTACTTTACTCATCCGCATTTCCCCAATACTCATCCGCATTTCCCCAATACTCATCCGCATTTCCCCTATTACTCACCCGCATTTCCCAAATACTCATCTGCATTTCCCCAATACTCATCCGCATTTTCCCCAATACTCATCCGTATTTCCCTTAGTCAATGCTCATCTGCATTAACTGTTCATCCACATTGACTTTCCATCCGCCTTGACTTTCCATCCACATTTGTCAACACTTAGGCAGATTTTTCTAAACATAGGCATATGAACTATTGTTGGGCGTATGAGCAGCCTAGGGCACACTTAACATCAGATTCAGTCCCCAAACACCATCTATCATGTTCTAAGCTTAAATCTTACATTCTAAGCCTTAGAAATAGAACCATAACATCAACAATCATGAACATAGATCACAATCACACCATACCCACAAATACACACATTCAAACCTTCAGGTATGAAACCCTAATTTTATAATAAATTCATACATTCATTTCCAGCCTCAAAATCAGTTAAAAACATGTAAAAGAGGGGTTCTAGAACTCACCTTTGCAGCTCTTGAGTATGGCTTCTTCCAAACTTGTTTGCAAATGAGTTCAACCACCTAAAAACCCACCAAAAACATACATAACATACATAAGCATACAACCAAGGATAAAACCAGTGAAGACACTCAAAACCACGAATTCTTACCTTGAATTCGAAGTTCTTCTTCCTATTCTTCAAGGACCGAAACTTTCTGCTCTTTCTCTCTTTCTTTCTAAAAAAACATAGATCTGGGTGTTGTAAGAGTTGAGTGGGCTTCCATGCCCACTTTACACCCACTTTCAGACTTTTTTGTCTGTTTGACACTTTTTACCCCTCAACTTGGGTAAAATATCTTTTCTTTCTTTTTCTTCACTTTATTCTTCTTTCTCTGACTTAAAAAAAATAACCGGGTGTTACATAATGCAAACAAATGATATTGTGTAATGAATGTTTTATTATTTTGCAAAAGAATTTTTAATGAAAATGTTGTTTTTAATGTTTCCACTGCAACGTTTATTTCAAGTTAATTTAATTATATGTTTTAAGTGCAATGATTGACCAGCTATGAGCATCCGGGTACGGGGCCTTACAAGTTGGTATCAGAGCCAAAGTTTAAGTGAAACTGGTAAATTTTCAAAATAAACCTTAACTTAAACTTAAAATGGGATGGAAATGGAAGGGATGCCAGTTCGAGTAACTACGTGTCATCAGGTATTTTCTTAATGATAACCGGTATTATGTGCACATGTCATGTGGGTTTATGTGCTGTTAGTAGATTTAGATACTGATGTAGTCAGGATAGGAAATGCTTGCGGTATGAAGAGTAAAGTAAGTGGCTAATCACAACTGGCCAATGTAATTAGGGACTTACTATACTTGACATAAACTGAGCTATTCCCTTGAATGACCGCATTAGTGTTTGAATCTTATAGCGTGTTAGAGGATGGCCGGTGGTAGATCTTTGAAGGTTTCATCAGGTGAAGGCTGTGGTGGACGTGGTGTTGGACCGTGTGTCACGAGAAGCATGGCTAGAGCTGTTGAAATGGCACTCGAAGGGCCTGAGATCCATCACCCAGAAGGCGGTGATGATAGTGCTAGTCTGAGGACCACATTGAAAGAGGCTGTTGTTGAGGGAGTTCAACAGGTCATGCAGACGATGTTGTCGTTTATGTGACTGAGGTAATTAGGGCGGTAAAGGAGACGACCGCGATTGAAGTGGACAAGAAGAGTAGCGGCGACAAGAATTGGAATGGAAAGTGGGTTGAACGTGGGGGTTACACTCCAAACAACAAGGTTGCCAGGACGGATGACTGGTGTGTAGCTTCATTCGGTGCGGAGATGAGGAAGTGTAGTAAGTGTGCTAAAGGGCATACTGGAGAGTGTAGGTGGGGATCAAACCTTTGCTTCAAATGTGGGAGGCCCGGTCATCTGGCAAATAATTATGGGGTGACGAGGTGTTATAACTGTGGCGGAAAGAGTCATATAAGCAGAGACTGTAAGAAGCTGAGGGACGAGAGTTTTTGGGCAAAGAGGATGACTAGAACTGGAGGGCAGGAGGTGAGCCCAGAGCCTTCACGATGACCAGGGAAGAGGCTAGGATGGACCCCGATGTCATGTCAGGTACGTATCTAGTAACCAAACTCTTGCTTTTGTGTTGTTCGATTTCGGTGCTAGTAGGAGTTTTATTTCTGCTGCCTTTTGTGCTAAGTTGCCCATTAGGAGTAGAAGTGTTGATGAGCCCTTCGATGTAGAAACTGCCATAGGTACGACTACCAGGATTTTTGAGATGATAGAAGGCCATGACATTGAATTAGAAGGTCATAAGTTTCCTGTTAGACCGTCCGTGATGACCTTAGACGGTTTCGATGTAGTCCTAGGAATGGATTGGTTGGCGGACTACGAGGCGAACATTGTGTGTCGCAAGAAGGTGATTAGACTGTCAGTGCCTGACGGGAGTTTGGTGACAGATTACAGTGATCGATTTACGACTATCCCGGAGGTGATTTCAATAGCGGTGGTGGGAAAGTGCATGAGGCATGGATGTAGTGCCTACTTGGCCAACGTGAAGGATGTGGATACGCCAACACCACAATTGATCGACGTACCGGTGGTGTGTGACTTTCCTGATGTATTTCCCCAAGACTTACTAGGAGTGCCACCAAACCGTGAGATCGAGTTTCAGATTGATCTGATACCGGGTGCCCAACCTATTGCCAAGGCACCGTATTGGTTGGCTTCGACTAAGATGAAAGAGTTGATGGAGCTATTGCAAGAGTTGCTTGATAAGGGGTTTATTAGACTGAGTATCTCTCCTTGGGGTGCTCCGGTCTTATTCGTGAAGAAGAAAGACGGTAGTATGAGGATGTGTATTGACTATCGTGAGCTGAATAAGTTGACGATAAAGAATCGATACCCCTTACCGAGAATTGATGATTTGTTTGATCAACTTCAAGGTGCCAGTTGGTTCTCAAGGATAGATCTTCGATCGGGCTACCATCACTTAAAGGTGAAAGAACAAGATATCCCTAAAACAGCTTTCCGCACGCGTTATGGTCACTACGAGTTTCTCGTTATGTCATTTGGATTGACCAACACACCAGCTTCTTTTATGGATCTGATGAATCGAGTTTGTCGGCCGATGTTGGATAAATAAGTGATCATGTTTATGATGATATCTTGATTTATTCCAAGAGTGAGGAGGAGCATGCCGGTCACCTTTGGGGAGGTGTTGGAGACGTTGAGAAATGAGAAACTGTATGCTAAATTCTCCAAGTGCGCATTCTGGTTGCGCGAAGTTCAGTTTTTGGGTCATGTAGTGAAACCCGAGGGGATTATGGTGGATCCAGCAAAGGTAGAGGCGGTGATGCAATGGAAGTCTCCAAAGATGCCATCCGAGATTCGTAGTTTCTTGGGTTTCACGGGCTATTACAGAAGATTCATTCAAGACTTCTCTAAGATCGCTTCTCCACTAACCAAGTTGACCCGTAAGGATGTAAAGTTTTTCTGGGTTCAAGCTCAAGAGAAGGCATTTGAGGAGTTAAAGGCAAGATTGACTCAAGCTCCTGTTTGGTCATTACCCGATGGAAGTGAAGATCTGGTGGTTTATTCTGATGCTTCCTACTCGAGGTTGGGGTGTGTGTTAATGCTGAGAGAAAAGGTTATAGCCTATGCATCCCGACAGTTGAAGGTTCATGAGGTCAATTATCTTACTCATGACTTGGAGCTAGCAGCCGTGGTCTTTGAGTTAAAGATTTGGAGGCACTACCTTTACGGGACGAAGTGCTCCATATTCACCGACCACAAGAGCCTTAAGTACTTCTTTGAGCAGAAAGATTTGAACATTAGGTAGAGGATATGGTTGGAGCTCATAAAAGACTATGATTGCGAGATCTACTACCATCCGGACAAAGCCAACGTGGTGGCGGATGCCCTTAGCCAAAAAGAGAGACCCGAGCCAATTCGGGTGAAAGCTTACCAGTTGATCACGACCTCTGATGTGATGAAGCAAGTTAAGGAGTTTCAAGATGAGGCGTTGAAGGAAGATCATCTTAACTCTGAAAGAATGAGAGGTCTGGTCACGGAATTGGGTGAAAACACACTTGCTGTTAAGACCCGATTCGGGCGGATGTGGATTCCTCGTTTTGGAGATCTACACGTGAATATTATGGATGAAGCTCACAAGACTCGGTACTCTATTCATCCTGGTGCTACAAAGATGTACCAAGATATGAAGAAAGATTATTGGTGGTCGGGTATGAAGCGTGATGTGGTGGAGTATGTGACTAAATGCCTTACTTGTTTACAAGTAAAGGCTGAGCATCAGAAGCCATACGGGAAGATCCAACCTTGGATATACCAGAGTGGAGTGGAACATGTCACCATGGACTTCATTACAAAACTACCACGTACCGCGCGAGGATGTGATGCCATATGGGTGATAGTTGATCATTTGACGAAGAGTGCTCACTTCCTACCAATTCGCGAGACATATTCATCTGAGAGGTTGGCGGATCTGTTCATCAAGGAGATAGTAACTTATCATGGTGTGCCGGTGTCTATTGTGTCTGATCATGACACTCGGTTTACATCCAAATTTTGGAAGAAATTCTACGATGCGATGAGGACGAGGTTACATATTAGCACGGCTTATCATCCTCAGTTGTCTGCCTAAGTTGAGGGGTTAAAAGTATCAAAAAGACAAAATGTTTGAAAAAGTGGGTGTAAAAGGTGATGGCCGTCCATATTGTCTACCTACACCTTTTCATTCGGGATTTTTTAGAGAGAGTGCAGAGCTCTCGGTTTGAAGAAGAACAAGAGCAAAAGTTTGAATTCAAGGTAAGAATTCGTGTGTTTAAGGTGTTCTTAACTAGTTTCATCCTCGGTTGGGTGCTTATGTATGTTGGGTGTGTTCAGATGTGTGTTTCAAGTGGGTTTCTAGGTGAGAACTTGTAGCAATCAGGCTTTGAAGGAAGTCTTATCAAAAGAGGCTGATAAGGTGAGTTCTAGAACCCCTCTTTCACATGTTTTAACTGATTTTAGGGCTAGAAATGCATGTATGAACGTTTTTATAAAAATGGGTTTTTACCTGTATGTGTTTATGTGTGTATGTTGTGGGTGGGGTTTGATTTTGTGCTTTATATGTGTTTGATGATGTTATGGTTGTGTTTCTATGGCTTAGAATGTAAGATTTAAGCTTAGAACATGATAGATGGTAACTGCTTAAGTGTTCCTAATGCGGATGACCCTCTGAGTCTAAGTCATCCGCATTAGCAAATGCGGATGAGCAAGAGGAAATGCTGATGAAGTTACGCGACTGGAAGAAATGCGGATGGAGAAAAAGAAATGTGGATGAGCAAAGGTTAATGCTGATGAGTAAAAGTCAATGCGGATGAGTAAAAGTCAATGCGGATAAGTAAAAGGAAATGCATATGAGTAAAAGTCAATGCGGATGAGTAAAAGTCAATGCAGATGAGTAATAGTCAATGCGGATAAGTAAAAGGAAATGCGTATGAGTAAAAAGGAAATGCAGATGAGTAAAAAGGAAGTGTGGATGACTAAAAAGGAAATGCGGATGAGTAAAAAGGAAATGTGGATGTGTAAAAAGGAAATGCGGATGAGTAAGAGGAAATGCGGATGAGTAAAAGGAATGCATATGAGTAAAAGTCAATGCGGATGAGTAAAAGTCAATGCAGATGAGTAATAGTCAATGCGGATAAGTAAAAGGAAATGCGTATGAGTAAAAGGAAATGCAGATGAGTAAAAAGGAAGTGTGGATGACTAAAAAGGAAATGCGGATGAGTAAAAGGAAATGTGGATGTGTAAAAAGAAATGCGGATGAGTAAGAGGAAATGCGGATGAGTAAAAGGAAATGCAGATGAGTAAAAAGAAATGCGGAAGAGTAAAAAGGAAACGCGGATGAGTAAAAGGAAATGCGGATAATTAAAAGGAAATGCGGATGAGTAAGAGGAAATGCGGATGAGTAGAAGGAAATGTGGATGAGTAAACAAAATTCGGATGAACAATAAGAAATACGGATGAAGGCTTAGAATATTTTTTTGATTTCCTGGGGAAAAGTGTAGATGTAGGCTTTGACTTGGGAGGTTCCTGGGGGTTCATGTAGGTTGACTTTTGAGGTCATAGATGATATGATGGGCATGAATGATGTTGTATGATTGGTGCTTATGCATGATGGTATGTATGATGTATGTTATGTACATATGGTGATGCCCTGTATGGTGATGTTGTATGTTATGTTGATGTTTCTTATTATGTATGATTATTTTCCCGTGGCTTTACGTTGAATGTTAATGAATGAAATGAAAGTATTATGTAACGTAAAGTGGAAGATAATAAAAAGAGGAACGTAACGTAAGAATGCACGCATTAATGAACGAAGGAAAGTAAAGTAAGTTTTGCAAACCTTGTATGTGGAAACACGCCCAATGAAGGTGTTAGTTCAACGGTGTGCGGGTTAGCTACCCTAGAAGGATGCATAGCGGGGTCCGTCTTTATGACCGACTATTTGTATAGAACCTTTGTCGCTTACCCTAGGTATTGTGGTCAGGCTGCTGTGCCCCATGTTGGGGGGTCTGTGATAGACCTCGGCCTAGTATCCGCTTTATGCATGACAATGGTACATCTGAATTTACCCTAGGTACTGTGGTCAGGCTGCTGTGCGCCATGACGGGGGGTCTATGATAGACCTCGGCCTAGTACCCGCTTTATGCATGACGGTGGGGTAAAGTTCATGGTTTTGGTATGGAATGTAAAGAAGTAAAGATGAATGTATGAATGAAAGTAATCTATGAAAGTGAACGAAAGTGAATGATAATGACGTACGATGAATGAACGAAAGTTAATGAATGAATGATGAAGATACTTATGATATTATCTATGTGTATGTATTTTGCATGATCACATACGATAGTAAAGAACGGTTTTAAAACTCACTCAGCAACGCTGGCTTTTTATGTATTTTCCAGTTGGCAGGTAAAGTTGCTGAGGATGGCACGGGGCGGCTACTTGGCTCTTTTGGATGGCATTCTTTTGTTTAATGTTTTTACATTGTAATGCAAACAAATGATATTGTGTAACGAATGTCGTATTATTTTGCAAAAGCATTTTTAGTGAAAATGTTGTTTTTAATGTTTCCACTACAATGTTTATCTCAAGTTAATGTAATTATATGTTATAAGTACAATGATTGACCAGATATGAGCGTCCCGGGAACAGGGCCTTACAATTTGATCCTTATGGTTTTTCTATGAAGCACCTCAAGACTGAAGCTCCACTTTCTCGCCACAATAGCTCGGGTGACCTATACCCATTCACTACCACCGCCACACCTGCTACTTTTTTTGCCACATCCAAGGATCAATGACATGCTCGTTTTGTTCACCCGGGCGCTTCAGTTTTTGATTTGCTTCGTACCCGTTTGTCATTTTCTACAAATAAAAATTTGACTTCCTCTTTATGTAATTCATGTCAATTGCCCAAACATAAACGATTACCATTTTATGATTCTCACTCATTTACATGTGCCCTGTTTGACATAATCCATTATGACTTATGGACATCTCCTATTTTAAGTAAAATCGGATACAAGTACTACATGGTACTCGTTGATAACTTTACCCACTACGTTTGGGTTTACCCGCTAAAATTTAAATCAGACACCTATTCAGCCTTTCAAAAGTTTCATACCCTTATTCACACCCAGTTTAATAGAAAAATAAAAACGTTTCAATGTGACATAAGCGGTGAATTTGACAATCCCAACTTTCGAACCTTCTCCAACACTCACGGCCTAGTCTTTCGTTTCTCATGTCCCCAAACATCCCAACAAAACGGACGAGCCGAACAGATGATTCGTCCTCTAAATGACATCATCCGTACACTACTCAACCATGCTTCCCCCCTTCATTTTGGGTCGAGGCGCTCCACTCCGCTAAATATCTTCACAACATACTCCTCACTAAACGCCTTAATTTCTCCACACTCGCCTTTTCCTTATACTGGTGCCACCTGACATACGAATATCTTTGTGTGTTTGGGTGTGCTTGCTATCTAAACACCTCCGCCACCCAACCATATAAACTTCATACACGATCCGTCCGATGTGTTTTCCTTGGTTATCCAGAAAATTTCCGTGGCTACCAATGTTATGACCCCTCCACAGGGCGGGTCCACTTATCTCATCATGTAACCTTCGACGAGCTTTCATTTCCTTTTGTCGGTACCAACTCCATACAATCATATACCTTTGTGGATGATAGTGACCTCTTCACTTCACTTACTCCAACTTGGCAATACCACCATACCCTTCACCTACAACCCCTGCTCCACAACCAACAACCCAGCCACCGGCCAATCCCCCGCCCTTTAACACACCGCCACCTTTGGTACCCACCACTCACACTCAGCCAACCGTGGCTCCCCATACCACTACACACCCAATGACCACCCGTAGCAAAGCGGGCATATCTAAACCCGTGAACCGCCTCAAGCTTCACACCACTACTACACCTACCATCTCCCCCTACCTAATTCTTATACCAAAGCATGATCAGACCCAAATTGGTTGCTTGCAATGCAGGATGCATTTAGAACTTTACAGGTAAACAAGACTTGGGAACTAGTCCCCAGACCAACCAACAGCCCCGTGATTCAGTGTATGTGGCTTTTCGTCATAAGTTCAAATCAGACGACACACTTGACAGGTACAAGGCTAGATTGGTGGCTAATGGCTAGACACAAACCTGGGCATTGGCTATCATGAGACCTTTAGTCCAGTTGTAAAACCGACTACTATTCGAACTGTACTTAGTTAGTAGTCTCTCGAGCATGGCCGATTCACCAATTGGATGTTAAAAATGCCTTTTTACACGACCATCTTCAAAAGACCGTTTTTATGCATTAACCACCAGGATTTGTAGATCCTAGAGCACCAGTCCATGTGTGTCTCCTATGTAAGTCATTGTATGGCCTTAAACAGGCTCCACGAGTCTGGTACACCAGATTTGCCTCTTATATCATCTCTCATGGTTTCGTAGCAGTGTGTGTGATTCATCATTATTTATATATTGGCATGGAAAACATACCGCCTATCTATTGTTATATGCTGATGACATGGTTCTAACAGCTTAAAATGTAGATTTTTTACGTAGTCCTATCAACACATTGTCCCAAGAGTTTGCAATGTCAGATTTAGGTGAACTCCACCATTTTCTTAGTATTACTGCTACTAGGGACAACCGTGGTCTGTTTTTTTCGCAGGCCAATTACACTCGGGATATTTGTTGCAACGGGCGTGTATTGCTGCTTGCAAGCCGTGCACCACACCGGTAGATACCTCTGCTAAACTCAGTGCTACAGACGGTGAGTTATTAGCTAACGGTACCTTATACCACACTCTAGCTGGAGCAATACAATACCTGGCATTTACACGTCTGGATATCACTTATGCAGTACAAAAAGTATGCCTCTTCATGCATGCTCCTAGAGAGCCTCATTTTTAGTTTATGAAGAAAATTTTACATTATCTTAAAGGTACTATCGACTATTGGTTACAACTTGTTACATCTCCATCCCACACGTTGACAGCCTATTCAGACACTAATTGGGACATTTGCCCTGACTCTCGTCGCTGTACATTAGGCTTTTGTGTGTTCTTGGGGGATAATCTAATCTCATGGTCATCTAAACGACAACCAACAATTTCTAGATCAAGCGCGGAGGCGGAATATCACGCAGTGGCAAATGTCGTATCCGAAGCAACATGGATTCGTAATCTACTATCTGAATTATTTGTTCCTGTCCATCGTGCAACAGTGGTATACTGCGGTAATATTTCTGCTGTTTACTTATCTGAAAATCCGGTCCAACACCAACGCACGAAGCATGTTGAGATTGATATACACTTTGTGCATGAGAAGGTCCGACTAGGCCATGTTCGAGTTCTTCGTGTTCCTTCATCATTACAATACACGGATATTTTCACTAAAGGCTTACCGAGACACCTATACCAACAGTTCAAACCCAGTTTGAGTGGAAAACGTTCAGGTGGATTAGGAGGAACAAGTTCCTACTACTACAAGTACACACGCATTAGATATTGATGCCTCTGACACTTCGGAACCCCATACTCCTTTTTCCTCATATGCTATACCTGTGGTTCATAATTTGGATAATGAGGTAGTTGTACCCACCACTCTCGGATCTCGACTAAATGCTTATCATCCTCTAGACAATGTCATAGGGGATGTACAATCGGGGGAGTACAAACACGAATTAGCTATCTAAGCTGATTATACCTCAGTCATGGAAAAAGGCTACCTTCACGACTGTGCTTATCAATGTTTTGTGTCTCAGTTTGAGCCAAAATATGTAAGTGACGCCTTAAATAATGAGGCTTGGGTGAGTGCCATGAGAAAAGAACTTCAATTCAAGAAGTTAGGAGTGTGGACACTAGTGGATAGACCTAAAGGTGCTAAGGTCATTGGCACTAAATGGGTTTTAAAATACAAGAAGGATGACCAAGGGGTCATTATCAGAAACAAGGCTCGACTAGTAGTTCAAGGATTTTAACAAGTCGAGGGGATTGATTACGATGAAGTTTTGCACTAGTGGCAAGAATGGAAGCCATTCATATCTTCCTAGCCTGTGCATCGTATATGAAGATTAAAGTCTATCAACTTGATATGAAGAGTGCATTTCTTCATGGTGAAATCTAAGAGACAGTGTATGTCAGTCAACCCTAGGGATTTGAGGGTCCATATCATCGGGATAGAGTTTACAAGCTAGACAAGGTTCTATACGGGCTTCATCAATCCCCCAGAGCATGGTATGAGAAGCTCTCGACTCAACTTGTGAAACACGAGTTTCAAAGAGGAGTGACTGACTGTACATTGTTTATCAAAGAGAAGGATGGTGACTTACTGCTTGTACAGATTTATGTTGATGACATAATCTCAGGATCCAAAAAACAAGACTTGTGTAAAGAATTTGAAGCAGTATTGAAGGTAGAATTTGAAGCAGTAATGAAGGTAGAATTTGAAATAAGTGCCATGGGAGAAATGAAGTTGTTTCTCGGGTTACAGGTGGATCAGACACCAAAAGGAATTTTCCTACATCAAACCAAGTATGTAGGCGATATTATCAGTCGGTTCAATATGGAGAATGCTTCGGCAGCCGGGACTCCACTTGCCACAAACCATGATGTGGCACCCGACGAAAGTGGCGATCTGGTTGATGCTACCATGTACCTAGGAATGATCGGATCTCTCATGTACCTCACCGCCTCACGACCGGATATCATGTATGCGACATGTCTATGCTCAAGATATCAGGCGAAACCAAAGGTCAATCATCTCATCGGTGTTAAAAGGATATTTTGCTATCTAAAGGGTACCCCAACACTCGAGTTGTGGTATCCTCATGATGATGATTTCGAGCTTACAATTTATAATGACTTGGATTACGGCGGTTGCAAAATGAACTACAAGTCAACATCAGGGGATGTCAATTCTTTGGGAAAAGATTAGTTACCTGGTAGTGTAAGAAGCAGATATCGGTTGCTTTGTCAACCTATGAGGATGAATATGTTGCTGCTGCAAGTTGTTGTTCACAGATCATCTGGATTCAACAGCAAATGCAGGATTACGGTTTGCATTTTTCTAACACTCCTATTTATGTTGATAACTCTGCTGCTATTGCCGTCACTAAAAATCCGGTCCAACATCCTAAAACCAAACACATCGGAATTAAATATCACTTTATACGTGATTGTTTGAAAAGCATTTGATCGATGTTGTTAAGATAAATATAGATTTTCAACGCGCTGATCTCTACACAAAAGCCTTGATAAACCATGTTTTCTATATCTGTTAGAGGTCAACGTCGTTAAAAAGAAAAATGATTCCGACGATGACAGTACTTAGTCCGACAAGTAGATTTCATTTTTACTTTTATTTTTATTTTTATTTTATTGACGATGACAGTACTTAGTCCGACAAGTAGATTTCATTTTTACTTTTATTTTTATTTTTATTTTTATTTTATTTCTTCGCCTATTAGAATTCTAAACGCAAAACGTTTTCGGTTTTAGAATTTTAGGGGGAGAATAGGTTAAGGTAGTATTAAATTTAGTTGTTTTAATTTCAGTACATCAAAAAATAAATAAAAAACGAGGGAGGAGGACAGGTGAGCTAAGAGAAATGAGATCGTATCTATGATACTAATTCAACGACTATGGAAAATTATAATACACAGGAACAAATAGTTTGGGACTTTAAAAGAAGAAATTGTCTAAAATGCAAAATTCAAAGTATAATCTGAGAAGTCTAAGCAACAATAAAATGAAAAATGATAGTAAAACTAGCTATTACTAAGGTAACACGGAGAAAGTATACCTAGAGGTTGCTAGACCATTAGATGATATGTCGGTAGATTCAACACAATAGATAAGTAGACCTCGTTTGTGATTTCAAGTTCAAACTAAGCTGTTCAACGAGCTATGGGTTATCATCTTATCCCTGGTTAACATAATCAACAAAGTTCCAATAAGGGGTGACGAGCAAAATAAACGCCACAAATGTCTACGGATGACCATAAAATGAGCAAAGCACATGAAAAATGAAAAAAAGCAGTCAAGCTAATAACCTATGTTGTTGGTGCGATCTGTGCAAAAAGAATAATTGCTCAAACAAGAAGATAGGTTGTGTGCCTCTCTGCTGTGCGGTGGCACTGACCTGAGGATGATCATAACCTAAATATTCTAGAATTTATTGTTGTTTGCGCCTCTCTGTTGTGCGGTGGCACTAACCTGAGGCTTAGCATCTATTTGAAAGCTCTAGAATAGTTTCTTCTTGAATACTACCCGTAGACCGCTCAAAAATTTCCTGAGGAACGTTGATTACCATATAAGCGTGAGATCCACAAATGCTTGTTGAAATAATTAAACCTGAAATCATCACCAATCTGTGTCAAAAATCTGCGTATGGATTTAAGAAGACAAGTATATTGACAATCATCGTGGCTACAACTCTTGAAAGTCAACACCACTGTGTGCATCTTGTGGCACTAGTATGATTTCCTAGACTTGCTAATGACTCTCCATGAAAACAAAAATCTAGCATCAAAAGGTTTTGGTAACATGTCCCGAATGATTTGATTTACCTGTATGATTCCATAATAAATTGTTCCACTTATGGTCAAAATAACTTGAAGCTGTCTGCTCGAGAAATAAATCTGTTAGATATCTATCTTAGGATTTCCACCTCACACAAAATTACAAAAAATATGTTTTAATTTTGTCTTTTAGTTCTAATTGTTTCATTTGTTTAATTTTTGTCAGTTTAGCTATTAAACGTCGGAGTATGCATTGGAATTCTGTCAGGGATTTAATCACTAAAAAGGGTCACGTCTGAGGTGACCAAACGGGTTTTCAAATGTTATAAAGGATCACGTCTGAGGTGATCAAAAGGTCTCTAAGTTAAAATGGTCATATCTGTGATGATCGAATGCTCGAAATGTTTTATCAATAGTTAAAAGGGTTAAGTGTCAAATGGTCATAAAGTCAAAATCATAAGTATGAGCCCATTCACACGACTGGACCATGAGTATGGACTAGCCGTATGATTAGACCATATGTATGAGCCTATTCACATGACTCGACCATGAGTATGGACCAGCCGTATGATTGGACCATACATATGAGCCCAATTGCACGACTAAACCACATGCATGGCCCAGACATGCGATTGGACCATCAGCATGAGTAAACTCACACGATTTTTTCACAAACTGAACCAATCGCATGAATGGAGGTGACTGAATGACACAGTCGCACGACTGACATCTAGTCGCACGACTAAAGGTGACCGACTATGCCAGTCGCACGACTGATCCTCAGTCGTATGAATCAAGTATGCGACTGGGTTCAGTCGCATGACTGAAGGAAACCCTAGTATAAAAGGAGGGGGACTCGGTCGCAGTCATTTATCACTCCCAAATCACCCCCAAATCGCACGACTATACCGTTACGCTGCCCGATTTTCTTGTGACCATTCTAGACCACTGATTGTTGTGTATAGACGATTTCTAGTGATTATACAAGTAATGTGCTCCACTCAAATGTCCATAAATTTGTGCCCTAATGATCGAGTTTAAGCCCTAAATAGAACCGAGACTTGGTTTGCCTAAGAAACTAATAAAACTAAGTACTTTGTTCAATTAAAGTTTATTAGGTGTTCTGTCGGTCATTTGCGAGATTAATGAGCCAAACCACGACGTCTAAAATTAAGTTTTGCTCAAAATTTGAAATTGAATTGAACAAACAGTCTGTCATGCGAATGGACACCCAGATGAACTTCAATCGCACGACTGAGCTGGGCAAATGGCTCAATTGCACGATTGAACCATGCATATGAGGTCAGTCGCACGATTGGTGTAAACGCATGGGATAGCATACGACTAATCTCAGTCGCATGCTCAGTCGTCCGTATACGCTCAATCGCATGACTAGATCTCAGTCGCACAGTTCATTAGCACGGCAGAACAGAAGATTTCAAGTCCAATGAATCAAAGTGTTAATCATTGACACTCACTAACATTTATTTACATTGTGTAACGGATGGCGAGTCGTTGGACTATGAGCACAAAGCATAACCTTTGTGCTCATCTGGATCTGACCTCACGGAACGCAGCTGATTTCTCTGGCATTGTTACGATCTACGGAGATCGAGGATCTTCCGTGCTATATCGACGTCGTGCACCCCGTAACGTTCAGTTCAGCAGGCTTTCTGGGAAAGCGTTGTGGTCGACAGATCCTCAGAGCCCCACTGTATCAGGAGCTCCATTTTTGGTCATCCTATAGAGATCACTGAGGATGAGCTCACGACAGTTTTGGAGTTTTGGGACGATGTTGACTATCCTACACGACTTCACCCGCTGACTGTACGAGGCTGTTTTCTACGGGCCAAGTACTCGGGGGATATCAATGAAGGTGTGCTCAACAAGAGCAACATGTGCCCCCAATTTAAGTACTTGGCCCATGTGCTGCTTAAGTGCATTGCCTCAAGGAAGGGAAGCTTCGATGAGTTGTCGGACCAGATTTAGAATGCTTATGTGGCGTTGGTGCTGAACCATCCATTCAGCTTCTCCAGGATGATCTTCACCTACCTAGTGGAGAACATCAAGGCGAAGGGCAAGGAGGGCTTTTTCATGTATCCTCGCTTTATGAAGATGATTATAGACCAAAAGCTCCCTTCACTACCAAAGGAGAAGGAGGATGTCATGGTGCTTGAGGTGATGGACGATACCACTTTGGGCAAGATGAAGGTGTACAGGGGGAAGCAGGTGAAAACCCCTGTCAGGCGACTATTCGGGCATCTGGCCGCTGAGGACTATGTGGCGTCGTCACGAAGGAAGTGGCGCCAAGATGACAGCGACTCAGACACTGAGCAAATTGTGCTCCCAATTGATGAGTGAGATGATGATGACAGTGGTGATGGTGGAGACACTGGCCCCACACCTTCTAGGGCCACCACTACTGATGTTACACCTCCACCACCCACTCATGGAGAAGTTGATACAACTGGATTCCATCAGGATTTCTGCCCTGATGTGGAGGAGGAGGAGGAGGAGGAGCTGTTGACTCGGACGGTGATCAGCAAGGTGATTTCCACCGAATGAGGGATTTAGGCAGTTGGTGGACGCCCGTGCGAGTTTGGGGAGACTATGACTGATCCTACCTACACCCCAACTCGGCCCAGCATCCCAGGGGGAGCATCCTCCTTGAGGGGTTCGAGGAAAAAAAGGATGGCTCAGCCCCACGGGATGAAGCCCAAGAGACGGAGGTACACGTTGATCACAGCCTCTTCCCCCACTACCACCATAGCTACCACCACCACCACTACCTCACCCACCACCACTACTACCACACCACCCAACATTACTACCACACCTCCACCTACCACTACCTCAGCCACCACCACTACTACCACTCCACCCACTAACATACCACCACCCATATTCACCATGCCATCACTACCACTACTAGCCACCAAGTCGGACCATCGTCCCACCCATCATTCACTTCAGGATCATCTCTGCGCCCATTGGGGTAGAGGAACAGCTATCAGCACTCAACAGAATGCTGCTGAAGCTGTTGGCAGTTGATGAAGAAAGAGCTGCACAACTACGTCAGCTTGCGGATCTTAATGCTACCCAAGCTTAGTAGATATATCAGCAGGCTAAGCAGATCACCCAATTCAAGGGTCTAAATGACCAATCAGCTAAAAGGATTGGGAGTTGGAGATTGCAAACAAGACCATCATGCTCAGGCTCAAAGGCACTAAAGATGAGCCTCTCAAGATCAGAGAGGGAGATGATGATGATGATGATGAGGATGAGGATGATGAGGGTGATGATGAGGATGAGACAGACGTAGGAGGTGATGATGGAGCAAGAGAGAAAGAGGGAGGAGATAATGACGAAGGAGGCAATGCGGCTGCATCGGTTGCCACACAAACCAGAGAAAGACGCTCCAAGAAGTCACAAGATCAGGGAGCCTCGTCCTCAGCCCCACCTGCAGAAGAGCCCATGATTCAAGATAAAAGTAATGCTTAGATGTTTATGTAAATTTAAATCTTGTGTAATTGAATCATGTATTAAACTTATGTACTTAATGTTTATATATATATATATATAATATATATATATATATATATATATATGCTATTTAACTGTCTTGATTATTGACAAATGATTGTTGTGTTAAATGTTTAAATCAAGCAGATCAACCATCTCAGCAAGACCAGTATGATGTTGCTCCCTTACAACAAATCAAGTCTCAATTCACTATGATACTTGATTTGCAAGGGATTGTCAGGAGGTCTATGAGTTATACTCCTGAAGAAGGAGAAACAATTCATGACCTTATTGATGAGCAACTTCTAGAGATGTTCCGGCTAAATCCGAATGAAAATGTCAAAGATGCCCCTACTGTTGATGTGGCTAGTGACGACAAGCTAATGATGTGGACGAAATAGAGATTGAAGACATCACAGCCCAACATTATCCAAAGTATGCTGATAGAAAGGGAAATGTAGTCCCCAATCTGGGTGACACTCTTGTTAGTGATACGTTTGAAAAACAGGATCAGATGGAGCAAGAGTCAGAAGAATATAGCTTGGGACGCGGTGTCAACATCAAAAAGGCTGGATGGGCGGGTTGTTTTGCAGAGATCAGAGCCCAACGCACTGCTCGGACGCCGATGTCAACATCAAAAAGGCTGGATGGGCGGGTTGTTTTGCAGAGATCAGAGCCCAATGCACTGCTCCAAAGCCGAGTGCCTACACCAAGCTCTACAAAGTGAAGAAGCATCTAAAGGTGTCAGGAAAGATTATAGCTTGGGTATATTTTGAGGATCTAAATGTCTATGCTGTCAAGAGGGAGAAGGGAATAGAGTACTTCGGATTCCCACATGATCTGAAGACTCTCCCTGGTTTTGAGTTCAACCAGCTGGCCAAACTGAAGTTGCTATATGCTAACCCAAGGAAAATGTCAGGCTGGTTTGAGGCTACATTGCAGAAAGAGTACCACACCAGGTGGGTCAACTTCAAACCTCAACAACCGATGAGATATATCAGACGGTCTGAAGTTGATGCCATTACTGGAAAGCCAAAGATAGTGCTGAAGTGGAGTCCTCTGCGCACAATGTCAAGAATCCCTCTAAGGGAAATGCCACGGGACTTCACTCCACACTTTAAGTGGTGGTACTATGATTGGAGAACAGGTGAAGCTGTTATAGTCTTGCAAAAAGAGGGACAGATGGATACTATTCGGGTATTTGACCCAATGTGGCTAACTAACTTCTCTGCTGATGATGTATACACATTGTACAACTGGCCATTGTTTTATGATTCGCAAGACATTATACAAGCCTTCTAGTTTCAAAATGTTATAAGGCTCTGTTTTGCATTTGAGATACATGCTGGAGCTACAAGAGAGGAGAAGTACAAGAAGTTTGAAGAGCTGATGAAGAATGTTAGATAATAAAGTAAACTAGGTCCAAGGGGGAGTTTGTAGATACATGTGTACCTAGTTTAGGAGCTCAAATGTAAAATGTCTTTTATGTCTTACATATATGTAACCAAATGGGTATGAATGAAATGTAATGTGTGGTGATGCTTATAATGTTTAATATTTCATTGTTTATTGTGTGATAACGCATATTGAACTAACTATATAGGTTTGTGGTTGTTTATATAGTTCTTAGTCAATAATGATTGAGAAACATGCTTAAACTTAATCGTGTGAAGTTCTCATGCTAATGGACCATACGCATAAATACTTCATGCTAATAAACCAGTCGCATGACTGAACCAAGAGACTAGATCAGTCGCATCATTGTGACATGAAATTGACTCAGTCGCACGACTGGACCTTCAGTCGTGCGAATGGATCAACCGCATGCTTCAGTCGTACGACTGAACCATGGAAATGGTTCAGTCGCACGAATGGAAAACCCTAACCTATAAATACCATTTAATTCGTGGAAAAACGTAATTCGAATCCCTACGCACTAAATCGTACCCTAGCCGTGCAGAGACCTAAGAAAACCTGTTCCAAGTTCATTGATCGCAGTTAATCATCTTACAATTGTTCTTAACGTTTAGATTCATTCTTAGATTGATTATACTTGCGTTCTCACTGATTGGATCACCAATCAAATAGGATTCCGCACTATTTTATTTGGTATACACATAAATCAGTTAGTACTCCGTACCAAAACGGTCCTAACAATTTTAGTCAACATTGTTGACTATATGGGATGTTAATAATGTGTTGATATAGGTTGGTGTTACTATATATTATATGGGGATGTTGTTCATCACTCGACAAGAACAATCTCATTTTGCTACAAGTCTTGATGCAAAGATGGAGCAGGTATAACATGATAGAAACGACTTACATTATATTTTGCTCTCTTACCATTATATAAAGAAACAAAGTCTAAAATAATTAAGAGTTATCCTGTAATTTTAAAAAACAAAGTCTTTTAAATTGTAAAAATTTAAAGAAAAGATAATTCTATATATACACATACAAATTGCCTATAGTCTAAAGGCATTGTGCAATAGCTTTTTGCAAAACAAAATAAATATGTATGATGTAGAATCAATATATTTTGTTTTTAACATACATTGGTTGCCGCTTACACATCTGTGAAATAAGAATGATTGCTCCCAAGAAACTGCAGACGTTTGAGGTTCACATAAATGTTAAAGGTTCTTCCATGCTTGCGTACTGCTACAACATTCTTACCTCTTCATCATATGTATGATTAAAAAAGTGTATTGGTTATTTGGAAAGGTGTAGGTCCCACCGTTGTTAGGGCCATGGCATAGAACATGGGATGTTTGATTCTTATGATCAACGTGTGGGCTTATTTAGAGATAGTCTTGGCTTTGGTGAGTCGGTCTTAATCTTTGGTAAGATTAAGCTTCACAGTTTTAATTTAGATAGATTACACACAATAGAAGTTAAACTTCTAATGATTTTAGAACTATTGTTACATCTGATTTGTCATTTTAGCAAAAGTTGTTTTAGAAAAATCTTATGAAAAATCAATTTGAAGTTTTCACTTTGAGCATTTATTTAAGTAGCAAATATGCGGCATGGAATTAAGTGGTGCCACATCAACATACTGACATTAATAATTCAGTTCAAATGAGAGTCTTTGCTAAAACGATGATGGTTATAAGCTGGTTTTTATTTTGTGCCTCATTTTTATATTGGGTTGGAAATTTTAAAATTTATGTTTCTATTTAGTGTACTTTACCCTTCTAATTTAACTTTTTAGATAACCATCCACATACCTAAAGTTTAAAATTTTAGGTCTGTACTTAATTCTTACATTTTGACTTCTCTTTTATAAGTATTGGAAACATGAGGAGTTTATGTTGTGTGAGCTTGTGAAGCAATGGACAAATCATAAGCTAATGGAGTAATGGTTTTGTTACCTTAATTAATCAAATTGTTATAAAATTGTGCATTTTTAGGTGCTTAAATGTATAAATTGGAGAGCCTAAGAATTCTTTATTATCTTATTCAATAAAATGTTTATGAAGTCACAGGAGTTGAAGACGCTAAAGATTACCTTGCAATAAACATGCTATGGGTGTTGTTAGGAGTTCTGTGAGCAAGTAAGCATGTGTTTAGTAATACATGTTATATTTTGTTATAATGTATCAATGCTGTGCAATTCTCCACTTTGGGAATATTAATGGAAGGAAATAATCAAATTACTCTCAAACTAAACTAATATATCTTGATTTCATCTGAGAATAACATGTGAGTTGTTCATGCGGTTAGTTTTTATAATTATTATTTCTATTTATGTAGAAATTAATGATTTCATTTCTTGCAGAATGGAAATGTTTTACATAAGTTTGATGTGACAAGTATTCAAGGTACATTTTAAGTCTTTTCATCTTGAATTCGGTTGATATATATATATGCTCTATCTTTATTTACTAGAAATCACATGCATACACTAATCTAGATCATGTTATTTACTAAATCTATCTTTATGCAATGCCTCTATGTTTTTATACTTTTTTATTCTTATATATGACATGATTTACCATGTTATTAAACTTGTGACCCTTACAAAGTCCTTTATCCAAGAGCATTACCAAGACAAAAAAGAAAAAAGACTTTTCTTGATGGGCTTTATGACTTTCTTAGCTGGGTTATGTTTTTGTCATCATAATCAGTCACAGTTCAATAATCGATTAGTTTTTCGTCAATATATATGCGAACAACATATTCTAATAAATTATTAAAACATTTTTAGGAAGGAGAACTTATGATCAAATATTAGTGTAAAATGCTCTTGTTATATTCTGATTATCATTAATGCTTCTTGAAATATTGATCAAAAGATGGATTCTGTCACACCCCAACCTTGACGGCGGAATCGTCGAGATGTGAGGGTTAAGATTGTTCACAGCCACATAACGCTATATTTAAGTGTAATTATTAAAATTATAAGTTTCAAAAGTCATTACAAACATAAGTCTCAAAACATGAAATAATCCCAAATAAAACAAAACGTAGCATAACATTTATTTATTTAACTAGGTCCAAGTCCTAGTTTTATTTCCAAGCTTCAAAAGTCCACTTTAAACTTGGGGATTTCCTGAAACATGATAAAAATAAGAGTCAACTAAAAATAGTTGGTGAGTTTCTAAGGTTTTCATACATAATATGAAAAAGAAAGTTACAAGTAGCAATTCATGTCATAAGTTATAAGCTAGTAAGGTTACAGAATACATATCGTTACAACCAAACCTCGACTTGATTACAAGTATAAAAGACTGGCTAAGTGTATTTGGTTCCCTAGTGCACAAGCATACGACTCCTAGGAGTCGGCAATACATCGACTTTAGCACCAAATAGGCTTGTCAGGCCCAAAGATCTAAGACGTCGCCAGGCTAGCAATAGTTAATGATTGTAAACAAACTATGTATCTCATATAAATACTTACAAAACACAAATAACCATGACATAATAATAAGATGAATTGCATGTGCTTACAAGTCTCAAACGTTTATAAGTGTACAATGTATAGATAATCATGTTTCACCCCAAAGTAGTGTGAAATAAAATAAAATGGGGCAAGGAAAACTCACTTGTCAAATAAGTATGTAATGAAGATTAATAAGAATAAAATATGCCGATCCAAGATAAAACGTCACAACGCACCTAAATATATAAATATTATAAGATTTAGGTTAATAATAAGATTAACGAGTTAACATGAACTAAAATATTTGAATTTTGGGGATTTTATAAAGTAAATAAATTATTATAAAAATACCATTATAAATTTATTTTTAAAGAAATTGATCCTTTGTAAATAACTTGTGATTTTATTTATAAAATTATATTTAAATTCTATAATATCATGATAAATCCATAAATATAAGGTCTAATATTAATTTAATGTCTTTAAGTATTATATAACAATCTAAAAAATATTTAATTAATACATTTGTAAATAATTTTATATTAAAATATTACAAAGTTTTACAAGAATAAATTTCTAAGAAATAATTAGATGACTTTAAAAATAGTTAGGGTTTATAAAATTCATTTTTATAATTATTATAAATTTTCTATAATTAACTTTAAGCCAAAAAGGCTTTAAAAAAATTTACATGAGGTGCCCGGGTTCGAACCCGTGACCTCATGTATGGGGAGCATTGTCTTAACCAGTGAACCAGGCTTCCAGCCGTGATAAAACTCCACTTTTAATTCTTAAAAGCAAAGTTTAAACAAAACCCAATTACATGAACCCTAGATCCACAATCGATCAAATTGAACATCAATTCAAAGTTATCAATCAAATTAAGTTTAGGGCTTTTGTTCCTCATGTGAAATCGAGTATATGTATGTATTTAACTTACTTGATTCGTTTGGTATTCGATGCTCGCGTTATGGACCTAGGTCGCGACTGTGGAGACCCGATTCAAGATGAAATCGTTGATGAAAATCAAATTCCTTTTACAGTAAGCTTCTAGTGATCCCCACGATGAAAAGCCCTCTCATAATTATAAGTTAACAAGCTCGGAAAGTGGTCTACGGGTGTTGCAGGTTGCGATGAAAAGGGTGTAATCGAACTGATTGTTTGTGGTTGTTTCAGGTGTAATTGGTGGTTGCAATCGATTAGTGATAGATAGATGATTGGTTATGTTAAATTAATTGAATTATTATGGTGTTTTAATGTTCGAACGGTTTTGGAACTTATCGAGTTCGGTTATGCCTTCGAATGGGTTGATAACCGACGTGTATTCTCAATTATTAGGTGCATTCAAGTTCGAAACACGTATGTGAAACGATTCATATCGGTTATGGGTTACGAAATAGTCTGATTTGGTGTATAAGGGCTCACCGGAGCCGGCCGGATCTTGGCCGGAAATGGTGCCGGAAAAACGGGGTCGAGAGGGAAAAAGGGTTTGGGTTTTAAATAATTACACAATTGGTCCCTCTAGTTTATTATTCAACATTTTATGCTTAAAAGTTCCATTTTAAGTTTCCAATTTGACAAATAAAACCCTTAAACTTAATTTAAGTTTATGTTTTAAATATGGTTAAGTTTAATAACCCTTATAAATTATAAATAACCATATTAAAAGTAATCTTATTATTACTAATACTATTATTCATTATTATTACTTATTATTATTGTTACTTTTATTAATATTAACATTATTATTATTATTTATACTTAACATTTCATAAAAAAAAACCCAATGACAATAAAGAATAAGCACAAACAACACGCAAGTTTCAAAATTGACAATAATAATCCTTGTAAGAGTAAACGAAGTTAACTTTAGTTAACAAAAATACGAGATGTTACAGAGTCATTACCAAATTTTATTATGACAAGAAAGTAATGATGGAAAAAACATGAGAGTTAGAATTTTCAATATATAAAATTATATTAAAAAATAAAAAAAAAACATGTTAATTATGAAAAAAATAAAAAAAGTGCCTAAAATTACGTCAAAGTTCTATATCAGCATCAAAAGATAGAAAAAAATATTTTTTAACTGAATCCAAAAGTATAACATGCTAAAAAATATGTTATGACTTTTAATTTGTATAAAATATAAAAATAAGTGATCTGATTTGAACACTTTTAAAACTTGAGTTACTTAATTGGAACACTTATGAAAGTTGGTTATTATTTTAAAAAGTTACCCATTTAAATTAAGTTGCATCTGATATGATATTGATTAAAACAATAATAAGAGATTATCTCTAAGTATAATTTTTTAGTTAGTGGCTTTGTAAGACTGCAATTGTACCACTAAACTCATTTGGTTCTAGGTTTTGTATCTTAATTTTACATGATTATAATTTTATAATTTTGCAAGACTTGCTGATTATGCTCTTTTTCTGATGTTGTCAATTTATATCCATTATCTCTAAGAGAATGTTAACACAGAGGTATTGCCGTATTAGGACACTCGCATTTTATTGGAGTTTGAAGTTTATTTTGTTTAAGGTGGATTCTGTTGGTTGGCTGTAAGGCCCCGTTTCTGAAGCGCTCACAGCTGGTCAATCATCACACATAAAATATATATTTATATTAACTTAATTAAAACATCGCAGCGGAATGAATTTAAACAATTCATTTCATATAAATAATTGCTTTTGCATAATAATGCAACAGTGTTAACAATTACAAAACATCATTTGTTCGCATTACAATGCAAAAACATCATCACTATACGATATGGATGTCATCCAAAAACAAGCCAAGTAGCCACCCGTGCCATCCTCAGCAACCATTACCTGCCAACTGGAAAATGCATAAAAAGTCAGTGTTGCTCAGTGAGTTCTAGTTTTATAAAACAAAATACTTTTACTTCCGTTTAAAACCTTCCTTTACATTCTTAAGCGATCAAGCATCATATATACACACAGATAATAACATTACTATCTTTCATCATCGTTCGTTAACTTTCATTCAAGCATCATCATACGTCATTGTTATCATTCATTCCCTTTCTTACCGTTCATTACGTACGTTCATCGTTACTTCCTTTCATTCCTTACCAATACCATGAACTTTACCCCACCGTCATGCATAAAGCAGGTACTTGGCCGAAGTCTATAAATAAACTCCCATACATTGCGCCTGGTTTCCCGACCACAATACCGGGGTAAATTTCGAGGTACCAATGCCATGTGCTATACCCCACCGTCATGCATAAAGTAGGTACTGGGCCGAAGTCTATAAATAAACTCCCATACAATACGAACGGTGGCCTGACCATAGTTCCGGGGTAAGCGACAAAGGTTCCATACAAATGGTCAATCACAAAGACAGACCCTAGTATGCATCCTTCCGGGGTAGCTAACCCACACACCGTTGAGCTAACACCCTTCGTTGGGTGTGAACCTCCATACTTTTCTTATAAGACTTTCTTACATTCGTTCGTTCATTAAAGCATGTATTCATTCTTACTTTACGTTCCACTTATCATCATTATTACTTCCACTTTACGTTACATAATATTCTTCGTTCATTTCATACCCATAACATAAAAGTCATGGAATAATACATAATAGGAACATTAGATCAACATAACATATTCATACATAACATCACATGAACATTACATACCCCATCACACATCATCACAAACATCATGCATCATCCATTCGCAACACATACACATGCACAATAAACATAAGTTATCATAACACATAACTGATCCTTCGTGGAACAGTGGGGGTTCGGGGGTGGCAGCCCTTGACATTGGGGTCCTAGGGGTAGTAGCCCCTAGTGGGGTCCAAGGGGCAACACCCCTAGTTGGGGTCGGGCTGCCAGGTCAGTGCACAAAATTTTTATTTTAGAACATTTACATAGTACATTTTGTTATAGAAAAATCGATCTTCCTGTTAAAACCTATCAAAATCTTGGTCTTTTAAAACATATATTTGGTATGTATTTCCAACCCAAACTAGTTCAAAACCTTTAAATAGGGGATCTAGAACTCACCTGGACTCGATGAGTAGCTTCTCAATCAAGCTTTCAAAACAAGATTCGCACTACACAGCCTGCAGATAAGTTAACACACAAAGGAGTTAATTTCTGCCTAATTTCGCTGCAAAATCAGCAGTTTCGCTGCTAGTTTCGCAAGCAGTTTCACTGTCAGTTTCGCTGGCATCTTAGCCGCCAGTTTCGTTGCCAGTTTCGTCCAACTTTCGTTGGATAACCATGTCTGCGAAACTATAGTTTCACAGGAAGTTTTCATAGTTTCGCTAGATGACTACACAATTTCGCTGGACGAACCTTTAATTTCGCAGAACGGGCTGAAAATTATGAACCAACCGATTTTTGACCCAAAACTTCAATATTTTACATCTAAAACCTTGGTTTATCACCCAATAAGTTATATCTAAGCTTCTTACATGTTTTCTTACACAACACGTGAGTTTTGGGCGAATCTTTGCAACTCTTAAAAACCCCAAGCCCTAGAATCCGGGTTTACATTAAAAGTAACGATTAAATGATGTTTCTTACCTGGATTCTTGTTGTTTTCTTGTTGTTTGGATGCCCACGAACACCGATCTTCAATCCCGTGATCAACCAAGCCTTGAATCTTCATATCTCTCTACTTTCTCTCTCTACACTCTCTCTCTAGAATTGAGGTGTTGAGTTGCAAATAAGAGTTGCTCAAGCTGATCCGTTTATATATACTGGACGTTCCCGGGATCTTAAACATGCCAAACACATATTCCGTGAGGTCTTCTCGGTCCATACTCCATTACCCGCTTATTTTCTTTAAATTATCTCGGCTAAGCCCCTTATTATTATTTGGATCACTTAGACTTTATTCGGGACGTTACATTGACTTACAAGTTGATGAATTTCTTTATTCAGTGTAGGTTTCACTTATAAAATAGTTACATTTTTGGGATTGTGTTCTTGCTTGTGTTGTTATGGTTTCAAGAACACTTGGTCTTAACCATTATGATCTTCAAGATCTGCAAAAGATTTGTTCCACAACCAAGGTATTCTCTCTTTCTTCATATTTTGGTGTTTTTTGACTATTGTTCTCTATGATGTTTAAGTCTTTTGCTTGAAGGTTGAGCTTACAAACAAACTTTTTTTCCAATTAGTATTTTTCTTGTAAATGATTATTTTAATAAATATATTTCAAATTGAAGTTGTTTTGACTATACAGTAAATCATGATCAATGCCAAGAAGATATTATTTAGTTATTACTTTGGTTAGTTGTAGTTTATTTTTGTTTTTTATTACTTTTTTTTCATACTATTTGAAATTAAAAAAACTTTACTATAAGCTCATTTAGTATTGTAGCTAAGACTTAAAAGGATATTTAGAAGACTTGAAAACTCAAAGGTTAGTAGATAGTTACTTCTGAAAGGCCTAATGTCTCTAATGTTTATACGATTAATCAATTTAATGAAGTACATCAAAGTTTTTAAATTCAGGCCTTAAAAAATTGACAAAAATAAAACTGAGTTAGCATTGAATAATAAGGCTGAAATGTCTCTTAGGAACGAATACTTCAAAGCCGACTTCACCAAACCTTTGTTAGCAAAAATGGCAGCTTATAATACTTTCGAAGTAACCTTTGATAGTCTATATATTGGGCATTATTCATACAAAATGGACATAATACATATTACCATATTTTAAAATTTTAATAACACATGCTTAATTATATTAAAACGTTTGTTATCTATGAAAATAGTCCCAATACTTGACATTTTTATTCATTGATTATTTTATGACATGTGAAATACAAAGCCTTTTCATGCTTACAAAGCTCTAACCACTTGAGAATAAAAACATTTTTTTGGAAATAGACGATGAATGTTATAGCTTTCAGCAAGAATGTAGTCATCATAAATATTTTAACATGTGTAGTTCTTCTCATCATCTTTACCGATATGATAATCTTATTTGTTTCATTTTGGATCTTTATTACTGTTTTTGTTGCTTCTTGTGATTTTAGATACAACTTCAAGTATGGAACTTTACCAAAAGCAATTTTATTATTGCAGCTAAGATGCACATTTGTTAGTTGTCTACAAAAGAAATTTTGAAGATTTGAAAGCTTAAAAGTAAGTGGCTCATTAAAGGTTAATGTTTCTTATGTTTAGATAGCTCATTAATCTGTGAAGTATATAGATAACTTATGAAACATGTTGGTTTTTGAAACTCAATTTTATCAATTTGCAAGAGATGCTCTATTAGTTGTAATGTTGTATCATGTGTAACCCATCTAAAAGTATGCAAAATGTTAATATGGTACTGACAGTGAAGTTCTTGCTTTTAGATTGATTTTATTATTAACTTGGTCAAAATGTTTATGATTTATAGTTATTGCTACTGTTTTAGATTTATAATAATTGAATTACAGTTATGGTATGATTGCAATTTGCCTACTTGGATGTTGCTTTTGTCCTAATCATCTACACTGTTCCACATATTACGATTTGTAGAACAATTTGAGGGCATTGAATTGTTTAAATAATTCGATGAATCTTAGTTGTTCTCCTCTTGTGAATGAAGAAATGATAAATGTTGCTTAGTTATGAAGTAAATCTACTATTTTTGTTGTAGCTTGGGTTTTATTGTAATGTTTTTTTTCTCAAAGTAACTATTTATGTGATGTAGTTGGATACTTTGTTATTTTGAAATTATTGCTTTTGTTGTAAATTTGATTAGCAAAATGGTGCTGAAACTCGAAACTAATGATGGTCTACCCCCACAAATATTACAAAGTACTACCATTTAGATGATGCACAATTATCACTTCTTTGACCGTGACCTCTTGGTATTTTGGTGTAACAGAATTGTTTTATGATTTCTAATTTTAATTATTAATTATTTAATTGATTAAAAAAATTCATCTTATATGATACACGAGTATATATTTACTTTTATTATGTATATATATCCATCTATTCTCAATAACTACAAAGATAAATAATTCTTTCGTGAAAGAGCGACACTCAAACAAAAAAATGAGTCTGTTTATGAAATTAATGAGTTCTTTTCCAGTTTTTCCTAGTGATGAATTAGTATTTATTTGTATCAATGCAATTGTATTTTTATTATTACATGTCAAAAGTAAGTTTTTTTTACTTATGATGGTTAAATTGTTTCATTGATTTCCTAACAACGTGTTATTGTTTTAACCAACCGTGTAACGTACGGTTACTAACCTAGTATACCTCTATAGCAACGTTAGAGGGTTAATAGTCATTACCAATGTCGCCAAACCACTTTACTAGTGTATCACTGCACCTTTATTTCCATTAAGGCAATGGTCGATGTATGTTCTACATTACTATATGTAAGGCATCAACCTGACATTTATGAACTCGCCACTACAATACACGACATGAACTCGCATACGATCTACATGTTTGCGTGTAAGTTCATATCTATTTAACGTTTTGTTAAATGACCAATTAACCAAGTCATCTTTTGTACCTCCACCATTATATATAGATATTAATAATATACATTTGATATTTCTATAAAGTAGTTTGAGTATTCAAACAAACAAAGAGAATCATTTACAATAACTTTAGTCCTTTAAAGAGGACAAGATATGAAAAAGACATATTCACACAGGAGGCACATGACACCTTTTACACTAAATGAGGGGGCGGTGAACTCATCTTCATTATTATGAAATGGGTACTAATGTTAAGATACCTACTTTATAAATAGACACTTCCCTACACGTTCGTTTAACACTTTACGTAACGTATAGCTAGGGTCGAAGACATTGAAAGTGAGGAAAGTTCAGGGGTTGTTAGAAGGGTATACTCATCATATACCCATGTACGATCCCTTATACGACACATATAAACTCATACAATGCGTATAACAAATTTGAACACTAACTACGAGAAAAAATCAATTGGGCTGTTATTATACACCCGATTTAAGGCTATACGACCCATCTATACGACGCATATAGGGCTATACGACTCGTATAAAGTTTAGGAATGTTGATTTATAATTGGGGCTTGGTGTCCAATAATCAGACCCTTATGAAAACACAATTCATCTTAGCATCTTTACATAAAATATTTATTCTGACGCATTGTTAAGTTTTCTGATATTAACATCTAGCAAGCAAGTCATTATTAGCAGGTTATTAACAGGTTCATAATTTTATTGGTAATTGGTTCATATTGAAAAACAAAATGAATGCTTACATAATGTTTCATTTTTATTGGATTTTACTCAAGATACAATCATTTAATGGTGCTACAAGTGAGCTACAATTTGCCACAAAATATTTAAGTTTACAGCTTTTAATTTCCATATGAATTGCATATAAAATTACCACTTGAAATCAATCAATAGAAAAATAGCAACATACACAAACAATATATCAATTAAAAACTGATGCAGGTGCATGCACAAGATGAGCCTATAAATGGTGCAATCACACATTAGAAGCAGCATCCAAAGCCATGATGGTGCTAAGATTCATCGGTGACATGTAGTCGGTCGAGCCCGTTAGGATTTGTCTCACGATGATCCGGTTCGCTCTCTCAGAGGGATGGAAAGCGTCCCAAAATGCGTATAGATCTCTATTTGGACACACGTTTGATAACCGCGTGCATAGCCCAAGTCCGTTATATGGTCCTTGACCACAACAAGCCACTTTTGATGTAACAAACCCTGCTCAACAAAATATAAACATTAACCATTCATAAAATGTGATCTAAATGGTGCTTTATGTCATGTATATAGTAAAGATTCAAACTTACCATATCTCGCAGGGTCGGTAATGTAATCGATGTTGGATTGTCGAATATTGGCACCGATAAACACAGTGCTCCCGATCTCACTGTTGAGACTATCAAGCATTGCTTGGAGTTGGGGGTTGAACAGGCTTGCTGCCCGTTGCAAATCCGGCGCGCAGTTGCCATCACGACTGCGTTGAGCGAGTTCTGCAGGCACGCAACCCAATGGTCCCGTGCCTGTGACCAGAACTCGTCGTAGTCCCAACTCATAAAGCCTCTGCATCCAATAATTATGACCACAGTTCAATTATCAAACAACTACCCCTAACTTGAAGGACTCATTTCATTCTTATGAAACACATTAAAAGTGACATAATTGATGTAGTTAGGATAGTTGCATGCTACTTTATTTAGCAATTAAATATGATGCAGATGTACAACTTTTTTTTCTCTTTCCCAGCTAACTCACATATTCTCTGCTTTACATTTTTTTTTCTAAAACTACTAGACGTGCGTTTTGTAGAATTTGAACCCATAAAATCTTTAGTTTAGGAGTACATCACTTTACCACTAGTATGTTTTATTAGGAGAGTCATACAATTACTTTCCTATATTTTTTTATGAAATGAAAACTGAATGTAACGATTATGGGTGGAACCGAAAGAATTAATACGTACCGTTAAAACTTTGCGGTATTCTGAGATCAAGTAGACTACATAATCTGGGAGAGAAAACTGTCTAGATCTAGCTGAGAATGGGACTAAGTAATAGTTGTTCACAAAGTCATTGCCTCCCAATGTGATGAGTGTCAAAGCTTGATTTACAAGCCTTTGAGTCTCCTCAGGGCCAATTATATCACTCACCCTTTGTTGATATTGTTCAAAGTATTGCATTTGCAGTGAGATCCTAATTATGTTAGCCTGCATTAACAAAAGTTCATACACCCCACATCAAAATCACTTGAAGATTTCTTAAATACACCATATATACATGTTGTAGCGCGAAATTAAAGACTCTTAAAGTGAACTTACAAACTGAACTCCTGTGTCATTAAGTATGCCAACACCAGCAGAAGCAAAATTGGCACCAACAAGTAACCTTTCACCTGTAAGAAATGGGCTCAAGTATGGCAATGTTGATTCTTCACCAATGGCTTGACCTGATATTATTAATTAATCAAATCTTATTAACATTTATCGGTAAATCTAACGATATATAATGCATTTACTCATAGTGTTATAAACATATAACAAACTCAACTGATAAGGTCTGGAATGTTAAATCCATTAGAGAACCGCCCTGTGGGGCGATGAGTGGGATAATCAATCCCATAAGGAGGTGAATCGGCGCGTGCAGTGGTAGCCAAGTAGTTATTGTTTCCATTATCGACTAACGAGTCACCAAACACAAAGAAGGCTCTAGCCTCAGCTTCAAGAACAACATTACTGAAAACTGCTAATATAACACACAATAACACCACAAGTGAGCATTTTGTGGTAGCCATTGGTGAATATACACAACTATAAATTGTAATGTGTGTAAAAGCACACACAGGAAGGTGTGTTTGTAGGTGTGTTGTGAATAACAATGAAGGAGAATGCTGTCTATAAATATGCATTTTGGGAATTGATGATGGCAAACTGTAGTGAGTGAAGATCAGCCAATCCCAACTAACAAGGATGTGTAATTAATTGGACAGTTATATGACAGCCATTCTTAGTTCTTACACATATACTGACATTGGTGGAGTCAAGTAGAATCTTGATTATGTTACCAAGATGTTTTTTACTTTCTAGAAACAAAATCTTGTGGAAGTCAAGTCAATTTTGTTTTTTTTTCTATATAGAAATAAGGTTGTTTTGAGTTGATGGAAAGATTTTTAATGCAATTTTGTATTTTAAAATGCTAACAAGAGGTTGTTTCTCATAGTTTGAACTTATGACCTTATGAACACAACACAACAACCTATTCATTAGAAAAAAAACAACAACATATACAAAAACCTTTTCTCATAGTTCTAAGTTATATTTAGAAAAGTAAGCTAAATTTTAATGCCGTGTTTGTAAATTAAAATTATGTGTATTTCCTCTATTAAAATATAAAAGGGAGCAATATGTGTGAACTATTTTCTGGATGTTATGTAAATAGGTGATATCGATGGGACTCATGCACCATGTGTTCTAATCAATACTGTATTTATTGCAACTTTTATCCCAAAAAAAGTTTATGTGTGTGTATATACGTATGTGAAGGATACTTTATGTATATATGCATCATGTGTGGGGCTCTAAGCCTCTAAGACGATAGGTGACATGCTACAACCAAGTTTTTCGTTCTCCTCATATAAGTCGATTATTTCAATCTTAATAATTTTTCTTAGTAATTAGTTTATCTACTTTAGTAGTTGGAACCATATTCCTATTTACATGGGGTCGGGTTTGACGTGTGTATTTCTTTAAATTTTTTTACCATGTGAAGTGTATTTTATAGGTGTCGAGAGAGTATATAGTGGTGTTCTTGTTTATAAGGTTGATGGTTTGAGTCGTAAAAAAACTAATTGGATTTTAATTGGTCTGTGTGTTGTATTTTTAAAACTCCAATTTCAAATATTATTAGGAGATTTAACTATGTTTTTCATATTTGTCTTATAACACATCAATATATATAGTGTGGTAAGTGTAATTGATTGATCAATGAGAAAATCATGAAAGCAATGAGACTCTATGTTCGATTGAGACTCTATGTTCGATTGAATGTTGAATGAGATGTCGAAATCTCAAAACGTTGTGTTATCTTGATGAGAATTTTAAAGAATGGTATTTAGTTTCACATTGATATGAGAAAGAAATGTTTATTTAGTTTATATGTGTTAGCTTCTAATACATATTAAAATTTTGTATTGTGTTTTACTCTATCACCTACCCGCGCGCATAGAGGGGTGCAGAAAACATGTTTCTTGGTTGAAAATTTATCAAACTAATACGTCACCCGCACGACATACGGAAAATAATGCAGCTTTGAAAACTCGGGTTTGCGAGAGGTCCTTTTTACTACTAAAACCATTTTGAATAACACATAATTTATGGACAGTTACATAAGGTGTTTTGAATGCTTTATTCATTATTATTTTGAAACAGTTTTACTAATGATGATCCTCACTGTCTAATAATGACAATAATGATATAACCGTTCTTTGTAATGAATTCGGTTACAATTATATTATTTACGTGTTTATGTAGAAACACATTACAAAGGTCTAAACACACCGAACAAACTCATCGCACAAACTCAAACAACTTCATTAACTTCCAACTATCTTTCAAGCAAGTTCAAGTCCGACAGTATGTTGCTTTAAACCGGTGTACCTTAGGAACAGAAAACGAATCTATTTGAGGGAATTGTGTTAAACAAATGCCTAGTTCTACTCATCTTTTTGTTGTTTCTGTTCTTCTGTTTTGCAGAATTACGTCTTGATGTTGCTCGTGTTCTTCTTTATTGATATTACTTACAATCTTTTATTGTATTTATTTCAATACTCTATTTATACTGATTACGTATTTCTAACAAACTTAAACAAATTTCTTGACTAATTGTTTCTTCTTGGTTTTCTTTCAGTTATGGATTCTCAGCCCATAGTTGAGCAACCAATTCCCATCTCCGTTGTACCTAGGGTCTGTGTGATTTTCACTTCTGTTATTGTTGTTACCACTGCATTGGTACCACCGTTGCATAATACGGTTACAAGCCACGCAGAGATACCTGAAAAGTTCACAGTTGTGAACTTCAAACATTTGTAGCAAGCGATGTTCTTTTACTTGACGACATTGAACCTTGTGAGGTTCTTGACTGAAATTGCTCCCCAAATCATTGAAGGGGAAATGGATGCTCAATCTGTCAGCGCGGTTCACGCTAGGAACCATTCTGATTTCTTATGTCATAACTATGTCCTTAACGACATAGTGGATTATCTGTTTAATGTGTATTGCAAAACTAAGGCTGCTACAAAACAAAAGATACGAACATGAAGAAATTTATGGTGGCTAAGTTCTTGGATTTAAAAATGATTGACTCCAAAATTGTTATGAGTCAAGTCCAAAAGTTGCAGGTTATTCTTCATGATATTCATACAGAAGGAATGTTGCTTAGTGAGACATTCCAAGTTGTATCTATGATCGAAAAACTTCCACCAAGTTGGATTGATTTTAAGAACTATCTCAAACACAAGTGAAAGGAAATGACTATTGAAGATCTTATGGTGAGTCTTCGTATTGAAGAGGATAATAAAGTTGCTCAAAAGAAAACCTCCATTCCCGAATTTTCAAAGGCAAATGTTGTTGAGCATGGTCAATCGTCTAAGGGTAACAAAAACAAAGGGCGGGTTGGAGAAGAAGACTACTGGGAAAGGATTTCACCTTGGACCTAAAGGTGGAATAATGAAAAAGAAATTCCAAGGTACATGTTATAATTACAACGGGTCAGATCATTTTGCAAATAAATGCAAACATCCTAAAAGATAGGCTACTCAATAAGGCAACATGGCTGATGATATTGACAACCTTGTTGCTATGATTTCTAATAACACTATGATGATCACTAAAGTTAATTTTGTTGGGTTGAATATCAAAGAATGGTGGGTTGATACTGGGGCTACCCGCCATGTTTGTGCTGACAAGAACCTCTTCAACACTTTCAAGGAAGTCAATGAAGAGAAACTCTTTATGGGAAACTCTGCTACTGCTGATATCAACAGGGAGAGTAATGTGATCCTAAAAATGACATCTAAAAAGGAGTTACGTTAACTAAAGTGTTGTATTTCCTTGAGATTCGCAAGAATCGTGTGTCTGGGTGGCAATTGAACAAGTTTGGTTTTAAGATAGTATTTGAGTCTAAAAAGGTTGCCTTAACCAAAATTGGTATGTATATTGGTAAGGGCTATGACCTTAATGATATGTTCAAACTAAGTGTAACCTTGATGAATGGAATGAATAAGACTTCTAATAGTTCTGCTTATTTGCTTGAGTTTTCAAATATATGGCAAAATATATGGCATGGTAGACTAGGTCATGTTAACTTTAATTCCATTTGTCATTTGATTAAATTTAATTGCATACCAACATGTGATATTGATTCAAACCACAAATGTGAAACTTGTGTTGAAGCAAAACAAACTACATCATCATTCTAAAAAGTGGAGTGAACCACCAAGCCCCTTGACATGATTCACATTATATATGTGATTTAAAAATGATTCCCACTCGCAATGGGAACAAGTATTTCATAAATTTTATTGATGATGGTACAAAATACTGTCGTATGTACTTACTCAAAACTAAGGACGAGGCTATCAACTAGTTTATCTTGTTCAAAGCCGAAGCTAAAAACCAAGTCAATTGGAAAATCAAAATCGTAAAAAATAACTAGGGTGCTGAATATGTTTCACCTTTTGTTGAAGTTTGTGTGAAAAGTGGTATCATACATGTGCTCACAGTTCCGTACTCCTCGCAATCAAATGGCATGGCTGTTAGGACCGTTTACGTACGGGTACTAACTGATTCTGCGCGTATACCAACTCAAATAGTGTGGAATCCTATTAGATTGGCGATCCAATCAGGGAGAACACAGTTTAGATCAATCTAACGATTAATGAAACATTAAGAATGATTAGAGAACGATCAACTGTGATCTATGAACTTGGAACAGGTTTTCTTGAGTCTCTGGACGGCTAGGGTACGATTATGTGAGTAGGTATTCGAATTGTTACGTTTTTCCACGAATTAGGTGGTATTTATAGGTTAGGGTCTTCCAATCGTACGACTGAAACATTAGCATGGTTCAGTCGTGCGACTGAATCATGCGATTGATCCATCCGCACGATTGAAGGTCCAGTCGTGCGGCTGAGTCAATTTTATGTCTCAATCGGGTGACTGATCCAGTCTCCTGGTTCAGTCGTGCGACTGGTCCGTTAGCATGAAGTATTCATGCATATGGTCCATTAGCATGGTCCATTCGCATAAGAACTTCACACGATTTAGTTTGAACATGTTTATCAATCATTATTGACTAAGAATTATGGTCAACAACCACAAACCTATATAATTAGTTCACTATAAGTTATCACATAATAAATAATGAAATATTAAATATTATAAGCATCAACCACACATTGTATTTTATTCATACCCATTCAATTACATATATGTAAGACATGATACACATTTTATAATAAGCTCCTAAACTAGGTACACATGTATCAAAAAGCTCCCCCTTGGACCTAGTTTACATCATTGTCTAACATTCTTCATTAGCTCTTCGAATTTCTTGTACTTTTCCTCTCGAATGGAAAACAGAATCTTATCACGTTCTGAAACAGGAGGGCTTGTACAATATCCTGCGAGTCATAGAATAGTGGCCACTTGTATAAGGTATATACATCGTCAGCAGACAAGTTGGTCAGCCACATAGGGTCAAACACCCGGATAGTATCCATTTGGCTCTCCTTTTGTAAGACTATGACTGCTTCATCTGTTCTCCAATCCTAGTACCACCACTTGAAGTGTGGAGTGAAGTCCTATGGCATTTCCTTAGAGGGATTTTGGACATTGTACGCGGAGGACTCCACTTCAGCACTACCTTAGGCTTTCCAGTAATGGGATCAACTTCAAACCTTCTGATGTACCTCTTTGGTTGTTGAGGTCTGAAGTTTACCCACCTAGTGTGCTATTCTTTCCTTAAAGCAACCTCAAACCAGCCTGACATTTTTCTCGGATCAGCATACCACAACTTTAGGTGTGTCAGCTGGTTGAGCTCAAAACTAGGAGAGTCTTTAGATCATGTGGGAATCTAAAGTACTCTATGTCCTTTTCTCTCTTAACTGCATACACATTCAGATCCTCAAAATATGCCCATGCAATGATCTTAACCGACACCTTTAGGTGTTTCTGTATAGCTTGGTGTAGGCATTCGGCTTTTGTGCAATGCACAGGGCTCGGATCTCAGCAAAACAGGCGGCCCATTCAGCCTTTTTGATGTCAACATCAGCGTCTAAGGCTTGGGCTTGACCCTCATTCTTCTCACTCTCTTTCTCCATCTGATCCAGCTTGTCAAATGTATCTCTGCCAAGAGTATCACCCAAGTTGGGGACTACATTTCCCTCTGGGTCAGTGTACTCTAGATAGTGGTCAGCGGTGATATCCTCAATCTCTATTTCATCTACATCGTTGAGCTCATCGTCACTTGTTACTTCAAAAGTAGGCGCATCCTTGACAATCTCATATGGGTTTAGCCTGAACATCTCAGCAAGTTGCTCTTTAGTCAGGTCATGTATGATTTCTCCTTCTTTGGGAGTATGGCTCACCGACCTTCTGACTATCCCTTGCAAATCAAGAATTATTGTTAGTTGAGACTTGATTTGTTATATGGGAGCAACATCATACTCATCTTGCTGAGATGTTTGATTTGCTTGATTTATACATTTAAAAAACACAACAATTGTTAGTAATTAATCAAGACATTCAAACATTTGATAAAGATACGTAAACATTAATTACGTAATTTTAATACAAGATCAAGTACAAAACTTTTCAAATACATAAACATCTAAGCATTACTTTTGTCTTGAATGGCTGGCTTCTCAGCAGGTAGGGCAGAAGATGATGCTCCTTGGTCTAGATTTCTCTTTGTCCTTCTTTCTTGACCCTGAGCTAAGGCAGATCCAGCTGCATCTCCTTCTTTATCATTATCATCATCTTGCCTTCCCCTTGTCCCTTCATCTTCACCGGCCTCATCATCATCACTATCATCATCATCTTCATCATCATCATCATCATCCCCCTCTCTTATCTTTAGTGGTTCATCTTTTGATCCCTTTAGTTTGAGCATGATAGTCTTGTTAGAGGCCTCCAACTCCTCTACTCTCTTTGCTGATTGGTTGTTTCGCTCCTGGAGTTGGGAGATCTGCTGTGCTTGGTGAGCAATCTACTGTGCTTGGGTAGCGTTTAGCTCCACAAGCTAACTTAGTTGAGCAGCTTTCTCTTCATCAGCAGCCAGCAGCTTCAGCACCATACGGTTAAATGCAGCCAGCTGTTCCTCTACCTAATGGGGGGGGGGGGTAGAGTGGGTCCTATGGTGAATGTATGGTGGGATGATGGTCCTGCTTGGTAGTTGGTGGTGGTAGTGGTGGCAGTGGTGAATATGGGTGGTGGCATATAAGAGGCTGGTGAAGGGTTGGCTATAGTAGTGGTGGATGGGAGAGTGGAAGTGGTGGTAGGGGTGTGGTAGTGGTGGTGGTAGCTGTGGTGGTGGCTGTGGCAGTAGTGGTGGTAGCTATGGTGGATGTGGTGGTGGCTGTGGCAGTAGTGATGGCAGTGTCTGTAGGAGTGGATGTGGTCACTGTAAATCTTGGCCTCTTCCCCTTTTTGCCATAGGGTTGAGCCATTCTCTTCCTCCTCGAGCCCTTAGACATAGTGGCTCCCCCTTGGCTGATGGATCTGTATTAGCAACAGTAGCATCCTCGGACTCCACGTGGCGTCCACTTACCACCCTGAGACCTCTCTCCATGGCTAGGACCCAGCTTCCCACCGTTTGCACTAGAGGCTCTTCATCAGACTCCTCCTCTTCCTCCATCTGGAAATCAGGGTGAATGGGAGCAGACTCGGGTTCACCCTAACCATCACCTCCCTGATCAGCATCGTGGTCATCACCGTCAGAGTCATCGGAGGGTAGAGCAATCTGCTCAATATCCGAGTCACTATCATCGTGGCGCCAGTTCTTCCTAGCTGGCGCCATGTAGTCATCCCGGGCCAGATGCCCAAACAACCTCCTTACCGGGGGCTTCACCTGCTTGCCCCGGTAAACCTTCATCCTCCCTAGTGTAGTGTCGTCCATGAACTTTAGAGTCCTGCATCATCACTCTCTTTGGGCAGCAAGGGCAGCTTTTGGTCAATGATCAGCTGGAGGAACCAAGGGTACATACAGAATCCCTCCTTGCTCTTTGTTTCTAGGCTCTCGACCCAGTAGTTGAAGATCATCCTTGAGAAGCTGAATGGATGATTTAGTAGCAAGCCACGTAGGCATTCTGGATCTGATCAGACAGCTCATCAAATCCTCCCTTCCTCGAGGCAATACACTTCAGTAGTACATGGGCTAAGTACTTGAGTTGGGGGCACATGTTGCTTTTGTTGAGCACACTTGCGTTTGTGTCCCCCGAGTACTTAGCCCGAAGAAAGCAACCTCGGACAGTCAATGGATGCAGTCTAGTAGGGCAGTCACTATCATCTCCCAACTCTAACACCCTCCTGACGTCTTCCTCACTGATCTCTATCGTTTCTCCAAATATGGTAAACCTAATCAAATGTGGTTCAGTAGACCTGTCGATAATGGCACTTTCCTAGAACACCTGCTAAATCGATCGATAAGGTGTGCACGGTGTAGATATAGCCTTGAAGATCCTTGATCTCTGTAGGAAAGTGATGATCCCAGCAAAGTCAGCGGCATTCCATGAGGTAACGTCCAAATGAGCACACAGGTTATGCTTTGTGCTCATAGTCCATCGACTCGCCATGTTTCTATTACACAAGATAAATAAACGTTAGAGTTTGTGTAAGTGAATGACACTTGAATTTTAATGAACTTGAATCATTTTGTTTTGTTGTGCGAATGGACAATCCGACTGAGTCTTAGTCGTGCGATTGAGCTCAGTCGTGCGAATGAACCTGCGACTCAACTGAGTCGTATGTTGTTCTATGTGGTTGAATCAGTCGTGCGACTGAGTTCATACACATGGTTCATTTGTGCGATTGAGTCATTTGCCCATTACAATCGTGTGATTGAAGTTCATCGGTATGTCCATTCGCATAACGTCTCTGTTACGTACAGTAGAATCGATTCTTGGTCAATACTTGATGTTCAATGTTCTGGTTAGTCTTATTTGACTCACAATCCAACAAACTAACACTTAGTACTATATATTTGATGTTTAAGTACAGATTAGTGGTTTATTTAAAGGTTTTGTCTCAGTTTTTTTGTTTGAACCGATTTGAACTTTAGGGCTTGCTTAATCTGAGCATTTTGATCGAATCTAGTCTCACATTACCTATAGAAACGATGCGTAATTGGTTAGTATCACAAACGGGTGCTAAATCACTGATATGAAATTTGGGCAGAGTGGTATTGCTTTTGTGCGATTTAGGGGCGATTTGGGGGTGATGAGTGCCTGCGACCGACTCCCCCTCTATTTATACTAGGGTTTCTCTCAGTCGTACGATTGAACCTATTCGCACTCTTGATTCGTGCGACTGGGGCTCAGTCGTGCAACTTGCTCAGTCGGTCACAGTTAGTCGTGCGACTAGGTTTCAGTCGTGCGACTGACTCATTCGGTCAGCTTCATTCATCCGACTGGGGTTCAGTCGGATGACTGACTCAGTCGGTCACCACCATTCATGCGATTGGCTCATACTCATGATCCATTCGTGCGAATGGTTCAATCTCATTGCTTCATTCGTGCGACTGGTCCATACTTATGGTCCAGTCGTGCGAATGACTCAGACTTCTTCATTTGACCTTATGCACTTTCAAAAACTATCCTTTTAACAATAGATAAAACATTATCAGTGATGATCATCTCAGACATGACTCTTTTAATTTGAAAAACACTGCTGATCACCTCAAACGTGATCCTTTTACTTAAAACAAATTTGTCACCTCAGACGTGACTCATTTTATTTTGAATGTTTTTGGTCACCTCAGCCGTGACCCTTTTGAGTGAGTGATTCACAGATTATGATGAGTTGTTGAGTCCGACTCTTACATTACCTTTACTAAAATTAAACAGAAAAACTTTGACATTACGAACAATAACAAGACATATTTTTGTATTTTTTATTAGAGATGAAATACGACCTATTAGGATTATTCTAATTGATTTTACTTCATGGACAGCACAGCTTCAATTCCAATTAATTGTTTCTGGTATAGGCAGATTGAACATGTCTTGCCTGTGCAGATATTTTCAATACCTTGATCTCTGATAACATGCCATCTTTCTGGATTTGTAGTGTATGTCCAAGACAAGATGGGTCTTTCTGATACCAGAGGAGCTGTTTGAATAGGAGATGATGGAGCATCCTCTAGTTACACATCCTCAGGATGTGTAGACTCATCCTAAGGTTGGAGAAGGATGCTTCTTTCTTCTTTGGCTTTGGTCTTGAAGCCATCCTTTTTCTCCTTTTTGATCCTTTTAACTGAGAAGACTGGCCTGCAACACCTAATTGATCTTCTTTGTCTTTCTTAGTTGGGTCTTCCTCCCACACAGGTTTAGAAGGAGAGGAAGTTTGACCCTGCTGTGGATCAGAAGATGAAGCTTGCTGAGTCTTAGCAGGAGGTTCAAGTTGTGTTGTTTCAGGTTATTCAACCTTAACCTCCACTTCAGGTGGAGCTTGAACTGGAGGGGAGTGTAAGTCTATTATCTCTTCACTCTTGATCTTCTGCTTGATTACCCTGATATGCTCATCCATAATGGATAGAGACATAGGGCCAAGTTTCCTTCCAGAGGATCCATACAGCTTCAAAAAGCTTATCATCCTCTGCCTATCAGCAGACTTCTTCATACTTTTCTGGATGATGGCTCTTGACTTTGCAGCCTCTTCCCTTAGCTTCCTTTTGGTGATCTTTCTTTCTTTGACTATTTCAAGTTCAAGTTGTTTGAGGTACTCAAACTCAATGTAGTCATAGGGTAAGGAAAGAAGTGCAACGACCTGATAAAGACCTATGGCACTTAGGTAGTTGATCATTTTGATCTTATCCTTTTCTTTGTCTACCTGAGGTTCTTGTGGAATCACATCCTCTTATACAGGACTTTCTTGAAGTGGGGAGAGAGTAGGCATATGCTTGTACAGTCTTTTCTTTCTTCTTTGGTTTGAAGAAGTAGCTCTGCATCCTTTGCCTCCTTTCTCTCCTTTGACAATTCCATGTCAACCAGTTCATTTAATTCATCTAAAGGGAGGGAGATGATATTATCAATGTCATAGTTCTTGGTCTGCAAGTAGTTGATCCTGACTGCCCTTAACTCACCATCTTCAGTGTTTGGCTTGGGGGCAGTCTTGATAGCAGGTTCCATGAGTCTTGCAGACCTAGTAGAGGAACCTTCTCCTCTTAGCTTCTTTTTCCTTTCTCTCTCCTCCTCTTCAATCTTCTTAAAAGTCATTTTTCTTTTCTCTTTGTCACTCACAGACCTTTGTGACCCAGGGTGGAGAGAGCTTTGGCCTTCATTTCTTGGTGTAGCTTCCAAGCTATGGCCAGAGAGAGGTTGAGATGCACCCTCACCAGCAGGTGTCTCATAATGGGAATAAACCTCTGTAGCAGTTGATGATGGTAAGACAGGGCTCTCAGGTTCTGCCACTGGGCCTTCAGTCAAGGTTTCCTATGTGAAGCTAATCTTAGGGTCTGCCTTAACATCCAGTTGACCAATGATATTGCTTAATCGCCTAAGTCTTCTTCTGAAGCTGAACTCTACAGTGATTCTGTCTTGAACTCTTTGAGCCAGCTTGTCAGCTTGTCTGGATTGGCCTTGGTTGACAAGTGGCATGCTGACAAGATCAAGACTTTCATAGAAGTTTAAGGTCTGAAAGTTGAAGACTTCTTGCGGCCCTTGAACTCTTTGAATGATGAGGCTCTTCTATTCTCTTCATACATCCACCCAATACTATGATTTGAAGTTGATGGAGATTACATTGCCCTTGGTATACCTTCCTTTAAAAGACTCTGAATGTAAGAGTCTATGGAGTCCACATCAATGTGAACTTGAGGAAGTTGCTGAGTATGCACAATTTCAAGTGAGGATGATGAGTCCTCAATGTCCATACTTCCTGAAGAACTCCCAGGTTCTATAACTGTAATGACTTTCTCCCTCTTTTTGTTTGCATCACCCTTTTGCATAGGTGAGCTAGGAGTTATGTCAATCACACTCACAGGTTCTTGTGTTCTTGGTTGAGCTATTCTTAAAGGTCTCTCAGCTAGTTATTCTTTGAGATAAGATATCTCAAGTTGCTGATCATTGACCTTGTTTTGCAAGGTAGTCACTTGAGATTCAAGGTGACTGACCTTGGAGACTAAATAGGTGCATGTTTGTGACAATTTTTGCATATTGAGCCTTAGATTATCCTTATCTTCATCAGAAGAATCATTGGGGGATGAGATGATTGGACCAAAGTCTTCTCTCTCACCACCAGCTTTATGTTCTTGGCTGTTGGATTTCCTCTACTCACTGGCAGCCCCAGTTGAGGTGTTAATGGGCTGAGTTGCTATGGTTGAGGTCTAATGATGTAATCACTTACAGAAGTGAGAGCCTCTTCCATATGGATATCCTGAACAGGTTTAGAAGTATCCACCTCAGTAATGGCTGATGTGGGCTAAACATAAGGGACTCAGGAGCACTCATCTCTCTTTGAGAAGTGGAAAAGAAGAGAGAGTCATGGTACTCACTGAAACCTAAGTCTTCATCAGTATAGAAGTCAAGGTTGGGAATAGGTTGGTTTAAATCTAAAGGCTGTGGATGGTAGTTGTCCCCTGAAGGTTGTTCACTTGAGTGTTGAGACTCAGAGTGAAGGCTTAATGTAGTTGGGCTTGTGACCTCATCAGGCTGAGCATGAGGAACCTCAATACTGATCTTTGAAGTAATAGGAGTGGTTTGCTCCTCAAGGGAAGTGGGAGCTCTAATATCCACTTCCTCCTATATGGGTGAGTGTATAGGGGGCTGCACAGACTGAATAGTTTGAGCAGGGGTTTGTTTAGATTTTCTTTGGTAGGCGAGGATGATTTGTGGCTGTTGAGGTGGTTGAGATGTAGAAGGTGTGGGTTCAACACTAGCTTGTGTTGCTAGGTTTTCACCTTGAGCAATGAGCTCTAACATTTTTAGGACAAGGGTTGTTTCTACCCCTAAGAAGCAAACAGTTGACATCCTCAAAATTTTAAAGATGTCGAGCTTCATCTATCCCAGTTTAAGAATATTACCTCTTCCCCTTAACTGTGAGCCCAGTTCATAGTTAAGAATGTATCGAACATATCTAGGGAATATGTAGTATTCTAAGGAATCCAAGTTTGCAAGTAAATTAGTATAAACAAATTGAGAATACCTGAACTTGACTCCTTGAACCATTCCATGCACTCTGAAGGAGAGATCCTCAGGAATCTAATCCCATCCTCCATGCTTGTTAGACAAGCTGTGGCTAACCACATGAAGTATGTATTTCCACTTGGATGAGACATTCCCTTTCCTGAAGGTCTTTACAGAGAAATCTCCCTCATAGCCCATCTACTCAAGGAATGGTTAACAACATCTTTCAGGAAGAACGCCTCACCTTCTTCATCATCCAGCTGAAGATGATTGTTGATGATGGCCCGAGTGATGAAGATTCTTCTCCCATGCACTGTGGCAAACAGTGCCTTCTCCCCATCCATAACGACCTCTTGGAAGGTCTTCCAAAATTCAAGCAGATAATTCTCAAATAGAGTAGGATCAATGGTAAGGGAGGTGAAGTAGTTTGATAAAGCCAAGAAATGGCAAACCTCTGAGAAATGTGGATCTTTCTCAGAGTTTAATAGAGCAACTTGGTTATGTTGCATGTGTAACTGCATGGAGAAATCAGGGTCATTGGTTGGCCATTGTGAGAAAGCTTAAGGATGAAAGAAGAAAGAACAAAGGTGGTTTCAGAGAGAAATTTGGGAATTTAGGTTTGGAGGAAAGATGAAGATGATAGAAAGAGGGGGAACTGTTGGGTTTATATGTGAAAAGGATTTCAGACAAAGTTAATAAAAGAGGATAAACTTTGAAATCAGGATGTCGATCCAACCTCTGAAAAAGTAGTTTAGTTTTTGCTCAAAAAGTAGTTTTCTTGAAAGTCAAAAAGCTTCCGAAGGTAAATTGTCTTCGGAAGTCTTAATGAAAAAAGCTTCCGAAGCTAAAATAATTCGGAAGAATTTCCTAAGAGTTTTGAAAAATTTGCTTCGGAAGAAAAATTAAAACTTAAAAGTTTTGTTCAAAAGAACAAAGCTTCCGAGAGTTAATTTGCTTTAGAAGAAAATTGTCCTTGAAAACATAACTGCCTAAGACAAGTTTTAAGCTTCAGAAGATATTTAAGAAATTTCTTCCGAAGGAAAATTACTTAGACAACTATTTGTTTTGAAGGCATGAGTTTCTTCCGAAGATAAAAGCATATCTTCCGAAGGATAATTTGTTTTTTTCAAAATTCTAAGGAACAAAAATTTTATCTAGAGAAAACAAGAGCTTATGAAGGTGATTAATTAGACAACTTAGGATACATAGATTTTAAGAAATAATATAAATTAGTTTTAAGAAGAGTTTACTCAAAGTTAATCATGCCAATAGCTTATATAAGATACTTAAATATCTGTTCATCAAAGGCCTTTGTATACAGATCAGCATATTGTTCATTTGAGTTAACTTTGACTAGTTTAATTAATCTCTTTTCAAAGTTATCTCTAATTAAATGATACTGAAGTGTTTTGTCCTTGAGTGTTGTACAGGATTCTCTGTGATAGAGATGGCACTATTGTTGTCTATGTGAATGGTAGTCTCCTTGAAATTTAATCCATAGTCAAGCATCTGATTCTAAATCCAAAGCACTTGAGCACAGCAGCTTGCAGCAGCAATGTATTCAACTTCAAAACTTTATGCAGAGACACATGATTATTTCTTGCATTGCCATGAGACAACCCTTCCAACAAGAAACTGACATCCCCTAGATGTAGACTTTGCAGTCATGTTGCAACCACCATAATCACTATCTGCATATGCATACAGATTAAAGTTAGAATTCTTAGGATACAAAATACCAAGTGTTGAGGCACCTTTAAGGTATCTTAGAATCCTTTTGACATTGATGAGGTGAGACATCTTGGGGTTGACTTGATATCTTGCACAAATACATGTGGCAAACATGATATCAGGCTTGCTAGCTGGGAGATACATAAGAGACCCAATCATAGCCCCGTAAAGGTGTTCATCCACACACTCACCCTCAAGATCAGGTCCTAGAGAGTGGTTTCTTGCTATGGATGTCTTAGCAATCTTACAATAAGTCATGTTGAATCTTTTGAGTATGTATTGAACATACTTTGACTGATTAATGAAGATGCCATCATCAACTTGCTTCACTTGAATTCCCAGAAAGAAATTGAGTACCCACGTGGCACTCATTTTAAATCTGTCCTTCATCAGCTTTTTAAAGTCTTTGTAGAGCTTTGGATTAGTTGAACCAAAGATGATGTCATATACATACACTTGAACTAGCATTAAGTCATTTCCTTGTCCTTTGATGAATAGAGTTCCATCTATAGTACCCCTTCTGTATCCATGCTTGCAAAGATACTGAGATAGAGTCTCATACCATTTCCTTGGTTCTTGGTTTAGCCCATAAAGAACTTCATCAAACTTCCAGACATAATCAAGATGATCAGGATCTGCAAACCAGGTTGTTGCTTGACATACACCTCTTCATCAATCACCCCATATAGAAAAGCACATTTGACTTCAGTCACCACAGATGCTAAGACTGTCTGCATGACCTGGTGTACTTCATCAGCAATCGCCTCCCTAGCTAAGGCATGCAAGCTAGCATTCTCATTCTCTTCGCTCTGGCCATGATCCTCAGGTTCTCATGGGTTGTTCAGGAGCCTTAGCACTACTCCTAGTCACACGTGGACGGCCTCTGCCTCTAGGAGTCTTGGAAGATTTCTGTCCAGCCATCCTCTAACACACTATAAGATTCAAACACTAACGCATTCATTCAAGGTAATAACTCAGTTTATGTCAAGTATAGTAAGTCCCTAATTACAGTGGCCAGTTGTGATTAGCCACTTACTTTACTCTTCATACCCCAAGCATTTCCTATCCTGACTACATCAGTATCTAAATCTACTAAAGGCACATAAATCACATAACATGCGCACGTAATGCCGATTAACATTAAATAAAATACCTGATGGCACGTAGCTACTCGGGCTGACATCCTTCCAGTTGTCCTATTTTTAGTTTAAGTTTAGGTTTTTTTTAAAAAAATTATTTAACCCAATTCTCTTAAACCTTGGCTCTGATACCAACTTGTAAGGCCCTGTTCCCGGAGACCTCACAGTTGGTCATTCACAGCATTAAATACATTAAACATTATAAATTTACAAGTTTAAGCAGCAAAATTATTTTAACAAAAGGCATTCATTTCATTAAAAACACTGTTGTTGAGCAATACACTATCGTTTAACCGAATACAAAATAATTGTTTAATTGCATTACAAAAAAACAACAATAGCAAATATGTAAGGTATACATATGAAAATACTCTTTGTATGAAATTTCATCTCTTTATACGTGAGCACGCATTAACTATACACCCAGATAATGCTTCTTCCCTAAACTGTATGCCTTGTTTATTCTGTACTCTTTTATCTTTATCTTTCACTATCTATATGGACCAATGAGCAATACCCTAAACTATATGCGCGGGGGAACCTGGTGCTAGGCCCTTTGGTCCCTCAATGGGATCTGATTACTGTATACAATGTCACACCCCCGCTAAGAGCGGAAACACGGGGGCGTAACGAGACGGGAATCGTCATAACACATGGTAAGCGATAGAGATGCAATAATAATAATGATGACAAGCGTGTCATGACAACACCCGACAACAAGGGGACTTATGTCGTGTTTAGTCAGTATTCACGACAACATAGTCATAAGCATAAACATGATACATAAATCACAAAACATAGATGATACATTGTATGCAATTCCCACAACCCAGGAACAAGTTACAAAGTATAATGTTGTTTGAAACAGTTACAACATATGTTTTCAAAAAGACAAGTTTAGCCTGAAAATGCATCCTAGAGTCTCCACTAAGGCAGCACACCTAGAACCTCAGCTAGCATGATCACCTGAAAGATATGCTCAAAATGGTCAACAAAATTGTTGGTGAGTTCGCAGGTTTAAAGTAATTAAGTAATTGATACTGTATAAAGTTGTTGCAGAATACCATACATACAGTTATAAGTAAGCAAAATCACATGACAAGAGCTTTACAACCAAACCTAATGACGTACACAAAGAATCTTGTCGGAATATATTCACCCAAGGCCCGTACCTGGCTATTGTTGGTACTAACTAGTATACCAACACGAGGGTGGGGGTGTCAACCCAGTAGTACTACCAATACCTAACCGTCGGTTCCACACTGGAATTAAATGGTTGTAAGAAAGAACCACAAAGCAGACTCAAGCATGTATCAGATAAGTACCCACAAAACAGTAGCACGTTGATTCCAAGTATGTAAATTGTATGTATGTAGTACAGCATAGAAAACGGGCGAGCATACTTTTCCCCCATGTTTGTAAATGTTGTAAAGTAGTATAAGCATAAAAAGGGGCCACGAAACTCACATGTTAAGTGGTAAGTATGAAAGATCGAGATTCCTAACAGTTGAATGCAATGATCGGTCAAACACCTATTGACAGTTATTGTTAAGCATTAATGACATGTATAAAGCGTATAGTAATGTTTGGTCGGTTCGGGTTGTATCGGTTCGGTCGTGGGTAGCACACACACACAAGCGGACACACGTATCAGATCTTATGTAGATTCAAGTACTACGAGTAGTCGTCATTGCTTATGACATCCGTGAAATGATCTCGTGGTTATGAAAGATAGCACTTGTTAAGTATTTGGAGTTCCAATTGGATTGTCGATAATTGTAAAATGTTAGGTTGTTTTCAATTGAAATAGTATGTGCATGTTGATAGCGTTGACTTTAATCTTTGTGGTCAAGCAATGACACTTTTACTGATGTTACCTTATCATCATCAGACGTTCAGGGGAAATCCACACTCAACATCATGAGTCACACAATAGGACCAGACGCTCGACTCAACGTTCCATCCGTACGAATCAACCTTCAATCGTACGAATCAGCTTCATTCGTACGATTGAGTCTTCATTCGCATGACTGGCATTCAGTCGTACCACACAACACACATTCGCACGACCCAACCTCCATGCGCACGGATCAACCCTCAATCGTGCGAATTAGCTACTTTCGTGCGATTGAACCTTCATTCGTGCGGTTGGACTCCAGTCGTGCGAAACACACACAATCACATACATTCAGTCGGTCACCTGACTCAATCGCACACATACACACAGTCGCACGACATGCCTAGTCGCACAACTTAGTCGCACGATTGACTTAGACGCAAGATTCAGTCACACGACTCACTCAGTCGCACGGCTCAATCGCATGACAGGCCCAATCGCCTAAACTGCAGAATCGCGACTGTGGTCGGGCTGAGTAGCCCCCGAGCTGCTCTAAACGCGAGTTTTACACCACAAGGACTTCCAGAAACACTCTACAAACATACACAAACATGAAACACAAGCAGAAAGACCTCACACGCACCCACACGACCTCATGTGCTCGGATGAACCCGAGCACCCAAAACCCTAGAAAACACAGCAGTAAAACCAAGCCAAAAACGGGTTGAACAAGGTTGTCTACCTGCTAGGAACGAGTATACACGATGATACCCAAGATTTGGCAGTGAAAACGCAACAATCGTGACGGTTTTAGGTGCTAGATCGAGAGAGAAAGTGGAGAAGATGTTGAAGGTGAAGAAGATGAGAATGAGGATAAATGGCTGGGAATGGGGTTTTATACCCATTCCAGGTTTGCAAAATGGCAAGTTTAGTCCCTGCACTTAACCTCGAGTTCCCCAAAAATTTGTTTCGATTGATTACGATCTTAAAATGTTCGTTATATTAAGGTTAAAAGCGTGTTTAATGGCATTTGATAGTCTAAAATGGTTTTATTAATGACAATGGTTGAAATTAAAAATGATATATTTGGTGGTAATGGTGATGAAATTTATAAAAGGTTATGCTTAACACACGTTCTCGAAGGAAGTACAGGCACAAGGGAAAATAAGCAGACATGATTCCTTAAAGTAGGAGTTCATGAAGAAAAGGAAGAATAATTAAAATATTTCTATGCTTATTTATGTCGTTCGATGGACCTTAAGGCGACGAATGTCACATACAAGGCCGGCCCAGTCACCTAGGGTACGCTGCAAAGGTCCGCCAATCTCAATTGACTGGCCCTGTGTGCATAATAGGGTAGCTAACCCGCATCACAGTTGAGCTAACGACAACATGGTCGTGCACCTCCTATAAGCTTGCAAGACTTGTTAATATTTTATTTAAGTTCCACTTCTCTTCTTCATTGTACTTTTGCTTTATTATTATTAGTAATACTTTACGTTACGATAATAAACACACCACGTAAAGTCATACACTAGTAGTAATAATAATAATACGAAACAATCATAAAACAATCATAATCATGCATAAAACTAAGCATTAATAAGCCCTAGTCAAACCTTGGTCAAAACCCTAATAACACAGACTCCCAAAAATTCCGTAATAAATTCTAAGTGTTTAGGCGCACCAATACTATTTGGGCGCATGAGCCATGTTTGGGCGCTTCATCACTATGCAGGCGCATGAACTATTCGGGCATATGGTCCATTCGGACGCATGAACACTTAGGCGCATGGTCATTCGGACGCATGAACACTATCGGGGCGCATGGCCCGACACTTAGTCATCCGATTACAAATTCTAGGCACATGAACCACTATTTAGGCGCATGAGTTACACTTAAAACATTTCTAAGGCATTTCTAGGCGCATGAGTCTTATTTAGGTGCATGAACCTTCTACTCAACATGTTTCTGGGATATTTTCAAACCCAAACATCAAGCCTATTTGTTCTAAGCTTACCAAGGCTATTCTAAACATGAACAACCTATAAGCATATAAGAATCATCTTCAAAATTGCATAATACATATGGGTATACATACATAAACATTGTAAAATCGTTTAAATACATTTTCAGCCCCAAAGAGTTTAAAACAAGTAAAATCGGGGTCTAGAAACTCACCTGGTGCAACTTTGGGTGTATCTTCCTTCTAACCCGTATGAAAATGAGTTCAAACACCTAGAAACCCACCAAGCACACACGCGAACACACACACAAACACATAAGCATATAACCAAGACAAAACCCATCATAAACACTTAAAACCCATGAATTCTTACCTTGAATTCAGCCTCTTCTTCTTGTTCTTCAAACCCGTAGGTTCTCTGCTCCCTCCTTCTCTAAAACCGAATGAAAAAGGTGATGTGAAGAGAGGGTGGGCGGCCATGCCCACCTTTACACAAACGTTTTGTACTTTTGTCTCCTTTTACATTTTTAACCCCTCAACTTGGGTTTATTGATGTTTCCTTCTTTTATTTACTTTAATATAATAACCGGGTGTTACAATATAGTTCTGGATCTTTATTCATGTATGGTATTTCAACGGATACAAACGTATCAATATGTTCAACAGTTGGTAATTTGTGCTCGATGTGCATAAATAGACATACATGAGCATGAGGCAAGCCACGTTTTTGAAACTCCACAATTTATACAACTAAAATATTTTGAAAAAAAAATAAGGACTGTATATTGTACAAATTTACTTAGAAATACAAGAAGGATAATATATCAAAAACTTATAGAATATAATATGCATATATATACTAATTGAATTTAAGACGTGTTTGCCATACCTGCCTCAACCTTGTCGAGAACTGACTTGTCTTTTAGGTCTTTAATCATCAAATTAAGTTTAATCTTAAAAATTCAACATAAGATATCAGGACGGTCTTCCTCTTTAAGCGTTGTTTCTTCCAAAAATCTTTTAACCTCCGCTCATTTGGGGTTGCATGTGATTGTTATAAAAATCTACATATCTATACCACTGATATAGCGACATGATATCAAGATAATTTTATAACATGTAACATGCACCACTGATAAAAGAGGAAGGTAACATAACACGTTGGCAAACAGTTGATACATAACGGTTCCATATTTTTTAGTCGCATGTAATTTCTCATAAGACTCACTCTTTAACATCTTTTGTTGATTGTGTATAAAATGTATTCTTTCACTTTCAATCATAGTATACACATCGACCAAAAATTGTTGAAAAATCTTTCTACCGTTAAAAATCAAAGACAAACACCAATTCTGTCTTGGATTTGGTAACAAAAGAATTGCCTCATCAAAATAGTGGATCTTTTGGAATTGTTAGACTTTGGTATAATTGTATGTGGTATGCCTATCCTGTAACCATCCCCACCAGAAGGAAAAAGCATCAAATACTGAAGCACTTGGTATGAAGGATGGAGCTCGCTAATACGCTGTAAATTTCCTGCTCTAGTCTGTACAATGATGTCCATGTTTTCAAATGAACTATCAAGTCACCGACTATTAAAGTAACAACTTCTGATGCAGTTGGAAAATTACAAGTTCTTCCATCTTCATTCCTTTTTGAATTTAGACACAACCATAGATTTGTGGTGGGATTTTTTTAAAACAGTCTCTAACCATTCTAACATGATGGGGTTTTTTTAAAACAGTTCATTATTTGAATCTAACATGTCCTTTAATTTTTCTATGATCTAATGATCCATTATGTTTCATAATGTTGATTCATTGTTGGATTGCCTAATCCAAGCATGTAAATTGTTAGTTGAGAAACTAAGTATAATTATGAAATGTAAAAATTAAATCTTAAACTACAAGAGGTTGCAGAACATACCCAAATGCGCATTGTTGTTTGCAACTTCATTGTCAGTGTCATATATATATAATATATATATATATATATATATATATATATATATATGTATGTATATATATAATATATATATATATATATATATATAATATATATATAATTCAGAGAATTTAGGAGTGCATTCGTCTGACAGTAGAAGACTTCCAATAGTGTGGTAATTTTCCCCGCTTAGTCGGAAAACAAATTGAGCATTACCTCTATTAATGGACGTGTCAACCTTTCCAACTATTGACGTGAAAGAAAACATTGAATTGTAACGTCGTAATTTTTCAAAAAATGTCATCCTTTAAATCAACGCCACTGTAAAGAGTTTTATACTTAGTTGGATTATCCTTTAAAATTAGAAGCTTAACTTTTCCGTAATAACAACAAAAAGAGTTGCTTCCTCTGGTATTGCTTAATCGACTTTTTAAGGCTTCATCTTCCAAAGTTTTGCATGACATTTTTTACATGTGTGGTTTTAATCTCCATGATCCACATAATTAGTTAAGGATTAAAAATATATTATAAGAATAAGATGTTGTGTATGTAGATTAAATATTATATAAATATTATGAATTGTAAAATTATAAAATGTGATAATACTTTTTGATCGACTAATGTAGTCATCATGTACCATATTACAGAGATTGTTGAGATCCTCGTCTGGAAACTATAGAATTGGGACATCCATTAAGTTAATGTTTCTCCTAGTGTTCTTGCGATTTGAGTAATCTGTATTGTTGGATATATTTTGTGGAGTGTGACAAACTCTTGAAGTGGTTGATAAATATAAATAAGGTCGACTATTATAATCGTAGATAGATTTACCTTTCAAAAATCAAATGATAAGAAAACATGTGTTATTAAATAGATACAAATAGGAAAACATAAAGAATGAAATTTCAAAAGCATTAACTTTGCATTAATAAATTTACATAATTTACTTAAAATTGTATATAGTGTATTACCCTGGATATCTAGAGATATATTCATGGATTTTAATTGAGAAGGAAACATTTGTTGTTGTGGATGTGATGTTAGATCTTTTTGTAAGTGATCTTTTCTCGGTTGGCATCTCAATTTGTAATTTTCAGAACCTATAAAGTAAGAGTAAAAGACAGTCATTCAAATGCTTTAAAATTTATAAAGTGATTGCTATAAGACACGGTAGTATATACAAACCATTTGTTATAGTTGACAATGGACTTGTAACATTTGTTAGAAGATGTAGGGAATAAAGTGATGCTTCATCGTATGTTAAGGGTGTTTTATTCAGATTTATGTTTTCTTTCTTACACCATCATTTCTCTCGATCGTACACGTACTTATTTGTTGCTTCTTTAAAGCACCATTGCCTAAATACAACCTGTAATTATTCAAGTATATAAAAATGGTTGTAGTTATGAAGAAAATTAGAAAAATAACTATATTACCTTTTTCATTAATGTTTAATATCCTGTTATGCATAATTTCTTTCATGATGCGTTGGTTTTCTGTTCATTACACAAAAATGTTTACGGGAACATTATATATTTAAATGTAAGTTAAAATATATGTAGTTTACCTTTTGTAATATAAAAAGTGGCCTTTTGTTTTGCATATTTGAATAAGATGAGTTCTAACGTTGTAGTTGAGTTGACTCACATAGAGTAGCCATTACATTTTCATGTGACTAAGATTGTGAAGTTGAACATATGTTTAAGTTGTAGTTAATTCTTGAAGTGCCTAAAAACATATGAAGGATCGGTTTTTGTCATTTAACACTTGGTTTTTCTCTCAAACTCACTTATACTACACTCGAATCAGATGAAGCAGAGTCTCTTCTAAGAGTTGATAATAATATATTAAGTATCAAATAACACCAAGAAATAATTTTTAAGGTACTTGTATATATTACTTCTCAACTCAAAGTATTACAAGACTTTTGCAAGCATATTACATGAGTTACAATGAGAAACTATATATACTACTACCTACAGCCGGGTATACTTTGATACCAGCCGGAAACCTATGATCAAAGCATATACTACAATGCTAAAGTTAAGGTATTTTAGATAAAGTATTATCTAATATATGGTAACCATGACATGTTCATGACTTACCTTTTGTCACCGACTAAAGTTGGCAACTGTACTAACTGATAAGGATGAATAGTGGAATAAAGTATGGTCAACTACATGGCTTTTGAGAAAACGTCATGCAGTATCTTAGAGGTCTGCAGTGGAGTGTCAGGAAAACCATACTTATGTCCAATGGTTCATAGTAGTGTCTTCCGAAGGTTAGTTGGCTTCGGAAGAGGTCACTTCTTCCGAGGCTTGAGGACTTCTTCTTTTCTTCAATCTTTGAAAGTTCACTTCTGATCTTTTCTTCTAAGTCTTGATCTTCGGAAGTGAATACTTTGTCTTCGGAAGTGAATACTTTGTTTTCGGAAGTAGAGTTTATCTTTGAATGTTGATCTTGCACTTTGTATTCGTAAGAACCCTTTTTCCTTCGGAAGTTCCACACTTAGCTTCGGAAGTCTTTATTAGTTGTACCAAAATAGTTTAAGTGATTTGTTTTTTGTTGCACCAGTCTTCTTCTTGATCCAACAACATATAAATATAATTTATAGTATAATGATAAAAAAATAATACTATAAAGCGATAAAGTTCAAATTATACATTAAGTTTGCGGTAATAAAATCTAAGAAAATTCAATAGTAAGTAATTTGTTTTATAATGGTTGTGTAATTAACCTTTACTATACGAGATTTGATTGAATAATTTGTTTTTCCTCCCATCCAAATAAAGTTTCATTTTATGTCTCGTAAACTTTGCAATAAAATATGCCAGTTTGGAATTTGAAACATTAAAACCACAACTAAAAAATCAAAAGTAACGCAAAGTTAGGTAGCGTTGAAATTAGCAAAAAGGAAAGTATTCATTACGAATTTATTTAATAAGAAATATGTCTCAATAATCATCACTCGAAACATTATTCATAGACTACAATTAAAGGATTGTAATTATATTATTGCATAACACAAATAACCACTAAAATTAATATTCTAAACTTAGAAAAATGTTTTGGTAGAACGCACATTTTTAAAATAATTTAAACAACCATAGCCATAAAGATAAAATAAAATTTCTAATTGCAGAGGTGCAAACAAACCGAACCGAGCCCAAGCTTCCTTAGGCTCGAGCTCGGCTCGTTTTAATTTTAGAAAGCTCGCAGCTCGTTTGAAGTTTTGTTTATAAAGCGCGAGCTCGGCTCGTCAAAAAATTATCAGGCTCGAGCTCGGCTCAGGCTCGGCTTGTTTATTGTTAAATTATTAAATTTTTATTTTTTATAATTGCTTTTATATTTTTTATAGTGAAAATTTTTATATATAATATAATATATATTATTTGATTACTTTTATCATAATAATATATTTAATAAATATGATTTATGTATATATATATATATATATATATAATATATATATATATATATTTAATATGTAAATGAAAATTATATAAAACAAAAAGCTTGTTTAGGCTCGTGAGCCGGCTCGAGCTTGATTTCTAAAACTTGGGCTCGAGTTCGATTTCTAAAGCTTGGGCTCGAGCTCGTTTAAGCTCGGATCGATTCAAGATTTTTTCAAGCCAATCCCAAGTAGCTTGCGAGACGGCATGGCTCGTTTACACCCCTATCTAATTGTAATGAAGCTAAAATCACAACCAAGAATATATTATGAAAAATGTCATTTTTCAATTTTGGGAATGAGAAGTGTTGTCTTGCCATTACAACGTTGTTTGGTATTTGATAAATCTCCGCAATCATCAACGTCATAAGTCTCAAGCAACTTTTGCTTTAAATCTAAGTTTGATGATTGACCTTTACAGTTCTCATCTGTTTGAACTTTTGACTTTCCATCATCATAAGTAGGCAATGGAATCATCAGTTATTTTAATGACATCCTATAAAAAATTAATAAAGAAATTGATAAGTCTTAAAAAAACTGATATAACACTTAAACTGTGATGTTGTAGAAATTTTAAATTTGTAAGAGAAGCACCAAAACTAATATCTAAATGTAAGTTAATAGATCGAACAAAATAAATATATAAAAGTAAAATATAGAAAAACAATCATTTAAATATGATGTAAATTTCAAATGAAAAGCAATACGAAATGTGTTCATTTAAAATAATACTCAATTAAAATATTATCATGTAAAAATCAAAGTTACAATAATTAAATACATGCTGAGGATAACTTACTCTTAAAGTAGAGGTTTTCTTGACAACATCTCATTCCATGTGTTGGTGATTGAATCTGATTTTTCAACCAATGTTGTATTATGCAAGTTTAAACATTTATGTTTAAGTAGTATCTTTCTAATAAATGTATTCAATATAATAAAATCATATCTAAATATTACCTCTAATATATCAAGTTTCTTTTGAAGCTCAAAAATCACATTTGGGGTCTTTAGTTAATTTATTGATCTCAAATAAGTAATGATTATGCTCAACATTAAATTTTGAAATATCATTCTTAAAAGCAAACTTTTTATCCAACAACACCGAAAACTCATCGAGGTATAATCCTTCACAATCATCTTGTTAAACAATTATAATGATACCATAAATTTATTAATCTTCATAATAAAATAAAGAGTAAATTATTGTTTCCATCCCTGATGTTTGACGAAAATCACAGATTCAGTCCAGTAGTTTATTTATTACACTAATGGTTCAATAGTTTCAAGTTTTGTTTCAATTTCACCCAAATAAATAACACTGTTAGTCTTTATTCTATTAAATGATGTAAAAAACATTTTTTCCCTTGAAATTAATAAACACCCATCCCTATCCCCACCCAACCCATTTCCCTCCTCTATATTTCTCTCTATCTTCTCTTTTCTCTTTCTCTCACACACAAAAGTGCACCCCTAGACCACCATCACCTTTGGTGACTACATCCACCTCCATTGTGCACCGTCACCACCTATAACCCACTAACCATTGCCAAATCCGGCACCCCTAGACCACTGTCACCTCTGGTGACCACAACCACAACCATCGCTCGCCACCACCATCTAACACCGTTGGCTACCACCATCTAAAACCGCCACCAACACCACGCTCCTCGTCCGCCGCCTGCACCACCCTCCCCAATTGACATCTGCACCACCATCCCCAGCCGCCACCTCCACCAAGACCACCACCACCACCCTAGCAAACCCTTCCCTGCACCACCATCGACCTAACCACCGATAACAATCATCGTCGTCACCTGAAACCCACCGACGACCACCATGAAACCCTTATCTTCTCTCTAAACTCTCTCTGTCATCTAATGTTAGATGAAGACACGAGTCAGTGGTGTGGTAGCGAGAGTGGTGGTGGTGATGGCCAAGCGGTGGGGAGGTGGTTGGTGATGGAGGTGGCGGCGACATGGGAGGTGGTTGGGGATGGAGGTGGTGGCCATAGATGGTAGGGGTGGATGTGGTGGTTGAAGGTGGTTGTGGTGGTGGTGGCACCGTAGGTGGTTGGGGGTGTAGGTGCTGGATGGTGTTCTCTAGGTGTGTATGTGCGTGTGTGTGTGAGAGAGAGAGAAAGATAGAGATGTGGGTAGGGATAGGGGAGGGGATTTAAAATATCAAGGGGTATAATAGTCTTTTTATATGATTTAACTAAACAAATAATAATGGTGTCAGTGGTGTGGATTCAATTGAAATAAACCTTCAAACTATTTGACTGTCAGTGTAATAAATAAAGTATTGGACTGAAACAGTGATTTTCGTCAAACCCCAGGGACGAAAATAACAATTTACTCTTAAGTAAATGAAATGAAATATTAAGGGAATATACCAAAAAAAAGAATAAATTCTTACATTCAAATGTTTTTTGATAAAAAATGTTGAACTTGTTTTTAGAAGTTTGAACGCTTCATGATCAAACAATGTCAACGAAACATTACCGGTGCAATCTTGAACCATTAATAGGATTCTAAGCCTATGTAGAAAATATTAATGATGGTTCAAAATTTATGTTTTACATGTATTATATTAATGAATATTAGCTCTCAGTATATACCTTTGTATAACTTCAATCAACTTTCCCTTGCAATTATTAGTGTCACAGACATAGACGGGTTTTTATCACCTTCATTTTGAAGTGATGTCTCATCTACCTTAGGTTTTCTAGAAACCTTCATATTACATGTTTTACATTCCTCATAAAATGTAACACCCTGTTATTTTTAGAAGACTCAAACGAATGAATTAAGTGAAGAAAAAGAAAGAAAAACTATTTAACCCAAGTTGAGGGGTTAAAAATGTCAAACGGACAAAAAAGTTTGAAAGTTGGTGTAAAGTGGGATTGGCCGCCCACTCTCTTCTCACAACATCCAAATCTTCGGACATTTTAGAGAGAGAAAGAAGCAGAGCACAAAGCTCTCGGGTTTTGAAGAATAACAAGAAGAAGAGTCGAATTCAAGTTAAGAATTCATGTGTTTATGATGTTCTTAACTGGTTTTATCCTCGATTGTATGCTTATGTATGTTTGTATGTGTTCATGGGTGTGTTTTGGTGGGTTTCTAGGTGGTATACTCAATTGCAAACGAGTTTGAAAGAAGTCACACCTAAGAGGCTGTAAAGGTGAGTTCTAGAACCCCTCTTTTACATGTTTTAACTGATTTTGGGGCTGGAAATGCATGTATGAACGTTTTATAAAAGTTGGGTTTCATACTCGTATATGTGTGTGTTTGTATGATGCGGGTGGGGTTTGATTTTTGGGCTATGTATGGGTTTTATGATGTTATGGTTGTGTTTCTATGGCTTAGAATGTAAGATTTAAGCTTAGAACATGATAGATGGTGTTTGGGGACCGAATTATGATGTTAACTGTGTCTTGGGCTGCTCAAACGCCCAAATAGTAGCTCATACGCCCAGCCATAAATAACTACTTAAGTGTTCCTCATGCAGATGAAGAGTCTGCTGGAGGAAATATGGATGAACATGTTAATGCGGATGAGTAAAGAAAATGCGGATGAGTAAAGGAAATGCGGATGAGCAAAGGAAATACGGATGAGTAAAGGAAATGCGGATGAGCAAAGGAAATACGGATGAGTAGAGGAAATACGGATGAGCAAAAGAAATATGGATGAGCAAAAGAAATACGGATGAACAAAAGGAAATGAGGATGAACAAAAGAAATGCGGATGAAGACTTAGAATATTTTCTGATTTTCGGGGGGGGGGGGGGAAGTGTTATGTAGGCTTTTACTTGGGAGGTTCCCGCGGGCATAATAAGTTGACTTTTGAAGTCGTAGATGATGTGATAGGTATTATATGATGATGATTGATGATGTATGATTAATGCTTATGCATGATGGTATGTATGATGTATGTTATGTATGTATGATGTGGCCTGTATGGTGATGTTGTATGTGTATGTTGATGTTCCTTATTATGTATGATTTCTTTCGTGTGGCTTTACGTTGAATATTAATGAATGAAATGAAAGTATTATGTAATGTAAAGTGGAAGATAATGAAAAGAGGAACACAATGAAAGAATGCATGCATTAATGAATGAAATAAAGTAAAGTAGGTCTTGCAAGCCTTGTATGTGGAAACACGCCCAATGAAGGGTGTTAGTTCAACGGTGTGTGGGATAGCTACCGCAGAAGGATGCACACCGGGGTCTTTCATTGTGATTGACCATTTGTATAAAATCTTTGTCGCTTACCCTAGGTGTTGTGGTCAGGCTGCTGAGCGCCATGACGAGGGGTCAACGACAGACCTCAGCCCAGTACCCGCTTTATGCATGACGGTGGGGTATAGCACATGACAATGGTGCACCTAAACTTACACTAGGTACTGTGGTCAGGCTGCTGAGCGCCATGATGGGGGGTCTATGATAGACCTCGGCCCAGTATCCACTTTATGCATGACGGTGGGGTAAAGTTTATGATTTTGGATAGAATGTAAAGAAGTAAAGATGAACGTACGAATAAAAGTAAGAAAGCATGAATGAATGAGAATGAAAGTTAACGATGAAGGATGAAGATAATTGTCACATCCCAACCTTGACGGCGGAAACGTCGAGATGTGAGGGTTACGATTGTTCACAGCCACATAACGGTATTTATTAAATCCAAATATATTAATCATAAGGTTCAATTGTAACATTACAAGCAAAAGTTTCAACAAAAAATACATCATGTACAAATGCTACAAATAACATGATCATCCATTTTATCTCTAGGTCCAATCCTAGATGTGATAAGCTTCAAAGAGTAGAACACATACTTGAGGTATTCCTGAAACATGTTAAAAATAAGAGGTCAACATAAAAATGTTGGTGAGCATTTCATAGTTTTTAATACATAGATTATATAAAAGATGGCAATTCAAGTCATAAGTTAGTGAATAAAGTGATTATGGATGTTATGAACAATGCAACAATCAAACCTCGACAAAGTTTTACAAGTCTCAAACGTTTACAAGATTATACGATCAGCTAAGTGTACTTGGATCAACTAAAGCAGGCTTGTCTGGCCCATAGATTTATGACTTCGCTGGGCTAGCAATAGTTAATGATTGTACATATAACGTCATAACATGGTAACCACGAAAGTTCAACTAACCACAACTTTACATGATGAATTGCCATAGATTTACAAGTCTCAAATAAGTTTACAAGTGCAATAGTATAAGTTAATATGTTTCACCCCAAAGTGTGAAAATAAGAAAAAGGGGTATGGAAATACTCACATTGATATAAGCATTACAAGATGATAAATAAAGATTAAAGGATGATCCAAAGTAATCTCAAGTATTCATTACAAGACACCTAAATATGTAATACAAGATGAAGATTAATAATATGATTAACGTTCAAATAATGATTAGGGTTTCACTAGTTTTAAGGGGTTTTTGATAAGTAACAATTTACAAAGTAATTATTTACATTTTTAATTCATTAGAAGAATTATATATGTAAATATTTTAGAAATGAATTTAAATATAATAAAGTTGGAGTTCAATATGTAATTAATTCTTTATAGTTTTCTAAGAATAATATATTATTATCACAATTATAAAAGTAAACCTTTAAAGAATAAAAACACTATTGTGCCCATTAGTATTTTAAATGATTTTTAAATTATTGTATCAAGTCCATATTCATGTAAATAATTATTCAATTATTTTAAAAGAAGCCATTTAAATATATAAAAGTTAAATGATCATAGAAAAATAATTAAGCTTTTTTTAAAGAAAAGCATTTGGATCAATGTTTTATTATTTATTAAAATAACTAAAACCAGAAAAGAACCCAATTGTATGTTTGAGCATGTAATGATTTTATAAAATAAACAATATTTAAATTCTATTTAACAAGATATTTAACTAATTATATTCTTTGTTTTAACAAAATAGAATAACATGTTAGGTTATTATAAAAAATAATTTTTTAGAGAATAATTGGTTAGCCTTTAAAATAACTAAAATTTATAAAATAGATTTTTAGAATTTTTAGAAATTTTTTATATAATTTTGTATAGGCTGAAAAAGCGCCTAAAAAAATAATGAGGATACCCGGGTTCGAACCCGGGACCTCAAAGTTGGGAGATGGACATGGAACCGGTGAACCAAGGTATACAACCGCGGTCATCATCGGTTTGTATTGAATTTAAGCAAAATCCCAAGGATTTCGCCCCAATCAAAAACCCTAGATCGGTATAAACAAAATTGAACATCAGATTGATGTTGTTAATCAAATTAATGTTAGGGCTTTTGTTCCCCAACTGTAATCGAACATGTATGTGTAATCAATTACCCGTATCGAAGTGTTGAGCACCAGATTGTATGATGAACAGGTTGCGGCCAAACTCAATACCGTTCGATGAGCAACAAACAAATAATAACTCAATTTATTGCGTAGAAAGCTTCTAGTAACCTCCTTGATCAAAAGCCCTACTTCAATTTTGGTTTATGACGACTCAATGGCAGAGTTCGAATGAGAGTCGGTTCGCAATGAACGTGTGTAATCGAAAGTGATGCTTGCGTTGGTTTCAGGTGAAATTGAGTGTTGAGTTCGATTAGGAATAGGTATATGATCGTTCATGTTCGATTAATTAGATTATTATTGAGGATTAATGCCCGAACGGTTATGGGTTTATGATGCTACGGTTACTCACTCGATTGGGTATCATTCGACGTTTAAACCCCAATTATTAACCGCATTAAGGTTCGAATTAAGTTCACGTACGATTCGAAACGGTTTTTGGGTCAAAATCGTGGCTAAAAGGGCCGTTTTGGCATCGCTGGAGTTCGGCCGGAGGCGCCGGCCTCCTCTCGCCGGAAATACGGGGAAACAGGGGGAAAATGGTTTGGTTTTTAAAGACTTTACACAAATGGTCCCTGTGTTTTCAACAATTAGCAACAAGAACTTAAAGTTTTGTTTTTAGTTTTAGCTAATTTACACTTTAGACCCTGAAGTTTTAAAATGTTATTATTTTGTGCTAAAGCTAGTTAAATACAAGTTTTAAAATAATAACACTTATATTGTTTCTATTTTTTACAAGATTACTTTTAATATGATTATTATTATTAATCTTATTATTATGATTATTATTGTTATTAATATTATTATCATTAATATTATTATTATCAGTGTCATTATTATAATAATATTAATAGTTATTATTTTATTTAAACTTATTAACACCTTAAATTTTATAATAATAAGCAAACATTATAACACTTATAATGTTATTATTATTATATAATTTGTTAATCACCAAATTAATTATTAAGTATAACAAACCCCAAAGTTTCAAAATGGCATAAAAGGCCCTTTTAAGATTTAACAAAGTTAACTTCTAAGTTAACAAAATTAAGAGATGTCACAACAATAATGATATTATTATCTATGTGTACGTATGATGTGTGACCACATACAAATGTAAAGAATGATTTTAAAGGAAATATAAAGTATGTTTTATTTTAAAACTAGAACTCACTCAGCAACGCGGACTTTTTATACATTTTCCAGTTGGCAGGTAAAGTTGCTGAGGATGGCACGGGGCAACTACTTGGCTCTTTTAGATGGCATTCTTTTGTTCAATGTTTTTTTTGAATTGTAATGTGAACAAATGAAATTATGTAACGAATGTTTTATTATTTCGCAAAACCATTTTTAGTGAAAATGTTGTTTTTAATGATTCCGCAGCAACGTTTATTTCCAGTTAATGTAATTATACGTTTATGTGCAATGATTAGCCAGCTGTAAGTGTCCCGGGAACGGGGCCTTACATAACACCAAGGGATGTCAACGGGTATCCGCTTAACTGCACCTACAATTACAACTTGCTTAATCTATAACAAACATATACGAATAATAATTCAGAATTTGATAAAAACATAATTGAAATGTTTTTACAAAAAACTATATACTACGACCTCATTTACACTTATATCTGCAATATTGTTAAACTATGTTCTATTAACAAACTCATCATACAGAGATAAGAGCAGTCCCGAAAGCATGGATTTTTCAATTGACAATAAGAAAGCTGCTAAATTTTGTAGCAAGCTGCTAAAATTTTAAAAAAATCTTATTAGAGTGATCCAAAAGATGTAGATATGTAAACAAAATTTCAATAATAAGTAGATCTTTAATAATAAATACAAACCTGTTTGTAAAAGATACAATTTCATCAATATTAGAATCGATAAACAGCGTTGACATGCTGCATGAATTGTTCACATATCCAAAATGACCATAGTACTTCAAAGTACCAAACAGAAGAATGACAACAATCACGGAACTGCCTTCCTTATTTTCAAATGTTGTAGGATATTATAGGCGTATGAGCCGCATAGTGAAACATAAATCTTTCTCATCCTGATACAAAGAAATTTGAAATTAACGGAAGGTAATTAAATTTTATAAATTTTGAGAATACGTGTATTTTAACAAAAAAGCAAACTACAGATCTTGAATTGTGACGTTAATTTTCTTTTTATGTTCCTCTTCTTAGTTGTATAACTTTAAAGTTCTCCAAGCTCAACCACAAAGCCCATGACATCTACAGTACATTGTACAAAAAGTAGTTAGGAAAACTTATAAAACAAAATTTTATTTATAGAAAAATATAGGTTAGAATGTAAACATTTTACATAGTGGTTGTTCGTCCGGCAGGGTCTTTTCAACAATCGGCTCAAATGATGTAAAACAGAAACGATATTCTGATCCAGAGAAGTCATGACAGATTTTCACTCCAGTGTCTGGCTGGAAGCCCATCTTATTTTTATTTTTAACATAACGGTACTTGGGTTCATTTAGAGCAATTCCAGGTTTGCGAATTAAATAAAAACTTGATTTAATATTATTAAATTAAAAAAATTGGGAAAGAAGAAAATATATATGTTAGTAAACATAAAATTACAAAATTTGAAGAGAACTAAACATAACTTATAAAATAGTGAATGTACTACATGTAATTTATTATATAAAAAAAATATATATGGCTTTTATATTTCGATAATAAACATTCATAAATTTTAACAAAAAATAACTCACCTGATTCTGCAAGCAATTTTTCAAACTCAGGGAACTATTTTTTTAAAACATTATCTTGTATTAAATAAAAGAAGAACAAATATTTATATATAACTATAGACTGAAAGTAATAAAAATATGTAATGATTCAAATATTCTTAGTTTAAATATGTCAGAAGATTTCGTTTAATATTAGCTAAGCAAATATAATTTATTTTAAGAATGATTTGCAATAATTTATTTATTTTTAGGATAAATCTTATTCTAATCTTTTCTAATTGTTTTCCAAATATACTTTTAGTTTTATTTGGTTATATAATGATGTTTGAAATCCGTTATGTTGATTAATTATGGAAAACATGTCTCCGTATCATAATAAAAGATAATTAATTAAGAAAAGATATTTATATATCGATTTTGCTTGTGAATGTTAATTTTTTTAGAATATAAAATATTTTTAACTGATCACTAAGTAAGAAAAAAATATAGATTTTAAAAAATACTTAAAATGTCTTAAAATACATAAACTAAATGTTTAATTAAGAAGATTATCATTATATTTTTAATATTCTCAAATATCAGGATGATTTATTAGAAAAAATGTATTTAAAAAACTAATTATTTATTATTCCACTTATGGTGATAATTATAATGTTTAAAATGATGTCTTGTAACCAATTGACTCTACTCCTGCGAATTGAATCTGTATAACATTCTTAATTTTGAGGATGATATAAATGAATTTTTGAAATGAATCTGTATAATACTCTAAATTCTGAGAATGATATGAATGCCTTTTTGAAATGGTATAAAGTTTGGTATATGTAATTGTTAAATTTTATTAGTGAGTATTAAATAATTTTCTAGGTTTAATATAATATATATTTTGATTATATTGTTTATTGTAATATGATAATATTATTAATATAAATATGGCATGATCATATTATGATATGGTTAATGTTAGATATGATTAGTTTCATTTTAACGATATATAAAACTTTAAAATGGAGTTCATGAATCAAAATGGTTAATTCATTCAAACAGCCGATCAAACATATACATATGTCTCTCTATGTTTGTAACAGTTCATGGTAGCATATAGTTGCAAAGATTAATAAAAACCAATGTCATGCATGTGTATTGTTAATACATACCAACATATAGTTGCAAGCCATCATTGTATCATATAATATCTCACCCAAAAATGATTGTGTTATGCTTTAGTAGTTAAAAAATTCCATACAGCATTTGCTTCAGTGTCTTTTAACCTAAGTGCTTTTAGTAATAACCAACATACCTTTCTTCGGGTCAAACTTGAATATATACATATCTCCCACCAGAAAATTATTTCCTTTCAAGAAGTCCATCCATCCTTGTAATCCAAAACGTTTGTTGCGACGAACCTTGCTCCTCCATTCAGCTCCTTCAGAATTAGCAACGTTCATCCTCATGCCCTTTCTAAGTTTATTTTTATACTAAATGACGCTGATAAACGCTATAGTTAGAACAAAAAAAAATTAGTACAAATTTATATATTAAATAAAGAAACAGCTATGACTCTTAAAGATAGACATCATATGAGCATGTAGTATAGAAGTAATGATTAAATAGAATTACCAAACGTATGGAAATAGGTTTACTGAAATACTGCATCTGTAGTTGCCGGGTAACATCAAGATTAATGGCTTCAGAAAGATAATCGACTTGACCATGCAACTCAGTAGTAGTTTGTTTAAAATCTTCAATAGTGCTTTCAGTAACAATGAAATCCATATTTGATTCTAAATTAACATCCACGTTAGGCTCCTGAAATATGAAATAAGGCTGGCATAGAATTAAGAATGCAATAATTATGTATAAAATACTTTTATTAATAAACACTTACATGTGACTTTAAGTTCCTATGAACATATGTCATTTCTGTTTGACGAGGAATAGATGTGTGCTCCGGACATGTCAGCTAATGTGAAAGAAAAAAGTTATTACAAGCTATCAAAATAAATAGACTTATACATATGATAAATATGTAATGAAAACCTTTGTTTCAGTATGAAGGGTATTTTCATTATGAAGATTAATGTGTTGAGGAATATTATCGATCTAAGCATGCAGTTGAGTAGTACTTTGATTGTAATCTTCAACAGGTCTTTCAAAGACAATGAAATCCACATACGATTCCAAATTAGCATTTACATTAGGCTCCCGAAAGATTAAATAATGCTGTCATATAATTAAGAATAAAATTATAATATACTTTTATCAATAAACACTTACATGTGATGTGAAGTTCATATGAACATATGTAATTCGAGTTTGACAAGGAATAGAGGTGTGTTCCGGACATATGACCTAATATGAAAGGACAAAATAGTTATTAAAAGCTATCAAAATAAATATACCTATACATATGAGAAAATATGTAAAGAAAACCTTCGATTTAGTATGAGAGGTATTTTCATAATCAACGAGAGAGAATAATTCAAGACTGTCCGGACAGAAAACACATAGATGGAAAGTACGATTGCCAATATAATTAAAAAACAATATATAACCAAATGGTAGATATACATCACTGTTTAGTTTCTCCAATCCATCTACATAAAATAAGCTGCCGTCTACAACCCTCAACGTACATCCCCAAGTAAAATGTGGTAAAATTCGTATGCTTATTGGTAAAATATTAACATCTTTCCCAATGTGACAATTAACACACTGCGTAGGTAATAGCTGCAATAAACATAAATTAGGTCTACATGTGTTTATATGTAAATATGTAAAGAAGGTTATTAAACAAATACATTTAATAATAATACCAAAGAAGGAAATTCTAGATCAGGTATCACGTATGGAAAAGAGTCATAGATGTATCCAGATTCTTGAGGTTGCCAAAAAGACAACTTCAAAGTAAAATATTCTAGTATGTTAAATACGTAAATAGTCTTTTATTCAAATTGTCTTTCCTTGTAGATCGTATCCCGTCCTTCACAAATATAATAAACTTTCTCATGTTTTCGGATGTTTACTTTCCATTTGACATGATCATCTGTTGTTATCATAGTTTGCCAATAAGGAAAACCTTGCTCGAAACGGAGTTCCTCGTAGTAATTAGGGAGAAACTGTGAAAATTATAATTATGTTATAATAATATGTTGGATCATGAAGAAGGCTGGTGCAACAAAAAAAATCACTTAGACAAATTTTGGTGCTACTTACAAAAGGCTTTCGAAGCCAAGTGTTGACCCTCCGAAGGAAAGTAGAGTTCTTCCGAAGACAAAGTAAAAGATCAACTACCAAAGACAAACTCTACTTCTGAAGTCAAAGAACTTACTTCCGAAGATCAAGTCTAAGAAGAAGAGATCAGAAGACAACTTCCGAAGTATGAAGAATAGAAGAAGTCCTCAAGCCTCGGAAGAAGTAGCCTCTTCCGAAGTATAAGTGGCTTCGGAACTACTTGTTCTTCTGAAGCCATTTAACCTTTGTTACTTATTATATTACTATCAACTCTTAAAATAGACTCTGCTTCATCTGATTTGAGTGTAACTTTGAGAGAAAAACCAAGTGTTAAGTGACAAAACCGATCCTGCAATTGGTATCAGAGCTTCTTAGGCTCTTGATTGTGAGATCTAACCATCCAAATCAACCTGTTTTTCACTCCTCCTTACAACTCTCTCAAAATGGCCCTTAACAAATCCGAAGTAGAGATGGGAACTATGACTAAAGCTCCCATCATTACTCCTAAAAACTTTAGGTCTTGGAGCAGACAAATGGAAGGCTTCATCAGATACCAAGACAACAAAATGTGGTATTTCATTATCAACGGCCCGTATAAACCCAAGATGGCAGCACCTGATGGAAATGGTGCCATGATAGAAAAGGCTATTGAAGATTATTCTGATGAGGATCGGAAGAAGATAGACATTGACAGCAATGCAATGACTATTCTTATGACTGCAATACCCAACTCCATTATGGTGGAGTTTGAGCATTGCAAGTCTGCCAAAGAATTGTTTGATGCACTTGCTCAGATGTATTCAAGTTCCAACGACTCCGAGAAGGACCGACTGAAGCAGTATCCTTGATGGATACCATTTAGATATGGAGAGTAAGAAGGGCCATCAGACAAGGAGACCTCTGAGTTTTCCTGCTAGCAATGCCTTAATGGTTGCTGAAGGCTTAGTACCCCCATAACCACAGCAATACCTAACATTCAACCAGCAGCCATCCTGCTCATCAGGACCTTACATCACTTTCCCTGAGAGTCTAAGGTCTCAACAGGCTCAACACAGTTCCTTTCAGGAGAGTTGTGCCTTTGTCTCAGGAAGTGGACACTCTAGTGACTTTCAATAATGCTTTGATGATTTAGAGTGCTTCAGTCCAGACGGTGTAGAGTATATGGACATTGTCCAGCAGATGGCTCTTTTAACCTACAGAGCAAAGAATTTCTTCAAGAGAACTGGAAGGCAATTCCCTCAAAACCCAACTTCTAGCAAGTTTGGGTTTGACAAAACCAAGGCCAAATGTTACAACTGGTAACCAACTTGGTCACTTTGCAAGGGAATGCAAGGTTCCCAAATCTAATCCGGGAACCCCACAGGCCTCCACACATCCTCTACATCAAAGCCCACTAGAAAGTCGACTGAAACAGCTGCAATGGCTCAAGAAGTTGACTGGAGCTTTATGGTACAAGATGTGAATCCTGCTCAAGTACTCATGGCCAGAACAGATGATAACAAGGTATATGAACATCTCTGTACTCCTGCCTGTATTGCTAAGGTTAAATTATATCAGGACTACAATATGGAAATTAAATCTTATATTGAATCTTTAAATGTTTTGAAATTTCATTTTAAAAGGGCTGAATCTGAATAATATCCAAATTGTCTAAGGCTCAAGCCCAGCTTGTCATTGCTGAGGCTCAAGCCAGGAAGTATGTTATTTCTAAGCAGAACTCCAAGCTATTATTGCATCATCCTCCCACTCCAAAATTTATTATCAAAACAAAGGAGGGTTGGAGACCAATAAAATTACTCCACCACACTCTTATGAGTCCATAAGACAACCTAGATGTGGTACAGAAGCACAAGAGGTCCCATCTACTGACCCATCTTCACATGAGTTGAAGAATGATGCAATAATAGAGGCCAGCACAGGGAAGGAACAGGTAAATCAACCCACCCCTCCCAGTGAAGATCAAATCCTAACCACCAAAGCCAGAAGAATTAGAACTAAAGCTGCCAGAAGAACTGCTAAGAAAATGGTTGAGTCTAAGCTAATGATTGACCCAAAACAACAGGGTGTATTTATCTCAGCTGGATTCCAAGTGGTAGGTACTTCTGATTCAGGAAAGGAGTGTAGTACCAGCACTCCTGTCCTACCAATGGATCAGAATTTGAAGGGAAAGGTTGCTGACAAAGAGAAAAAGAATAAGAAACAACAACCCACAAGCTCCCAAAAGACTAACATTACATGCATAATGTGTGGTCTGCAAAACCATATGGCTAAAGATGTTACTACAATCCTGCTAGCATACATTATGCAAATAATGATAGAAAGGAAGGAGTCAGGGAAGGTTTCTCATTTGGACCTTATCAGATGGTCCAAGTGATGAAAAAGGGAAAGCTAGTTTTCAAAGTTAGGTTGTCTTCGGAAGAAAATCCTTCTTTCGAAGGGAAAATGGCTGCGGAAGCAAAAGCTGTTAAAAATCTGAAGAACAAGAAAGTTCCTTTGAAACAATCCCAAAAGAAGACTGCTTCGGAAGAAAAGGTGGTGAAGGCTTCTTCCGAAAAGAAACAAGCTTTGTTGGAATGCCATGCTGCAAAAGCTTCTACAAGCACATCCATGATCAACCAAAGGATGGATTGGAAGATCAAGAAAGATGCTACAGCCCAAGCCTCTTCTTCAAAGACATCCATTGAACCCTCATGCTTAACCTTTGGTTAATGTATGTCACTATCATATGACAAGAATAACAATGTCTAGATTGTGGATAGTGGATGCTCTAGGCACATGACAGGGAATAGACCTCTCCTTCAATAGTTTCAACACTATGATGGAGGTCCTATCCAATTTGGAGGTGCGGCCGGAGGATATATTTCTGGCAGAGGGAGTATATCCAATGGGAAGTTAAAAGTTGACAAAGTTAACTTTGTCAAACAGCTTGAACACAATCTGTTAAGTGTTTCTTAGTTTTGTGATCAAAAGCATCAAATGTGTAAGGCCCCGTTCTCGGGACGCTTACAGCCGGCCAATCATTGCTTACAAAACATACAATTACATTTAATTTTCATAAAAACATTCATTACATTGCGTGTGATCACACAGCGTATGTACACATAGATAATATCATTATTATCCTCATCATTCATTCATTAACCTTCTTTCATTCATCATACATCATTATCATTCACATTCATTACTTTTGTTCATACGTTCATCATTACTTCTTTTCATTCCATCAAAATATGAACCTTACCCTACTGTCATGCATAAGCTGGTACTGGCCGTGGTCCATCATAGGCCCTCCGTCATGGTGCACGGCAGCCTGGCCACCGTACCTAGGGTAAGTTCAGGTGTACCATTGTCATGGGCTATACCATACCGTCATGCATAAAGCTGATACTGGGCCGGGGTCCATCATAGACCCCCCGTCATGGCGTACAGCAGCCTGGCCATAGTATCGAGGGCAAGCGACAAAGGTTCCATACATATGGTCAATAACAAATAAAGACCCCGATGTGCATCCTTCTGGGGTAGCTAACCCGCACACTGTTGGGCTAACACCCTACAATGGGGCGTGTCCCGACATACAAGGCTTGCAAGACTTTCTTTTACTTTCCATCATTCATTAATGCATGTATTCATTCATCATATTACTCTTTTCATTATCTTCCACTATACATTACATAATACTTTCATTTCATTCATTTACATCCAACGTAAAGCCAAGGGAAAATAAACATACATAATAAATAACATCATCACAGTCATTATCATCATACAGGGCATCATACATACATAACATACATCATACATACCATCATGCATAAGAATCAAACATACCATCATAACATGCCTATCATAACCTCTATGACCTCAAAACTCAACTTACATGAACCCCCGAAAACATCCCAAGTCAAATCCTAAATCTCACTTTCCCCAGAAAGTCAAACTATTGTAAGTGTTCATCCGTATTTGCCTTTTGTTCATCCGCATTTGTTCTAGTTCATCTGCATTTCCACTACTCATCCGCATTTCCACTACTTAGTGGAAAATGTCCATCCGCATTGACTATTCATCCGCATTGACTTCCTATGTTCATCCGCATTGACATTCATCCGCATTGACTTTCATCCGCATTGACTTACTTAATGCTCATCCGCATTAACAGTTAATCCGTATTGAGTTTCCATACTCATCCGCATTTCCCACACTTGGTCAATGTTCATCCGCATTGACTTTCATCCGCTTTGACTTTCCATACTCATCCGCATTTCCCACACTTGGTCAATGTTCATCTGTATTGACTTCCATCCGCATTGACTTACTTAATGCTCATTCGTATTAACTGTTCATTTGTATTTCTTCTGCATACTTAGGCAGATTCTAAAACTGAACTTATGAGCCTTAAACATCAGATTTCAGTTACCAATCACCATCCATCATGTTCTAAGCTTAAGTCTTACCTTCTAAGCCTTAGAAACACCATCATACATCATCAAACATGAACATAGCCAATCATTACATCAACATACGCACATTCATACATATGCGTAAAAACCTAGTTTAATGAAAACATACATTCATGCAATTCCAGCCCCAAAATTAGCTAAAAACTAGTAAAAGAGGGGTTCTAGAACTCACCTTTGAAGCTCTTGAGTATGGCTTCTTCCAAATTCGTTTGCAGTTGAGTTCAACCACCTAGAAACCCACTAAAAACATACCCGAACACATACAAACACATATAAGCATAAACCCGAGGATAAAACCAGTCAAGAACATCATACAATCATGAATTATTACCTTGAATTCGCATTTTTCTTCTTGTTTCTCTTCAAAACAGAGAGTTCTCTGCTTCCTGCTACTCTCTCTCTCTAAAAATTCAAATATTTTGTAATGTGTGTGACATATGGGCTACCATCCACCTTTTACACCCACTTTTAAAACATTTTGTCCTTTTTGACACTTTTAACCCCTAGACTTGGGTTTTATTTCTTTTCCTTCTTTTTCTTCACTTTATTCTTTCTTTCTTTCTTTACAAATAACTGGGTGTTACAAGTCCACCCCCCTTATATAGGTTTCGTCCCTGAAACCTGTTATTCCTCAAACAGTCGTGGGTAATGCTGTCTCATCTCCTTTTCGGTCTCCCACGTAGACTCGGATCCCTTCCTATGCTTCCACTGTACACGCACAACAGAATCCACTTTATTTCTCAGCCTCTTCTCTTTTCTATCAATGATTGCCACTGGTTGGTCCACATAATTGAGCCGTTCATCCACTTCGATATCCTCTAGTGGAACAATCATATCCTTCTCTGCTAAACACTTCCTACTCGAGCAATGATTCGGAAAGGACTTATATACCTTGGTCTCAACTTGCCCCGCTTTCCTAATCGGATGCTACCCTTCCAAGGTGATACCTTCAACATAACCCACTCACCCACCTTAAACTCAATCGGTCAGCATTGTTTATCAGCATACGACTTCTGTCTATCTTTGGATGCCTTCATGAAGGCCTTGATCTTTTCGAGCTTCTCAGTCGTCGCCTCGATTACCTCGACGCTCCCTAATTCTTTCTGACCAATGTCGCCCCAACACATGGGCGTTTGGCATCTCCTACCATATAGCATCTCATAAGGTGGCATACCAATGCTAGCATGATAACTGTTGTTATATGAGGACTCAGCTAACGGTAAGTGGTCATCCCAACATCCTCCAAAATCGATAACACATGCCTGAAACATGTTTTCCAATATCTGAATGGTCCTCTCTGACTGACCATCAGTCTGGGGATGATAAGCCGTGCTGATATGCAATCTCGTCCCCATAGTCTCGTGGAATTTTTTCCAAAATTTTGATGTAAACCGGGTGCCATGATCAGACACAATAGACACCGACACACCGATGAGTCACAATCTCCATAATGAAAAGTTCATCCAACCTCTCAAATGAATATGTCTCGCGGATTGGTAGGAAGTGAGCACTCTTCGTCAAACGGTCAACTACCACCCATATGGCATCATACCCTTTGGGGGTACGTGGTAGCTTTGTAATGAAATCCATGGTGATGTGCTCCCATTTCCACTTTGGGATATCCAAAGGTTGGATCTTCCCATACGGCTTCTGATGCTCGGCCTTTACTTGAAGACAAGTAAGGCATTTACCCACATACTCCACTACATCACGCTTCATACCCGGCCACTAATAGTCTTTCTTCTTGTCTTGATACATTTTTGTGGTACCGGGATGAATGGAGTATTGATTCTTGTGAGCTTCATCCATGATTTTCATGCGTAGATCCGCATGACGAGGAATCCACATTCGCCCAAGTCGGGTCCTAACACCAAATGTGTTTTCACCCAATTCCTCAACCAGACCTCTCATTCTTTCTGAGTTAAGATGATCTTCTTTTAATGCCTCATCTTGAAACTCTTTAACTTGCTTCATCACATCGGAGGTCATAATCAACTGGTACGCTTTCACCCAAATCAGTTTGGGTCTCTCTTTCCGACTAAGGGCATCCGCCACCACGTTGGCTTTGCCCGAATGGTAATGGATCTCGCAGTCATAGTCCTTTATAAGTTCCAACCATCGTCTCTGTCTCATGTTCAGGTCCTTATGCTCAAAGAAGTACTTCAAGCTCTTGTGGTCAGTGAATATGGTGCACTTCGTCCCGTAAAGATAGTGCCCCCAAATATTTAGCGCAAAGACCACGGCTGCTAGATCCAAGTCATGATTAGGATAATTGACCTCATGAACTTTTAGCTGTCGGGATGCATAGGCTATAACCTTTCCCCCTTGCATTAGCACACATCCCAACCACGAGTAGGAAGCATCAGAATAAACCACCAGATCTTCACTTCCATAGGGTATGACATAACAGGAGCTTGAGTCAATCTCGTCTTCAATTCTTTGAACGGCTTCTCTTGAGCTTGACCCCATACAAACTTCACATCTTTCCAGGTCAATTTAGTTAGTGGAGAAGCGATCTTAGAAAAGTCTTGAATAAATCTTCTATAGTAGCCCGCCAAACCCAAGAAACTACGAATCTCGGATGGCGTCTTTGGAGACTTCCATTGAATCACCGCCTCTACCTTTGCCGGGTCCACCATAATCCCCTCGAGATTCACCACATGACCCAAAAATTGAACCTCGCATAACCAAAATGCACACTGGGAGAACTTAGCATACAACTTCTGCTTTCTCAACATCTCCAAAAGCTCCCGAATGTGGCCGGCATGCTCAATCTCGCCCTTCGAATAAATCATAATATCATCAATGAACCCAATCACTTATTTATCTAATATTGGCCGACACACTCGATTCATTAGATCCATAAAAGCAGCTAGCATGTTAGTCAAACCATAAGACATGACAAGAAACTCATAATGACCATAATGCGTGCGAAAAGCTGTTTTAGGGACATCCTGCTCTTTCACCTTCACCTGATGGTAACCAGATTGAAGATCTATTCTTGAAAACCAATTGGCACCTTGAAGCTGATCAAACAAATCATCAATTCTCGGTAAGGGATATCAGTTCTTTATCGTCAACTTATTCAGCTCACGGTAGTCGATACACATCCTCATACTACCATCCTTCTTCTTCACGAATAAGACCGCAGGACCCCAAGGAGAGATACTCGGTTGAATGAACCCTTTATCAAGAAGCTCTTGCAATTGCTCCATCAACGCTTTCATCTCGGTCGGAGCCAACCGATACGGTGCCTTAGCAACAGGTTGGGCACCCGGTATTAATTCAATCTAGAACTCAATCTCACGGTCAGGTGGCACTCCTTGTAAGTCTTCTGGGAACACATCTGGAAAGTAACACACAACAAGGACATCAGACAGTTATGGTGTTGGTGTTTCCACATCTTTCACATAAGCCACGTAGGTGCTACATCCATGCCTCATGCACTTTCCTGCCACCTCCATTGAGATCACTTTTGGAATTGTCGTGACCTGATCACCATAAACCGTTATCAAACTCCCGTCAGGCGCTGTCAATCGGATCATCTTCTTGTGACACACAATGTTCGCCTCGTAGTCCGCCAACCAATCCATCCTAAGAACTATATCAAAACCACCTAAGGTCATCACAAATGGTCTAACCGAAAACTTATGACCTTCCAATTCCACATCACATCCTTCTATCACCTCTGAAATCCTGGTAGACTTACCTATGGCAGTTTCTACTTCAAAGGGTGCATCTATATTCTTACTACTAATAGGAAGTTTAGCATAGAAAGTAGTAGAAATGAAACTTTTACTAGCACCAGAATCGAATAACACAAAAGCTAAAGTTTGGTTTACTAGAAATGTACCAAACACAACATCAGGGTCCGTTCTAGCCTCCTCTTGTGTCATTGTAAACGCTCTGGCACTCACCCTCGGTCCTTCACCTCTAGTATTCTTCACCCCAGAACCCTCAGCCCTCGGCTTCTTACAGTCTCTACTCATGTGGCCCTTCACGCCACAGTTAAAACATTGGACCATATGACAGTCCTTTGCTATATGCCTCGTCTTCCCACATTTGAAGCATAAGTTCGATCCCAGCCTACATTCTCCAGTATGCTCCTTCCCACATCTACCACACATCTTCGATCCCGCACCAGATGTGACCACACGGCGGTCATCCACCCGTGCCTTCTTATTACCCGTTGGGGCACCACCCCGACCAAACCTCCTTCCACTCCAATTCCGATCACTACCACCTTTCTTGCTACCTTCGGTCACCACCACCGTTCTTTCATCATATAATCTCCCTGCCAAATCCACCGCTGACCTAAACATGATCAGCGGGCGACGATCATGTACCTGCGAATATCCGCCGGCAAACCCTGAATATACCTCTTGATCTTTCAAGACCGAGGTGTCACCTGATCCGGCACTAGCCATGCCATTGCATTAAACCTGGTGGTGTATTGCTGATGTGTCATAGTTCCCGCCTCCAACTGCAGGAATTCCTTTTCCACTTTATCCATTTCCCTGTGAGGACAGAACTCCTCGATCACCAACTTTTTCAGTTCGGCCCACCTTATTCTCCCAATAGCCCAGCTACCCTCAGCTTGGACAATATTGTCCCACCAGCATAAAGCTGAGTCCATAAAAGAGTGGGCGGCAAACTTCACTTTCTAGTCTTCCCAGCACTCACTAATATTTAGAACAACTTCCATTTCTCTCACCCACCGGTGAACAGTAGCAGCAGTGTCGTTACCATCGAACGTAGGGGGATTGCATCGTTGAAACACCCCGTAATTACAGCCTCGTGCTGCCTCCGGCGTAGGTTCTTCTTCTTCCTCTTCTTCTTCGTCATCAGACACAACTGTCTCAGTCTCGAGCTGTCTCCTTTCGCCCGCAGGTCTACTCCTTTCCCTTCTTTCCCCATCTCTAACAGCCTTTATCACTTCAGTCACCACAGATGGTAGGATCATTTGCATGACTAGATGTACTTCTTCCACAACTGCCTCCTTCACTAAGGCTCTCAAATGGCACTCTCATCACCACCCTCCGGATGAGGGTCTCTGGTTCTTCATGAACCACCTTTTCGGCTCTAGGCCTTCCTCTCGTAACCCATGGTTCGGCACCAGGACCTCCACCATGTGAAGCTTTACATGATCTACCACCGGCCATCCTCACACACACGCTGAAAGATTCAAACACTAACATTGTCATTCATGGGAACAACTCAGTTTATGTCAAGTATTGTAAGTCCCTAATTACAGTGGCCAGTTGTGATTAGCCACTTACTTTACTCTTCATACCCCAAGCATTTCCTATCCTGACTACATCAGTATCTAATTCTACCAGCAACACATAACCACATAACATGCGCACATAATAGCGGTTAATCATTAAGAAAATACCTGAAGGCACGCAGCTACTCGGACTAGCATCCCTTCCCTTTCCGTCCTATTTTCAGTTTAGGTTCATTTAGAAAATTTACCCGTTTCACTTAAACTTTAGCTCTGATACCAACTTCTAAGGCCCCGTTCCCGGGACGCTTACAGTTGGCCAATCATTGCTTACAAAACATACAATTAAATTTAACTTTCATAAAAACATTCATTACTTTGCATGTGATCACACATCGTACGTACACATAGATAATATCATTATTATCTTCATCATTCGTTCATTAACCGTCTTTCATTCATCGTACATCATTATCATTCACATTCATTACTTTTATTCGTACATTCATCATTACTTTTTTCATTCCATTAAACCATGAACCTTACCCTAACGTCATGCATAAAGTTGGTACTAGGCTGGGGTCCAACATAGACCCCTCGTCATGGCGCATAGCAGCCTAGCCATCGTACCTAGGGTAAGTTCAGGTGTGCTATTGTCATGGGCTATACCTTACCGTCATGCAAAAAGCTGATACTGGGTCGGGGTCCATCATAGACCCCCCGTCATGGCGCACAGCAGCCTGGCCACTGTACCTAGGGCAAGCGACAAAGGTTCCATACATATGTTCAATCACAAAGAAAGACCCCAATGTGCATCCTTCTAGGGTAGCTAACCCGCACACCGTTGGGCTAACACCCTACAATGGGGCATGTCCAACAGACAAAGCTTGCAAGACTTTCTTTTACTTTCCATCGTTCATTAATGCATGCATTCATTCATCATATTCCTCTTTTCATTATCTTCCACTTTACGTTACATAATACTTTCATTTCAGTCATTAACATCCAACGTAAAGCCAAGGGAAAATAAACATACATAATAAGGGACATCATCACAGTCATCATAATCATACAGGGCATCATACATACATAACATACATCATACATACCATCATGCATAAGCATCAAACATACCATCATAACATGCCCATCATAACATGCCCATCATAACATGCCCATCATAACCTCTATGACCTCAAAGTCAACTTACATGAACCCCCGGGAACATCCCAAGTCAAATCCTAAATCTCAATTTTCCCCAGAAAGTCAAACAATTCTAAGTGTTCATCCGCATTTTCCTTTTGTTCATCCGCATTTGTTATAGTTCACCTACATTTCCACTACTCATCCGCATTTCCACTACTTAGTGGAAAATATCCATCCACATTGATTGTTCATCGGCATTGACTTCTTATGTCATCCGCATTGACTTTCATCCGCATTGACTTTCATCCACATTGACTTACTTAATGTTCATCCACATTAACTGTTCATCCGCATTGACTTTCCATACTCATCCGCATTTCCCACACTTGGTCAATGTTCATCCGCATTGACTTTCATCCACAGTGACTTTCCATACTCATCCGTATTTCCCACACTTGGTCAATGTTCATCCGCATTGACTTTCATCTACATTGACTTACTTAATGCTCAACCGCATTAACTATTCATCTGCAATTCTCTGCATAGTTAGGCAGATTCTAAAACTGAACTTATGAGCCTTAAACATCATATTTCAGTTCCCAATCACCATCCATCATGTTCTAAGCTTAAGTCTTACCTTCTAAGCCTTAGAAACACCATCATACATCATCAAACAAGAACATAGACAATTATTACATCAAAATACACACATTCATACATATGGGTAAAAACCCAGTTTAATGAAAACATACATTCATGCAATTCCAGCCTCAAAATTAGTTAAAAACTAGTGAAATTGGGGTTCTAAAACTCACCTTTGTAGCTCTTGAGTATGGATTCTTCCAAACTCATTTGCAGTTGAGTTCAACCGCCTAGAAACCCACTTAAAACATATCCGAACACATACAAACACAAATAAGCATAAACCCGAGGATAAACCAATCAAGAACATCATACAACCATGAATTCACACTTTTCTTCTTGTTTCTCTTCAAAACCGAGAGTTCTCTGCTTCCTGCTACTCTCTCTCTCTAAAAATTCGAAAATTTTGTGATGTGTGTGACATATGGGCGGCCATACCACCTTTTACACCCACTTTTCAAACATTTTGTCTTTGTTGTCACTTTTAACCCCTAGACTTGGGTTTAATTTCTTTTCCTTTTTTTTCTTCACTTTATTCTTTCTTTCTTTCTTTACAAATAACCGGGTGTTACAAAAATTTTTTCACAGAACATGAGTGCATTATCGTCAAACTAGGGATGATAGTTCCTCCAGAATTGGTGCTTCTTCGATCTCCCAGGAAAAGGGATATGTACAAGCTGGATATGAACAATGCTTCCCCAATGGGTGAAGTATCATTCTTTATTTCTAAAGCTGATAGTGATGAGTCAACACTTTGGCATAAACGTATGTGTCATGTAAATATGAAGACAGTGAACAAATTGGCTAAAAATAACTTGGTACATGGTTTGCCTAAAAAGGAATTTTTCTGCAAAGATAACTATGTGGCATGCCTGAAAGGGAAGGAACACAGGGCATCTCATAAATCCAAAAGTGTTAACTCAATCACTACTCCATTACACTTATTCCACATGGATCTTCTTGGTCCCATAAGTATAATGAGCATTGGAAGGAAATCATACTGCCTTGTGACAGTTGATGATTTTACAAGATTTACATGGTTATTCTTTTTAAGAACTAAAGATGAAACTGCTAAAATATTAAAGTCTTTTATTCGTAAAATAGAAAATCAAATTGATCACAATATTAAGATTATAAGAAGTGATAAAGGAACTAAGTTTATGAACTTCATTCTTGACTTATTCTGTAACTCAAAAAGGATTGCCAGACAATACAGTGCTCCCAGAACTCCTCAACAAAATGGTGTTGTTGAGAGAAGGAATAGGACACTTATTGAGGCTGCTCGAACTATGTTAGCTGATTCCAAACTACCTCTAACATTCTGGGTAGAGGCAGTTAGCACTGCAAGCTATGTATAGAATAGAGTTCTTGTAGTTATGCCACATGGAAAAACCCCTTATGATTTATGGAACAAGAGGCCACCGTTCACTACCTTTCTAAGGACCTTTGGCAGCAGGTGTACCATACTTAACATAAAGGAGAATTTGGCAAAATTTGCTGAAAAGTCGGATGATGCTATCTTTGTTGGATACACTTCTAGCTCTAAAGCTTATAGAGTATACAGCATCAAGAATCAACAGAGTCATCTAATATAGTTGTTAATGAGCACACTCCTTGTGTTAGGGGGAATGGCCCTGATCATATTTTTGTTTTAGAATTCTTTCCAAACTATTCTAAACCTTCTTGTGAGAATGTTTCAGTTGGAACAGGCGCTCAAAATGATGCTGATGCTAATGTTGATCAACTGTTTGAACTACTCAGACCTCTTTCAAGTTCTCCAAGAGCTGCCACAAATCAAGCTTCCATTATTTACAGATCTGATATTATAACTATATCAAGGAATAGTGAAGCTTCAACCAGTGAATCACATGCTGATCTTCAAAACTCATCAGGTGATCCAGCACAACACCAAGTTGAGGAAAGTAGCATTTTGAAGGAACAACTAGACAATTGATGATGTCTCTCATTCATTCAATCAGTCCTCATTGAATGAGTTTGAAACAATAGCTGGACAAAGTGTTCCTGTTCCTGAGCAAAATATGTCTAATCTAGATTTATCTTTGCAACTGGAAGTGATTCCTCTTTAAGTATTCATAACACTCATCCAGTTGAGAACATCATTGGGGATGTCTTTGAAGGTGTGAGAACAAGAGGGCAGATTCATCATGGGAATGTCTGCTTGTACTCATGCTTCTTATCCCAGATAGAACCCAAGAAGGTGGAAGATACCTTGAAAGATAGTAGCTGGATTGAATCGATGCAAGTGGAGTTGCTTCAATTCAAGAGACAAATAGTTTAGAACCTATGTCCGCTACTATCTGGTCAAGTACCTATAGGCACTAAATGGGTTTTTAGGAACATGAGAGATGACAGAGGCTTGATTATCAAGAACAAGGCAAGACTGGTAGTTCAAGGATACACTCAAGAGGAAGGAATTGATTATACTAATGTCTTTGCACCTGTTGCAAGACTTGAGGCAGTTAGGATCTTCTTTGCTTATGCTGCATCCAAGAACTTTATTGTTTACCAGCATGATGTCAAGTGTGCCTTTCTATTTGGGGATATAGATAGGGAAGTGTATGTTTGCCAGCCTCCAGGATTTGAAGACCTACAACATCCCAACTGTGTGTACAAATTGGATAAAGCTGTATATGGGCTGCACCAAGCACCTAGGCTGTGGTATGAGAATTTGTCTTAGTTTCTTCTGAAGAATGGTTACACTAGAGGAACCATTGACAAGACACTCTTCATAAGGAAGTATGGTAAGGATATTTTGCTTGTTCAAGTCTATGTTGATGACATCATTTTTGGTTCTTCAAATGACTAAATGTGCAAAGACTTTGAAAGCATTATAATAAAGAAATTTGAGATGAGTTCAATGGAAAAAATGGATTTTTTCCTTGGAATTCAAGTGAAGCAACTGAAGGAAGGTTTTTCATCAATCAATCTAAGTATGTCAATGACATCTTAGAAAGATTTAAAATGAAAGATTGTAAGCCAGCCAAGACACCCATGCCCAGAAACCATAATCTTTGTCCTGACCTTGAGGGGGAGTGTCACACCCCGACCGACGATGGAATCATCGGGGAGGACGAATGGGAGATGATTGCTCATAGCACATGGAACTAATTAAGTTGAAATACTATTAAATTTCATTATTCATTAAACATTACAAGACAGTTAAGTTCATACAATACAAAAGCTTCAAACAAAGAAATAACATGTTAAGTTAAACTAGGTCCAAGTCTTATATGAGCACGAAGAGAATCCACAAGTAGTAAACCCGAAACATGTTTAAAATAAAAAGGTCAACTTTGAAAGTTGGTGAGATTTGCATAGTTTGAAATACATAAGTATATAAAAGATGGCAATTCATTTTATAAGTTAGAGAGCAAAGTAACTAGGGATGTAAGACAGAATGCACAATCAAACCTTGACAAAGTTTTACAAGCCTCAAACGTTTACAAGTATATACAATTAGCTAAGTGTACTTGGATTAACCAAGCAGGCTTGTCAGGCCCATAGATCTATGACGTCGCCAGGCTAGCAATTGTTAACGATTGTACATATATTCGACATTACATGGTAGCTATAAAGATCAACTAACCATAACATACAAGTGAATTGCCATAAGTTTACAAGAATCAAACGTTTACAAGTGCAATGATTATAAAGTAACATGTTTCACCCTAAAGTGTGAAAATATGAAAAAGGGGTATAGAAATACTCACATGGAAAATAAGTATAAGAATGATAATAAGATATTAAACGAGGCTCCAACGATCTCTTCATGATTCAACCTAAGATTTGGTGTCTTAGGATTAGAATAAATATAAGATTAATGACTGAATACGAATTAGGGTTTCGATTGGAATTTGAGGGTTTTAATAATTACATTCAATAAAAATATAATAATACAATTGTTTACGTTTTGAGTTTAAATATAAATATTTAAGACCAAGATGATAATGAAAGATTCAATGATTGAATTTATTAATTTAATAAAGAGTAAATACAAAGTGTGAAAAAAATAATTAATTTAATAATTAATTATTTTAAATTTGATAAAGATAATTGAATACCTATTTAAATGACTTGTAGGATAATTTATAATTATTTAAATCACTTTATTAAGTTTTTAAAACTTTTAAATGATTTTATAAAAGTATTACAATATCCAAAGCCTTAAAATAGGAATGAATAATAATAGAAAATTATATTGTTTTATTAGTTTCAAGACTTGATGTGACATCCGGTAATTTCCGTTACCAAACTCCGTTAGTTCCGTTAAGTCTTGTATACACGTGTCGTGAGCACACACTAGTTGTCGTTTAACGTTGGTGACCTAATAATAATGGATAATGTTAATTTGATGTGAATCTAATTGATTATGTGAGTATTGGGTTATGTTTATGTGTTTACATATTTTTAAAAGGTTAATTAGAAAATTAATCACGTAACGTGAAAACGTGCCTATTTATTCGTATGTCTTGTGTTTTTATAAAGATAAGATATATAATGATTTTCATAAGTTTATATCTTTATATTATGAAGTTAAAAACACTTTACAAAGAGTTTAAAGCTTAGTTTTTATAAAATACAAATTACAAGGGTTAAAAGGGTAAATGTGTAAATTAAACTAAACAAAACAAACCCAAACCCTAGCCAAACCCCCCTTTGGCCGCAAACACTCCCCAAACACCTCTCCCTTTGCGAAAATCAGCCAAGAACAAGCATCAAAATACCAATTTGATTCGATTACAAGGCATACAACACGTAGGAATCATCAATTGCAAGTTAATCCACGTTTAAATGTTAGATTTTTCATGTTTTTGTGAGTTTTTGTTTAGGGCCGAACCCTAATTCGTGAATGGCCTTCATGGGGTCGAAATTGATGTTGGTTGATGATGTTAGTATGTTAGTTAGATTGTATACATGTTAGTTAACGTCGATTATGCATGAATTCTATGTTTTTAGTGGATTGATCATGAACCTTGTGTATGAAACAAACCCTAGTTCGAAAATGCTATGATTATGCATGATGGATGATTGTTTGATGAATGTATGATGATTAGTAGGTTGTATGAATGTTAGGATACATTGATCTTGCAAGAAATTGGTGAATTGAAGTTTGGTGTTCATAGGTTACTAATAATAGTAACTTTATTTTGCATGTAATGATGATCTAGTGATGGATTGATGTTATGGATGTATTCATGATGATGATTAGATGCTAGATTGTTGTTATGAATGCTAGAAATCTTTGAATGGTTGTTGTTGATTCATAGCTTGCCAAAAGTAGAAACTTTTGTTTATGAAGATTGTTAGATTATGGTGTTTAGGTGATGTTGATCATGTCTAGATATTGTATGGAGCTTGATGGTATAATTATGATAAATTCATAAATACATTGGATGGTTGATAGATGTTGGGATGTACTTTCCCAAAAGGGAAACTTTATTTGCCTAAAGTCTGAAAAATGATAGCTTGAACATGTTTGGGATGTTATGAACATGTTAGTATGATCATGGATAGATTCTAATGTGGTAGAACATGGTAATTTGGTTGTATGTAATGCCGGGGTAATCATGAATGATATTTGGACATTTATGATCATGTATGATTTGGATGTTGTTTAGTAGTAGGACATCATGTTTGGGACTGGTAATTGATTGTTGTGATGCAATGCATATGGTTAATGAATATGGTTATGATCATCATACACGCGTGCGAATCTGAGGCCCCAACTTAGTAGGATTGGCAGGGTTTAGGATGTGAAGTCGTGAGTGGCTTCACATGGCATGTGGTGAGTGGTTGATCTTTGTGTGACATGTTAGTTGTGTTATAACTAGTGGATATGTTAATGTTCTAGATTCGCATGACTTGTATGATACTTGGTTGTATGATGATCTAAGTGTTACACCTGGATGATATAGCATACATATGATCTATTGGAATGTTAGCAATGCATGACATATGTGTATGATTACTTGAATGGTTTACAACACATAAAGTCACCAACGGGTCAACTAGGTCAAACATGTCTGTTTTGTTTGAAATCTTGAGTCCTTGGTTGTAGTGTACTTAGGGTTTCACATGTTCTTTGATTACACGTACTCATGCACTTATATGATCTAGGTAACCTCTGAAGGTTGTCTGTCTATTCTGTTTGACAAGTCAAACTCTGTGTATCTGAACGCATATCAGGTGAGTTCATGCCCCACTTTTTATTTACTCTCTTTGGGGGAGATAGCATACTGGTAAATCACGAACGCTTTATGTATTTAAGTTGTGTACAATATTATATAGTGTTGATATCATGGAAAAGTCCTCACACTTTCGAATTGTTAATATGATTAGCGGGGAAATTTGGGTAGTACTACTGGGTCTGACGAGCCCCACCTGTGTGACTCGAGGCCAACCGGGTGCAAGTTGTCCTAATGAATATTGTCACGACCTGTTAAGTCGTGGCAGGAGGCAACAACGTAACACAGTCAGCTTCAATTGCAAAATCACTATGAAATAATATTTATTGTTAATGGACTAGCTATCTGTTACAATACGCTACTTGTACATCTCTATTATTAAACGGTTTATATTTGAATATCTCTTGAACTCACCAACCATTGTGTTGACATTTTTAGTATGCTATTCTCAGGTCATTAGCTTGCTTGCCATAGGAGCACTGCATGGTCCACTGCATTCTATGACACGGTCTTCAAAACAATTTTATCATTTTAATAGTTATTGATTTCTCTTTTGGGATTGGCACGTGTTTTGCCACAAAATACTTTTATTACTTTGGGTTGTTTTCAAAACGCTTCCGCACTCTTTAATTTATTTACTTTGGATTGATTTCATTTAAATATGGCATATAGAGTCGTTCTGAGTAACTATTGACTGTGATCCTGGTTTGTTCACACGCCTCGCGGTAAAACTCCGCAAGTGGATTTTGAGGGTGTGACACTTGAAATAAAAGTTATAGAATAAATTTATTGATATGATATAACTTGGTTAAATGGTTAGATAATAATTAACTATTTAAATAATTATTTGAATAATGAGTTATTTAACATGTGAACTCCTAATATTTTAAAATAATCTAAATTTAGACCATAATAGATTTTTAACATTTAAATTACATAAAAGAATTATTAGAGTAAATTGTAATTTTCATACCTGTGTTTTGGGGGTGTTAACAAGATCAGCCCCAGCTTAACAATTTGCATTCTTGAGTTTACGAATGCTAACACTTTACGTACCTCCGTCCAATTTCTATTAAACAACTGTTAAATCTCCCCCACGTGCTCCTCACGTGAGGGGCAAAACTATCAATTCACCCAATTTATTAATTATTTTAAGAGTAAATTGCAATTTTCATACATGTGTTTTAGAGGTGTTAACCGGATTAGCCCCAGCTAACAGTTTGCATACCTGAGTTTACAAATGCTAACATTTTACGTACCTCTATCCAATTTTTGTTAAACAACCATTAAATCTTCCCCATGTGCTCCTCGCGTGAGGAGCAAAACTGTCAATTCACTGTGAACAACACTCTACAACAACCTCTCTTTCCAAACCTTACCTTCCATCCCATCCCTCCAAAACCTCTCGCTAAAGACTATCAAACTCACAGTCTCCCACCTTTTCCTTACCGCCCTCAAACTCTACCCCACCGCCCACATCAGCCACCTCGCCGTCAACAACCACCGCCTCTACGCCACCTCGGGTGACCGCATCCATATATTCAACATGACGTCGTTCTCCATCATCGACACTTTCACTGTAGAGATTTCTCGTCAGGTTCAGTCAAATCCCTCATGTTTTATCTCGGAAAAGTGTTCACATCTCATTTGGATAGTAATATCAGAATCTTTAAAACTAACGGAACACAAATGGCATAAACACGTTCGAACCCTACCGACGGTGGAAGATTAATAAATTGGGTGAATTGATAGTTTTGCCCCTCACGTGAGGAGCACGTGGCGGAGATTTAACGGTTTTTAACGAAAAATTAGACGAAGGTACGTAAAGTGTTAGCATTCGTAAACTCATGTATGCAAACTATAAAGCTAGGACTGATAGTGTTAACACCCTTAAAAAATAGGTATGAAAATTGCAACTTACTCTTAAAATATTAATTAATTAGGTGAATTGACAGTTTTACCCCTCATGTGGGGAGCACGTGGGGGAGATTTAACAGTTGTTTAACGGAAATTGGTCGGAGGTATGTAAAGTGTTAGCATTCGTAAACTCAGGTATGCAAACTGTTAAGTTGGGGCTGATCCTGTTAACACCCAAAAAACATATGTATGAAAATTGCAATTTACTCGAATTATTAATACTTTATAACTTTTTTTATTCTTTTAAAAAAACTAAATTTAGAATCATAAATTTTTACTACCTTTAAAATTAATTTAATAATTTCTAGAAAATTTTAATTATCACAATAAGTTTTACTTTCATTAAATAATATATTAGTACATATTCTTGAAGTTTAAAATTTTATAAAAATGTATAAAAATGGCCAAAAATAATAATTAAAATGAATGTTGGAGGCCGGGTTCGAACCCGTGACCTCTTGCATTGAAGGGTGAGTTGGTTACCGGTTGGGCTAAAGCCCATATCTGTCTAAAAGCTTCTTTGAAATGTTTAAGAATATTAACTGCAAAAAATCCCTAAAGTCACTCAAGAACCCTAAAATTGATTTGATTCCAATTGAACAACAATTGACATTGTTAAACTAATCAAACTTGGGGCTTTGATCCCCCATGTGATTACGAGTGTAAGTATGTGATTAACTTACTTGATTAAGAAGGAATCAAAGTAAATGGACGAAGAACAAGTCTCGGTCGGTTTGAGCTTGAGTTCAAAGATTTGCAGACGATTAGTTTCAATTGATGACATTCGTAGATTCCATAGAGGTTTAGGATTTATAACCCCCGATCAATTAAAGAAATGATGTTTGGAAGGTGGTGTTCGACTATGTTGCAGGTTCGAGAAGGAGGATAATATTCGTTTATGGTGAATGTGTAATTCGAATGAAATTTGGTGTTACAGACAGTTTATGGTAGTTGATTCGTAGGTTTTAACATCATTCATTAGACTCAATTAAGTTGTTCCATAACGAACGGGTAAGGACCTAAAGCTGATGCTTCGATTTCGAGTTCTCAACTTTACTCGGCTGATTTAATTCAATTAAAACCGAATTTAAGTTCGAAACCGATATGCGGTTGATATGGATTAGTTATTTGAATTGAAAATCAAACTTTTCGAGTGTTTTTAAGGTCGCCAGAGGCGACCACCGGAAAAACGAGGGTGCGGGAGTAAGGCCCCCTTTCCCGGACGCTTACAGTTGGTCATTCATACCCCAAACACCAACATGGTCATTCAAGGAAACGACTCAGTTTATGGCAAGTATAGTAAGTCCCTAATTACAGTGGCCAGTTGTGATTAGCCACTTACTTTACTCTTCATACCCCAAGCATTACCTGTCCTGACTACATCAGTATTGAAATCTACAAACAACACATAACCACATACCATGCGCACATAAAACCGGTTAACTTTACGAAAAAACCTGATGGCATGCAGCTACTCAGATTGGCATCCCATTCCCATTCCGTCCCATTCTCAGTTTAAGTTAAGGTTAATTTGAAAATTTACCCATTTCGCTTAAACTTTGGCTCTGATACCAACTTGTAAGGCCCCCTTTCTAGGACGCTTCCAGTTGGTCATTCATCGCGCATAAAACATATAATTACATTTGTCTTAAGAAAATATTGCAGTGGAAACATTCAAAAATGACATCTCATTTCATTATAAACACTTTTGCCAAATAATAAATCATTATCTGGTTACAAAATACGTGTTTGCATTACATCACAAAAGCATTATAATTGGATGCCATCCCAAAAGAGCTGAGTAGCCTCGCAGTGCCATCCTCAGCAATCATTACCTGCCAACTGGAAAACATATAAAAAGTCAGCGTTGCTGAGTGAGTTCCAGTTTTATAATAAAACGTACTTTGTTTTCGTTAAAACCATTCTTTTCTTTCATGCGATCATACATCATATGTACACATAGATAATATCTTTATTATCTCTTTCGTTCATTCATTCATTCGTTTGTTATAACTTTTCTTGCACATCGGATATCTCTCGTACCAATACCATATGCTACACCCCGAACAATTAGCTACTGGGCCGAAGTCAATAAATGAACAGCTGAGCGTATGCCACAGTACTAGGGGTAAGCGGTAGAGGCACTACACGTTTGGTCGATCACAAAGAAGGACCCTGATATCAATGGTTGCAAGACTTCTTTCATTCATTCATTAATGCATGCATTCATCATCACGTTCCTATTTCGTTCATTCATTAATGCATGCATTCATTATCATGTTCTTCTTTCATTATCTTTCACTTTACATTACCTAATACTTCGTTCATTCATTATCATAACACGTAAAGCCACAGGAAAGATAAACATACATCATAATAAGGAACATAACATGCACAGACATCACGTCATACAGAGCAATATCATACATACATAATATGCATATGCATGCAACATCATCATCATCATGCCCTACGTGCTCTCTAAGGCCACAACAATCATCTTACATGCTTTTACGGGAACCTTTATGTCAACACTTACATTTGCACTTTCCCCCGGAAGTCAGAAGTCAAACTATACTTTCCTCGGTGCAATAGCCCTATTCAGGCGTATGGACACCCTTCACTCGCATGGCCTCCATGCGACTGAACACTATGCGAATGAACTAATGCGGATGGACACTCATGCGAATGAACACCCAGTCGTGCGATGGATAATGCGGATGAGCACTTATGCGACTGGACCTCCAATCGCATGACCCCCAGGCGACTGGCCTTTCAATCGTGCGAATGAACCTTCAATTGCACTAATGGACCCCAATCGCGTGAATGGACCCCAATCGCACCCTATTCGGCCGTATGGCCTCCATTCGGCCTCCAGTCGGTCTCCTAGCCCTAGCTGATGCAGAATGCAGTTCATCTCGACTGTAGCTGAGGTTTTCGGCCTCCAAACTCATCTAAACCCATTTTAAGCCCAAATCGACCATCCTAAACCTTAGGGATGCATACCATGACACCATTCAAGCGCACACAAGCTCACAATTAAGACTCAAACGCATCATTCACACACATACACATACACAAACAGGTCAAACATATACACACTAAAAAAAACTTGATTTCAGATGTTTTCCAGCCTCAAAATCATTTGAAAACAAGTAAAAGAGGGGTCCAAGAACTCACACAAATGAGCACAACGATAAGGGCTTCGATTTGGCTCGCAACACGATGATTTTGGCGACCCGAACTAACCCGAACTGACACTTTCCCTCTTTTCTTCCTTTCTCTCTTCTCTCCTCTTTCTTTGGCTGATTTGTGAGTGTGTGGAGAGAGGGTAAGGGCTGCCCTCTCCCTTATATACTCCCACTCACCGGACTTTTTTTTGTGGGCGAGTTTGGTCCCTCGACTTTGGACCTTATTTCTTTTTTTTTCCTTCGTTGGCTTCAAAAAAATAAATAACCGGTGTTACAACGGGGGCGGTTTGGGTTTTTTAATAAATTTACACGTTGGTCCCTGATGTTTTAAGAACTCAAAATTTTGTGTACTAAACCTTTAAATCAAAGTTTCTTAAATTACATTTTTAGCGCTTGACTATTAAAGTTCTCATTTAACAAATATATTATTAAATTTTATAATTTTAAATGAGTCTATTAAATAGCATCTTGTAATTTAAATTAGTTGTTTTAATGGTTAAATTTTATTATTAACATATGAAATTTATAAAAAAATAAAATTTTATGAAGTATAATTATTATTATAAATTGATGTAATGATAAACTACATGAAATTTTTAGTAACTAAATTCCTAGTAACGTTTATACAAAAATTTGTGGCATTTGATCATCTAAATATTGAACATACTTAAATAATGAATATTTCCATTTTGAGAAGTTTCAAAATGATTTCGGGTTTATAATTGGAAAAATAGCAGATGTTACAGGGAGGATACTGATCAATATCAGTATAGGGCAATTGTTGGTTCTCTGATGTATGTCATAGCTAGTAGACCTAATATTATGTTTGCAACTTGCATTCGTGCAAGATATCAGGCTGCTCCAAAGGTGTCTCACCTGGCTGCTGCCATGAGAATCCTCATACCTCAAAGGAGCACCTAAATTAGGTCTCTGGTATCTTAGGAACTGATTTTAATCTCTATGTACACTCTGACAGTGACTATGGTGGTTGCAACATTGACAAGAAATCCACATCAGGAGATGTAACTTTCTTGGTGGAAGGATCATCTCATAGCAATGTAAGAAACAGTGTTGTGTCTCTACATCAACTGTTGAAGCTGAATACATTGCTGCTGCAAGTTGCTGTGCTCAGCTGCTGTGGATTCAGAATCAGATGTTAGACTATGGATTTAACTTTATGAGTACTCCTTTCCATATTGACAGCAACAGTGCTATCTCCATCACTGAAAATCCAATGAAGCACTCCAAAACAAAGCATATTGATATCAGGTATCATTTCATTAGAGATATTCATGAAAAGAATCTGATTAAGCTAATAAAAGTTGATTCAAATGAACAATATGCTGACTTGTTCACCAAAGCTTTTGATGAACAAAGATTTAAGTATCTCATAATAGCTATTGGAATGATAAACATTGATTAGCTTAACTCTTTTGAAAACCTTTTTAATATGTAATGTCTTATGTCAATACAATCTAAGCCCTGTTACAAAAACTCTCTCTGAAATTTTCTCTAAGTATAAATTTCTTCCGAAGAGAAATTAACCCTCGAAAGACATTTTACATATCTTCCGAAGCAAAATTTCTCCAAGGATAATTTTTCTTCTCGGAAGAGTTTTTAGTCTCGGAAGAAGCGATTGATTACATATCAGATCTACTTCTAAAGCTTACAAAACCTCTCCATTCGGAAAGCAATATTTACTCTCGCAATTAACTTTTACCTTAAGAAGTAGCAATTGCCTTCAAAAGACAAATTACCTTCGGAAACGTTTTATATTCGGAAGAGAGATTTTACTGTGTAACGGAAATCTTTTGGGCCCCACACTGTAAAAAGTAAAGATTTTATTAATGATGTCAGATTATTTAATTGAACTAAACCTTGCCACCCTGTCACTTCATCCACTAAAACATCACATCACCTTATCCTAACCCCATTACCCCTGTTTCACCCTCTTTTAAATAATCCTGACTATTCACTTTCATCCTCTTACCACAATTTTTACTGCCCTAGAAGTTTCTTTTCTCCCCAATTCACCCAAGCTCAAACTCTTCTACCTTCAACTTTTCCCAATGGCCCTAAATACTCAACACAATCAAGTCGCACTTCTTGACTCTTCAAGAGATACGGACTTCTCTGAAATCATCTCCTTCCTCACCCAATCATCCTACTACATTGCCCTGACTGTTAATCCCACTATTTACACCAATCACATGGCTGAATTTTGGGGTAACGGTTAGGTTGAAATCCTAAATGGGGTTCGTGTAATACGATCCAACATTTGTGGCCATGAGTTGGTCATCACTATACAACTTATCAGGGAGCATCTTGAGCTTCATGATGAGGGTGCACCCACAGAGTTCCCCAAAGCAGATTAGACAACATCTACATTCGCATGGGATGTGGTGGAGACGTCAGCAGGTCAATTGTCTACAAATTTAACTTCTCATACAACTGGAAGTTCCTCCTGCATGCTGTTCTTCACTATCCGTCCAATAAATCTGGGGGATAGGACCAAATTCCATACGAACTAGGGTGCTTAGTTCATGGAATGGTGAGTGGCCTCCGCTTTAACTACTCAAGATTTGTGCTGACCAATCTTATTGGAAATCTCTAGAGGGAAACACTCTTTATGTATCCCAGATTTCTTCAGCACATTATCAACTGTGAGATGGACCAGAGTCGGCTTGTTTATGCAGCCACTCTGCCTGTCCCTCAAATGAGGCCTACCATCTTCAAAACTCTAAAGCAGGTATCCACCAACTTCACTGGAAGGTACACTTCTCTACTTCCAGGTATGACTGAGCAACTTGCTCTTGATGACATCCCTGTTAACCCCACAGGTGATGAACCCACAGGAGCAACTGCCCCCACAATGCAATTTTACCTTCTCTTCCCATCACCATCACTTACCAAAGATGCCCCAAACGAACCCTTGTTCAATCTACTCTGATTGAACAAGCTCCTCCTGTTCAATCCAAAAAGGCTAGAGTGGAACATTAGGCTCCCACTTAGCTTGAGGTCTCAGCATCCTTCAACATTGACCTTAATATGGGTCTTGAGTCTCCTTAGTCTCAAACCCATGAGCCCACTACCTAATCTGAAAGCCCTTAGGGTGAGTATTTACACTCCTCTAAGCAGCCAACAAGGGACAACCCACCATAGGCTCAATGCCTGTAGACATTGACCAAGGTCCCAAGTCAGTAGGTTTAACCTCCTTATCTTTCACTGACCTTCTCTTCAAAACTAATGAAGAGATTATGTCCCTCCATGGAAATGAAGTTGATCTACAACACCCTCTCCAAGATCAACAAAGCCTAGAGAGACCTCTTATCTCTAGCCCCTATCAGCAAACCTTTACTGAGGTGAGTCTCACTGATATGGAGGGGACTCATGCAGATTCAACTGCCACTACAGAATGTGCCATAATGGACCTTATGGACAGTGGTAACATGTCTGAGAATGAATCCATGGTTTTGATAACTCTGAAAGAGACATCATTAAGCAGGGGAACCAGGGTGCCAAGAAGCCACATCTAGTGGTGAGGCTGAACATACTAGGTATGTTATCTCATCTCCTCGTGATTCTTCAAAAGAAGATGAGAGAAGTATGCAACTCCTCATTCAAGACCTACTATCTAAACTCTCAAACCTTGAATCCAAGGTTAGGACTTTAGAAGAAAGGTCTGCCACTCAGCAACTTGAGATTGACACTCTCAAGGCTCAACTAGCTGAGAGAAACAGATTAAGAGATCTGTTAGGCATGTACCCGTTCAGGTCTCCCTAACCCCTTCCTCTAGTTCATCTAGCTCTCAAGATGATGCTACCAAAAAGGGGGAGAATGTTCAGAGACAAACATCAGAGGAACCACCTAAGCCAAACTTCCACTTCTAAGTATTCGGCTCCCATTACAACTTTTTCTGACCCATCGCAAGTTATACTACAAATTGATTCAAGGATGCTTAGAGATCTCTACAGACACTTCTCCAAGTTTCTGTTGAGATCCTCTCTTGATCAGCCTAGCCTTGATGCATCAATGATGTATTTTGGAGTTGAAGAGCTTCAGAGGCTAAGTGCACCTTCTACCACTGTGGAAGAAGTTGGTCAACCTAAGGTCCACATGGAACCTGAGATTCAATTCGAAGGGGAAATGAGGACTGATGGCCCAACAATTAAAACAGTTGGGATAGAAAGGAATGTTCCCACTGTCCGAGAATCTAATCATCACAGATACAATTCTAGAGCTGGCATTTGAGGTGAATAGTGAGGACTTTCTCAACAAACCTTTAGCTCAGACATCCTCACTAACTCTCTTGCCATTTGAGTCCTCCCTTCAAGAACCACCAAAGTCAAGCACATCAAAAGATGACAAAGGAAAGAGAAAAATGAAAGCGGAAGAGCTTCAGGAGGAGGAAAGGATTGAGAAACTAAAAAGAAAAGGGAAACTTTCAACTAGGAAGTTGTTAGCTGACAGTTCAAAAACAGCTGCAGCCAACCAGGAGGCGGTTAACAACAAGAAGAGAATTGAGGACATTGACCGGCTCATCAAGCTTGGAATAGTCAATGAAGACATACTCATGCTACACTAGAGGAGTTAATAGAGCTGGAAAAGGCAACCATACTGCAAAATGAACAACAAATAGAATATGCGAGGTTGGCCTTAGAAGAAGAAAGAGAAAGAGAACAGAGGGAAGCTGACATTGTTAGGATCAGTGATCTACGTTTGATTGATTAGAGCGTACAGCAGCGGAAATCAAACAATGAATTAGCCAATTCACAAGAACGCAAAAGATATTCAAGGCAAGAACAAACGGTTATAGACAAAAAGAATTCTGCAAATATATTTCATTCAATATTCGCTTTCGTGGTAACAGAATGTCACACATACACTTAGGTCAACATCTCTTATATAGGAGATGTGACGTCTGCTGATGTCACTTGATAGTGACATCTAACAGAATTTATTCAAACTACTGATAGTTAACACAACTACTGAAGATGTCAAACAGCTGACATCTTCTTACAAAAAAGCTAAGTGTTAACTATTATTACAACTACTGAAAAGAAAACTACTGAAACTACAACGACTGAAGAACATGCTCTTTAGTCGTTTTACAAATACTGAAACAAAAAGAAAACTACTGAAATGAAACCATCACAACAACTGAAGAATGCTTCTTCAGCTGTTGTAACAAACTCTGAAGGCTTCAGTACTTGTACTTGAACTTCAGCTGTTGTCATCAGCTAATGTCTTCAGTCTTTGTACTTCAGCTGTTGATCTTCAGTACTTTGTTCTTCAGCTGTTGATCTTCAGACTTTGGTCTTCAGCTGTTGAAATCTTCAGTACTTTAGTCTTCAGCTGTTGAAGTCTTCAGTACTTTAGTCTTTAGCTATTGATCTTCAGTCTTAAGTCTTCAGCTTTTGAAGTCTTTAGTACTTTAGTTCTTTAGCTGTTTAAATCTTCAGACTTTGTCAAACAGCTGATCAAGTCTTCAGCAGTTGTTATGATGTCTGTGGGACTTAGAGGTTTTTCTGATCAGGCTCATTGGTTCTTTTGGTCCAACAAACTCCCCCTGAACCAATGCAGCCAAAACCTCTAAACTTATGAAGATGTCCCACTTATTATTGCAAAAGGATTGGTCTTTTTGTCTTCTAGATCAGCTCAGAAGTGACCCTTTTAAGCACAGGCCTGGGAAGAAGTCTCAATGATCTGTTTGGCAAAGTATGAATGGGAACTCTGTCTTGGGGAACTGGACACAGAGTTGTTACCCCATCCATGATATCTACTTCCCCACTATGAGTCTGTATGACTCTCTTGTGTAGGCCTCAAGGAAGGTAATTTGTTCCTCCATGGTCAGCTCTTCAGCACCTCCTTCAAATAATGATTCAGGCCCATAGTACTCAGATAGGTATTTGACCTGTTTCCCATTCTTTAGCTCCACAGTTGTTATTATTCTATAAGCAAATTCATCAGAGTGATTACCCTCTAGAAACAACTGGAGCTCATTCTTTCTGACTTCTTCAAGCCTCTTATAAACTAACCCCTTTTTCACCATTTTATTTTCAAGCATCTTCTGTGGGGTTTGGTTAGCTTTATAAGCTTTCTTGAAGTCTTCTAGGATTTCCCAGGGTGATACTACAAAGACCAGAGAGATCACTTCATCTACAATCTTTTTCACCTGGCCAATGTATCTCTGTGGTATGTTTTTCTTGTGAATCCTGTGAGACACCCTGGGATCAGGCCAATCCTTACTCTCTCCTTTTGATAGTGAAATGTATGCTTAAGAGTGTATAATCTGAGAGCTTGCTTCTTCATGTTGATGATAGAAGATGTGGCTGCATATGCTTTGTCAACCCTCCTCAACAATTCCTCATCATGTTGTTTGTGAAGTTCTTCTTCTTCTAGCTTCACTTTCACAATTTGTCTTTGGGTTTCAGGAGTAATTGTTGGGGAGTGAATTGTGGCCTTCGGCAACTGTATAACAACTGAGAGTGGCAGCCTATCTTCATCATCATCTTCTTCATCATCTTCTAGCCTCAATACCCTTCTCTTCTTCTTCTGGGGTACATCATCGGCTATGGTTTTGAGGAAAAAGGAGTTGGTTTGGTGGGTTGTTGTTTTGGTGGTTTAGGTGTGGGAATGTTGACAAGCTGTTCTAGCATTTTGGAAGTGAGTGTGGCTTTAGATTGCTTGGCTAGTTCAGTCCTGCTCCCAGCACCAGCTTCATTCAAAGCTTCAATAACTAATTCTTTAGTGTATACTTCACACGAACATATCTTGGTGGTTATTGCCAAGATACTCCCTGGACCAAGCCTTGATTCGATCATTGATCTTCCAAGATATTTTGCTATAAATCTGATCATGATCTCCAGCCTTTCTCTTTCTAACACATCATAACTTGCCCATCTGTTTTGGATTCTTTAATCTCTAATCTTCTAATCTCAGAGTCAAGTTTGTCAGTGTCATGGCCTTGCCTAAACAACTGATCAATGATGTTATCCATTGATCTGTTGTGTTCAGCATTAGCCTATTTCACCATCAGCTCTAAGGCAGTCTCTTTCTCATTCTTTCTTTTCTTTGATTTGTCCATGTCAGCTTCTTTCTCCTTCTCTTTTCCTTCTCCTTCTCTTTTTCAGTCTCCACTACATCTCCTTCTCCATTACCACTTCTGTCACTTCTGTTTCTTTCTCCTTCTCTTTCCTCTCTGCACTCCTCTTCCTTTTTGCTTTCACTGACTGAATCTCCCCCTTTTTGGGTGCATTGGTTGCAAGGGTTTGATTTTCAGAAAGCGTTTTGCTCACAACTTCCTCGATAAAGGTTTGTATTACTGAGGAAAGCCTCTCATCAATGGTTTTGATCACTATATCAGTGATTATGGGTGTGATGAGAGGTAGGGAATTTTGGAAGATAGCAGCTATTTGCTCAAGGGGGTTCTGTTCCTGAGAAATAGTGCCAGAAGCAGAGGCAGGTGGCTGAGAATTTGGGAGTGGCTCTGTGTTTAAGAGACCTTCGGATGAAGGTGCCATCTGTGGGGTTTGAGAGGCAGATGGTCTTTGATCCGCAGAAGTTTTGGCAAGCAGCTCTTTGAGTCTGCTCACCTCCTCTTCCAGGATGGTGTTTGGGCTAAGACATCGTAAAAGAAGACCAGGTCATCATCAGTGGGTACTGAATCACCTGACCTCCTGATAGAATCAGGATGAACATGCACTGAGTGTAGATCAGTTGTAGCATGTGCCCCTTTGTCTTGGAACTGGGGACTTCTTGCCTCAGGACTATTGTCCTTCATCAGCAGTTGCCTCTGGTAAGGTCTTAGTAATGGTACCAACTACATCCTGATCATATGCTGAAGCAGGATAAGTGGCAGCTCACCAGAAGTTCCAATCTCCTTTTCTACACTAGGAAATGGAACATTGTAACCCTATGCTGTGGGTTATCAGATGCACTTTGATCCTCCCCCTCAATGGTAGAGGTATGGCCAGTTGTAATTGGTATCTGGGGAGGGGGTGAGGAGTGCAACTGACTCAACACTTGTGCAACAATTAATGTAGGACTTTGGGGGGCGGTTGCATGTGGTGATTGGGTAGAAGCAGATTGCACACGAGGTGAATGGTGCGCTTCAATGGTACCCTCTCAAGTGAGATAGGTTCCAGCAGTGTGGGTTCCCCAATATTGGTTGCAACAGGATCCTGTTGAGAGGATACCTGTGCGGCTTTGGCAGGTTGACTCGTTGTCACAACTGGGGGGTTAATACCAGTATGTGGTTCCTGTGTTTGTGGTATAGGGGCATCCTCAGGGGACTCATCTCCCTGAGTAGCCGTTTTTGGCTTTTTGGATTTAGGTTTGGTGGGGACTCTGGTTCGTGAGGTGGTGGCTGTGGGTTCCACTGCGTGGGTTTTCGCAGTTTGCAGCCTGTTTCAGTGTGTGGTCAGAGTTGTGCCTGGAGTATACTTCAGGCAATACAGCCGTTGCAGGGACTCCAAGGCCAACAAGTCCCTCAGCTGTAGCTGATTCCTCTATTAGCCATAATGAACCGAGGATATAATATCCAGCGGTTAGAAATAGATTTTGAGGCCATATCCTTAAGTTCAAGAAAAATGTTTCAGAAAAGTTTAAGTCTTGTTGCTCAAGGATAGAGAATAATACCTGTTGCCACCTTGTAGACATTTGATCCAAAGAGGAAGTCTTAGGAGCTAAGCAAACATTTACCATGTGAAATATAAGACGTTCTGCATCATGGAAATGTTTTTAGGATGGTAGAGGCACTAAGGTTTCCCTGATATCCATGGTGGGCAAAGGATAAATCAGTGGTGCCCTTTGGATACCCAGCAGGAAAAGTGGCATCATCCAGGTTTAGGGTTTGGCCAAGTATATCAGGAGTGATGACCACTTGATGGTTGTTTGACGACCGACTGGAGAGACTCGGTGTTGTTCTCCCAGTGGTGAGGGTGACATTCGTCCAAAACTGGTGAAGGGATTCGGCATGAATGATGGGACTTAGAAGGAAGGCCGTTTGTAGGGAGATTGGACCATTAGATCAATGGCGTTGTCGAACTTTGTCCAGAAGGGTGATTTTGTGAGGTAGGCAACACAGTTATGGCGTGGTTTGAGCTGCATGATCGCCATCAATGAGAGAGAAGTTTGGAGATTTGAACGTTAGGTTTGGAGGGATGAAGCGCTGAAGGCTTAGGTATTGGGTATTTATAGGGTAAGGGTTAGAAAACGACTGAAGGGTTTAGTGTTAATCATCAGTAGTTTTAAACGACTGATGACGTGGTATTACCCTTTCAGATGTTGAAACAACTAAAGTCTTGGTTTTAGGCATCAGCAGTTATAAAACTACTGAAAGCCATGGTTTTGACTTCAGATGTTTGAAAAGAACTGAAGATGTGGTTTTAGTCATCAGTAGTTGTGAAACTACTGAAGACATTGGTTTTGTCATCAGTTGTTTAGGAGAAACAACAGTTGTAGAAAACAACAATGAAGAGAAAGTCTCATCAGTAGTTGTCGTCAATTCATAGCCTTTCAGCTGTTCATACTGTCCTCAACACTTACTCATCAGCCTTTTAGCTGTTTTCAGTTGTTTCATAAGACATCAGTACTTATTCTGTTTTTACTGACATCAGTAGTTATAACTACATCAGTAGTTGTAACTTTATCAGTTGTTTTAACAGAATCAGTACTATATGTGATATGGTACTAATGATCCATAGTACTTATATACTGAGATAATCAGTAGTTATCACTTATTCTAGCTGTAGCATACCAAGCTTAACACTAGGTTTTGGAAAGTTGAATTATCCAAAGGCTTAGTAAAAATGTCTGCAAGCTCATCAGCACTAGGCACAAACTTAGGATCAATCAGACCTTTTTCAAAACAATCCCTAATAAAATGATGTCTGATCTCTATATGTTTGGTCCTAGAGTGCTGGACTGGATTTTTGACAATGCACAGAGCTGAAGCACTATCCATTAATAATGGAGTCTTAGTCTCTGTAATGCCATAATCCAAAAGTTGGTTCTGAAGCCAGAGTACCTGAGAAGTACAACTTGCAGCTGCAATGTACTTGCTTCAGCAGTGGATGTAGCAACAGATGTTTGTTTCTTACTCTGCCAAGAAATCAAACAGTTGCCTAGGAATTGACATCCACCAGAAGTTGACTTTCTAGTTAACTTGCACCCTGCATAGTCACTATCTGAAAAAGCAACTAATTTGCAGAGTGTCCAGTGGAATACCATAAACCTAGAGATTGTGTACCTTGCAAATATCTAAAGATCCTCTTGACTGCAATCAGATGAGACTCTTTAGGAGCAGCCTGAAATCTAGCACAGACACAAGTAGCAAACATGATATTTGGTCTAGAAGCTGTTAAGTACATCAAGGACCCAATCATACATCTGTAAAGTGTTTCATCAACAGCTTTACCTTTCTGATCCGCATCCAGTTGTGTGGTGTTGCACATGGGAGTAGAACAGGGCTTACAATTTTGTAAATCAAACTTATTCAAAAGATCCTTTGTATATTTGGACTGATGAATAAAGGTTCCATCAGCTTTTGTTTGATTTGCAAGCCTAGAAAGAACTGTAATTCTCCCATTGCACTCATTTCAAACCTCTTTTTCATTAATTTGGTAAAAATCACACAATTGGGGATCAGAGGATGCAAAAATAATATCATCAACGTAAATTTGAACAAGTACTTATGCTGACCACCTTCTTAATAAACAAAGTTTTATCTATGGAGCCTCTAGTGAAATTATTCTTGAGAAGAAAAGTGGAAGTGTCCCATACCAGGCTCTAGGAGCTTGTTTCAACCCATAAAGAGCCATATCAAGTTTATACACCCATTCAGGATGTTTATTGTCCTCAAAACCTGGTGGCTGACACACATAAACTTCTTCTTTTATTTTGCCATATAAAAATGCACTTTTGACATCCATTTGAAAAACTCTGAGATGGTGGAATGCAGCATAGGCTAAGAACAATCTAATTGCCTCTAGTCTAGCTACAGGGGCAAAGGTTTCATCATAATCAATACCTTCTTCTTGTGAGAAACCCCTGTACAACCAGTCTAGCCTTGTTCTTAACAATAAGCCCATTTTCATCAGTTTTATTCCTAAACACCCATTTAGTGCCTATTGCACACTTACCTGGGGTAGAGGAACCAGTTCCACACTTGTTGTTTCTTGAACTGAAGTAGCTCAAGCTACATGGCTTCAACCCATCCATTGTCTCTTAAAGCAATATGATAGTTCTTTGGCTCTAGCTAACCGATGAAGAGAGCATATAGAAGAAGCAGAGTTAGACAATTGACTTCTTGTTGAAACACCAGCATTGATATCACCAATGATTTGAGACATTGGGTGATTCTTCAGCTCTTGTAAACAATGATATCTGTGCAAGTGTTTGCAGAACCTTCAGCAGCAGCAGATGTTGATGCAGACTCTTGAAACCAAGAATTGATGGTAACTCAAAAGATGTAGAGGAATCAGAAATCTCATCAGTATTTGTTGTGGATGGAACTGCTGAAGCTACAGGAACATCAAGTTTAGCAGACACAGGTAGTTGGTCACCAAACTTGAATAGGTGAGTATTGATATTATCATCATCATCATCAATACCACCAGGTGGAAGACATGCTGCAGAAGATGATTTATCCACATGGTCTGCAACAACTGGAGGTTGATAAGGAACATATTGCAGTATGTCCAATCAAACAACTCACAGGTTTTTGTGGAATCTTGTCCATGGAGATTCATTAAATTCACATGCAAAGTCTCTTCAACTATCTTTGTCTGCAGTTGAAGACTCTGTATGCTTTGCAAGTAGATGAATAACCAACAAAATACCCTACATCCACCTTAGGATCAAATTTTTGGAGTAGATCTTTTGTGTTGAGAATAAAACAGGGAGACCCAAATGCTTTAAAAAATGAAATTAGAGGAGCCAAGTGATGTAGAACTTCATATGGAGTCTTCATCAACCTCTGATTTACTAAGGCTCGATTCTGCACATAGCAAGCTGTGTTAACAGCTTCAGCCCAAAAGGTCAGTGGCAAACCAAAGTCAGCCAACATAGACCTTGCAGCTTCAATTAGGGTCTTGTTCTTTATCTCCACTACTCCACTTTGTTCTGGAGTCCTTGGGAAGCTAAACTGCCTTTTGATTCCCTTTGAAAGATAAAATTCATTAAGTGTATGGTTTCTGAATTCAGTTCCATTATCACTCCTTATACACTTGACTGAAAGGGAATACTGCTTCTCACAATAAACACAAAGTTGATAATCTTCTGAGCAACCTCATCCTTTGAATATAGAAAGAAAGTCCATACAAATCTGGAGTAATCATCCATAATTACCAGACAGTATTTCTTCTCTGCCATGCTCATCACTCTCACAGGACCAAATAGATCCATATGCAGTAATTGCAAGCAGGCAGTGGACTTTGGCTCTTCAATAGGAGGGAATGAGACTTTGTGTTGTTTTCCTTTTACACAAGTAGTGCAGGTTTCATCACAGTGGAACTCCTTTATTGGTAAGCTCTCACTAAACTATTGTGGATTAGCCGATTCATGTTTTTGAAATTAACATGACCAGTCTTCTGTGCCACAGTTTAGATTCCTGAGGAGAGGCTTTGGAAAATAGGCAAGGATGGCCTCTGATATTTATTTTCTTGGAAAGATCTAAGGCATACACTCTTCCTGTCCTGTTGGCCCTCAGGAGAGTGTGATCATCCAACACCTTATCAATCAAATTCAGAACTTTGGATGACAGAATCCTGCAGTTCTGACTGGTGAAAAGAGTTACATGGCCTTTATCACACATTTGACTGACACTCAAGAGATTGTACTTGAGATTTTCCACATGATTAACATCATCAAAATTTATTTCTCCATGGAGACAAAGCCTTTTCCAATGATGTAACCCTTAGCATCATTGCCAAAAGAAACAAACCCCTTCTTTCCTTGAGAGTAGTCATGAAGAAGAGAGTTGTTCCCTGTCATATGCATAGATCCCCCACTGTCTACATACCAGATGCTACTTTGGCATGTTGAAGAACCCTGCAATCATAAACAATTAGTTAGTTTTTGAGACCCAAACCTTTTTGGTTTTGGTCTATTCACATCAACAGATGGTAAACTAACAGACTTGCTATGAATAACAGCCTGAGGGGATGGAGATGGTGAAGAAGAAGATTCCTTTGGCATGGATTTTCTTCTCTGTGGTTTCAACACAGGAGCATCTAATTGGTTGACTCTCCCCAATAGATGTGAACCATCATAACAAGTTGTGTCTGATTTTGTGATAAAGCCTTCAGCTCATCAGACACATTAGTGCTTGGTTTGATGAGTTCCTGTGTTGTACCATCTCTCTTTAAGCAACCTCATCTGTTATCTGTTTAACCCCTTTCTTTGTGGATTTCTTTTTGGATTTTGGGGTTACAGGTTTTGATGTTGCTGGTATAAATTGATTTCAAACTCAGTTTTCATTTTATCCATTTTCTCTTTAATGTTTTCATTATGTTTGAGTTTGGAGCCCTTTTTATACCAGCAATCATCAGTAAGATGATTGAATAAGCCACATATTTCACATGGCTTTTTCTTCATCTTAAGTTGATCATCTACTGAAGAGGATGAAACTACTGAAGACTTGTTCTTCAGCAGTTTGCTATCAGTACTAGCAGTTTTCTTTGCTTTAGTACCTGCTTTCTTGATATCTTCTTCAGTAGTTTTCCCACTTTCTACTTGCATTTTTCTTTCTTTTAGTATATGTAGTTGTTTGGGCTTGTTCTCCAGGTGTTATGACATTCTTTTTAGTACTTTCAGTACTTTGTGAAATATCACCTGGAGTGATCAACTTTGTGATCATGTGAGTGTTAGCATTTGAACCATCAACATCAGCTGATAGTTTTTGAGAAGAATTAATGATGACTTCTACTTCTGATGGTGCTGTATCAGATAGTAGATCACATGATGAAAATGATTGGTTATTGCTTTCACCATCAGATTCTACCTCTGCTCTGGGAGTAAAGTCTGTAGGAGGAGCAGTGTGATTATAACCAATGCCAAACTTCACATTGGAAGCAGATTGCTTACTAAGAAGCATTTCAAAACCCTTGCAAGAATTTACCCATCGATCACACTCTACCTGGGTAGTTGCAAGTGTTTCTTTGAGGTCTCTGTACTTCTCTAGAAGTATCTCTTCCCTAGCCTTATCATCAGTGATCTGGCATTTAAGTTTGTAAATCTCATCATTCTTATCATTTATCATAGACTCAAATTCAGCTTTGCTTTTGGAAATTGTTTGTTCTAACTCAATGTTCTTGTTAATTAAAGCTACATTTGCTTCTCTAATAGATGCAAATGTGGCTATGCATGTTTCAGAACATAGTTTGGCTTTTGCCTCAGAGGATACCTGTGATACCTGTGGTGTAGAGGCATTAGAGGATGAAGTATCAGCAGACTCCAAAGCCATAAGAGCTAGATTTCCAAAAGAACTGTCACCACCATGTTGACCAGCACCAGAGAACAGTTGTTCATGACCAGAGAACTCATCTGGTAAACTGCTCCAGTCAACAACTCCTGGGGTGAAAAAGCTATGTTGTTGAGGTTGAGTTTGTTGATGAGATTGGGAAGGTTGAGGTTCAGGTAATGCATGTGGTTGTTGTGCAATTGGAGCTGGAACGGATTGGCTGAGGCATGTAATAGCAGGGTAAAGGGTATGACATTGGACCCTGGGGAACAAAGTATGCAGGAGATACAGGGTGTGATAGATGACCAGAACCAGCAGGATGTTGCCCTCTGTTTTGTAGACTAGTACCAGGAAAAGTCACAAAGGGTGCAGAAGAGTTAGATCCAGTTGATCTACATTCTCTTGCAAAGTGTCCAAGCCTTTGGCATTTGTGACACCTCAACTTATTCTTGTCAAAACCAACTTTGGTTTTGCCAGAGAGTCCAGGAAATTTCCTGCCAGTTCTCTTCTAGAACTTCTAAGATCTGATATTAACTAGGGCCATTTGGCTTAGAATATCCATCTCTTCTAAATCATCATCAGCAATTCCCTTCAGATCATCCATGATGAAGCATAGATTGTCACTATTATTGCCAGAATGACTATCAATACCAATAAATGCATGATCAGAACTGTTTGAAGAGAAATCAATATGCTCATCATAATTTGATAGGATCTCAGCATCTAGTTTGATCGATTCGAATGATTTCAGCAGCGGAATAAAGTACCAACTAGCACAATTCGAGCAAGAATACCAAAGATATTGCAATGAACAGAATTAGTTATAGAGAGAGAAAGTTTCTGCAAAAAGAATATTTCATTCAATCACACGCTTTCGTGGTGGAAAAAAATGTCACACATACAAGAGAACTGGCAAGAAATTTGTGAACCTACTAATTTGGTTTCAATAGTCTTAGGTTCAATTTGTTCAAAAAGAGTGAGTGAATCGGGTATGATAGTGTAATTATCATTGTATGGAGGGGGGCATGAATTGTATCCAATCCTAGTCATGTCCTTAGGATCCATTTATGAATCAAGCATCTCTTACAGCTTGGCTAAAGACAGTTGAAACTTTTCAAGTTTCACTTTAGTGGCTAATTACTCAAGTTTGGATTGAGTTAACATTTGAGTTAAGTTTTCATTTTCAGCTACAACAGTGTACTTTTCCCCATATAGTTTTTCAATGCTAGGATAGTGAATTAATTATAATTTCAAAGCTTCTCATTTCATGTTTTAGCATTTCATATTTTACATTTTCTTCTTTAATTTTAGCTACCAATTTGTGGTTATGCTCATGGTATCCCTGCAATCAATAATACGTTTACCACTGCAAAGATTTGATTTTATCTCATATAACATAGGAGTTAGGCCATCATTTATGTGAGCCATAAGATCATGGTTATTTGCAGAGACCACATGAGTTCTAGACCCTCTTTTACAAAGTTTTAACAAGTTTCGGGTTGTTATGCATACCTATGTGATGTTAAGTGCTTAACTATATGACTTTAGAGGTGCTAGCCGTAAGATTATGATTATTGTATGAGAAGTTAGGTGAATAGCTAAGTTAGTGCTTGATAGGTTAAGTGATACAAATGTGCCTACTTATGATGATTTATGAGTTTTACAGTGTATTATGATTCTTTATCTCTCATGATGAAAAAGATTTTATGAAAGCTTTACTTGAATTCTTTGTGTGTAATTAGTAAAGTACTGTTGTATAGGGCCTAGCTAGCCTATGAATACATGGGTCTAATACTTTTTAGGAAAAGAAAAGATAATGTTAATGAAAGTGAAACCTAATGAATGAACAAAAGTCTTGCAAGAAAAGGAAAGGAGGTTCGTAACCATGTCTTGTTGGCACTATTGTATGGAGCCTAGCTACCCTGTGAATGCGAGGGTCTAATCCTGGAGATTGACTGAAAGTATGAAACAGGACCCTTGTCTCTTGCCCCGGTACTCAGTTAGATCCAGTTGATCTACATTCTCTTGCAAAGTGTCCAAGCCTTTGGCATTTGTGACACCTCAACTTACTCTTGTCAAAACCAACTTTGGTTTTGCCAGAGAGTCCAGGAATTTCCTGCCAGTTCTCTTGTTGAAATTCTAAGATCTGATATTAACTAGGCCATTTGGCTTAGAATATCCATCTCTTCTAATCATCATCAGCAATTCCCTTCAGATCATCCATGATGAAGCATAGATTGTCACTATATTGCCAGAATGACTATCAATACCAATAAATGCATGATCAGAACTGTTTGAAGAGAAATCAATATGCTCATCATAATTTGATAGGATCTCAGCATCTAGTTTGATCGATTCGAATGATTTCAGCAGCGGAATAAAGTACCAACTAGCACAATTCGAGCAAGAATACCAAAGATATTGCAATGAACAGAATTAGTTATAGAGAGAGAAAGTTTCTGCAAAAAGAATATTTCATTCAATCACACGCTTTCGTGGTGGAAAAAAATGTCACACATACAATCAGGTCAATCATCCCTTATATAGGAATGTCGTGGTGGAACATTCCTTATGTAGGAGATGTGACGTCTGCTGATGTCACTTGATAGTGACATCTAACAGAATTATTTAAACAACTGAAACACAACTACTGAAGATGTCAAAACAGCTGACATCTTCTTACAAAAATACTAAGTGTTATCAGTTACTACAACTACTGAAAGAAACTACTGAAACTACAACGACTGAAGAACAAGCTCTTCAGTCGTTTTACAAAACTACTGAAAGTAAAAACATAAAAATACTGATATCACAACTACTGAAGAAGTACTCTTTAGCTGTTGTGACAAACTACTGAAACTTCAGCACTTGGTCTTCAGACTTGAACTTCAAACGTTTCATCAGCTGATGACTTCAGTAGATGTCATCAGCTGATGTCTTCAGTCTTTGTCTTCAGACTTTGTACATCAGTTGTTGATCTTCAGCACTTGTGGACTCTTCAGCTGTTGTACTTCAGTACTTTGGTCTTCAGCTTCCGCACTTGTATTCTTCAGCTGTTGACCTTCAGTACTTTGGTATTCAGCTTCAGCACTTGTGTTCTTCAGCTATTTGACTTCAGCACTTTAGTCTTCAGCTTCAGCACTTGTGTTCTTCAACTGTTTGACTTCAGCACTTTAGTCTTCAGCTGTTTAAGTCTTCAGTACTTGATCTTCAGCTGTTGAAGTCTTCAGCACTTGTGAACTGCTGATGAAGCCTTCAGCAGTTGTTGTGATATCATGTGGGACTTAGAGGTTTTCTGATCTTGGCTCATTGGTTCTTTTGGTCCAACAAACTCCCCCTGAACCAATGCAGCCAAAACCTCTAATTGATTTATTTTCCCACTTATTGTTGGCAGAATGGTTGGTCTTTTTCCTTCTTGATCAGTTGAGAAGATGACCCATATAAGCACTAGCCTGGGAATGAGTTTCTGATGATTTGGTTGGCAATGTATGGATGGGAACTCTATATTGGGGACTTGGACACTGAGCTGTTCCCCCATCCATGAGACTCACTTCCCAACTATGAGCATGTAGTATTCCCTGGTTTAGGCCTCCAAAAATACAATTTGTTCCTCCATGGTGAGTTCCTCTACCTCACCATCAAAGAATCCTTCTGGCCTATAGTACTCAGACAGGAATTTGACCTGTTTTCCATTTTTGAGTACCACTGTTGTAATCTGTCTGTAAGCAAATTCATCAAGATGATGACCTTCTAACAGCAGTGGTAACTCATCCTTTATGATCTCATTCAGCCTCTTATACACCAACCCCTTTTTTATCATTCTGTTCTCCAGCATCTTCTGTAGAGGCATGTTTGAGGTGTAGGCCTTTTTGAAATCTTCCAGGATTTCCCAGGGTGAGACTACAAGGGCTAAGGAGATCACTTCATCTACAATATTTTTCACTTGCCCATTGTATCTCTGAGGGATATTTTTCTTTTGTATTCTGTGAGCCACCCTGGGATCAGGCCAGATTCTTACTCTTTCTTTCACATACTGAAAAGTATGTCTAAGAGTATAAATCATCTGAGCTTGTTTTTTCATATTGATGATGGAGGAAGTGGCTGCATATGCTTTATCTACTCTCCTCAATAACTCTTCATCGTGCAATCTGTGTTGTTCTTCTTCTTCCAATTTCACTTTGATTGCATCTCTTTGTTGCTTAGGACTTATTGCAAGAGAGAGATCTTTGGCCTTAGGCAACTGCAGAACAGCTGAGATCGGCAGCCTATCTTCTTCATCATCATTTTCTTCTTCTTCCACAAGCCTCAACACCCTTCTCTTCTTCTGCTTAGGTGCATCATCGGCTGTTGGTTTTGAGGGTAAGGGAGTTGGTTTTGTGGGTTGTAGTTGTGGTTGTTTTGGAGAGGGAATGTTGACAGGCTGAGTTAGCATTTTGGAGGTGAGTGTGGCTTTTGAGTGTTTGGCTAGCTCAGTCCTGCTCCTGCTCCTGCTTCATTCAAAGCTTCGACTACTAAACCCTTAGTGTATGCTTCAGACGAATAGATCTTGGAGGTTATGGCCAAGATGATGTCCCTGGTCCATGATTTTACTTCGATCAATGATCTCCCAAGGTATTTGCTGATAAATCTGATCATGATCTCAAGTCTCTCTCTATCCATAGTGTTGTAGCTGGCCCATCTTTGTTGGATCTCTTTGATCTCTAATCTTCTTATTTCAGAATCCAGCTTTTCAGTGTCGAAACCTTGCCTAAACAGCTGATCAATGATATTGTCCATTGATCTGCTGTGTTCAGCATCAGCCTCTTTAACCATTTCGTTCAAGTTCTTCTCTTTCTCAACACTCTTCTTTTTCTTGTATGTGACATAAAAATCTTTTTGACTTTCATGTACTTTTTCAATATCAGCTCCCTTCTCAATTACATTCTCCTTCTCTTTTTCGGCCTCATACACACAATCCTTCTCTTTTTCCACCTTTTTATCCTTCTCTTTCTCTCTCTCCTTCTCCATCCTCTTTCTTTTAGCTTTCACTGCTGAACTCTCCCCCTTTTTGGGTGCATTGGTTGCAAGGGATTGAGTAGCAGAAAGTTGTTGGCTCAGTACATCCTCCACCAGGGGTTGTAAGACAGAAGAAAGTCTCTCATCACAGTTTTAATAACAATTTCGGTTAGCTGCGGTGTGATGAGAGATAGGGGATTTAAGGGATAGAATCCATTTGCTCAGGGGGGTTTTGGTCCTGAGAAATGGTGCCTGAAACAGAGGCAGGTGGCTGAGAATTTTGTAGTGGCTGTGTGTTAAGGGACCTTCAGAGGAAGGTGCCATCTGTTGGGTTGATGTGGTGGCAGATGGTCTTTCTCCTTGAGAGAGTTTGTTAGGACCTGGTATTTGACCGAAATACCTAGAGATTAACGTGTAAACCAGATCAAATAGCGCGGAATCCTATTTGATTGGCGATCCAATCAGTGAGAACACACGAAGAATCAATCAAGAATTGAAACTAACGTTAGAAATCGATTGGGAATCGATCTAATGTGTTCTATGAACTTGGAGAACGAATTGGAAGGTTTCTGGACGGCTAGGGTACGTCTGGAATCGTAATTGATTGAGAGCTGCTAGTTTTCACGAATTGAGTTGTATTATAGGCTGGTGGTATTCAATCGTGCGACTGAACCATTAGTTTGGTTTAGTCGTGCGATTGAACCATGCGGTTGATTCATTCGTACGACTGAGTGTTCAGTCGTGCGACTGAGCCAATCTTATGTTACAATCGTACGACTGATCCAGTTTCCTGGTTCAGTGTGCGACTGAATCAATTATGTGAAGTTATTCATGCGTATGGTTCATTCGCATGATCCATTCGCATGAGAACTTTATTATGTTTAAGTTTGAATGTATTGTGTATTAATTAATAAACATTATGTGTAATCAATCAAGCAATCATCAACCTAATTAAGCAATTCAATGTCGACACATTAATGAAACATTAAACATTATAACTAACAAACTATCAATATCATTTCATTAATCATACCAAACAAGATCTATTACATCACATATCATGATCTAGGGACATACATGTATCAACAAACTCCCCCTTGGACCTAGATCTCTCTAATGTCTTGTTTTCTTCATTACTCCTCATATTTCTTGTACTTGTCCTCTTGTGTGACTCCCGCGTGAATATCAAACGCGAAGCAAAGTCTTATGACATTTTGGAACTGGAGTGCCTGTACAATATCTTGCGAATCATAGAACAGAGGCCACTTGTAAGGTGTATAGACATCATTTTCCGACAAGTTGGTAAGCCACATTGGATCAAATACTCTGATTGTATCCATTTGGCCCTCTTTATGTAGGACTATGACCGCTTCTGCTGTTCTCCAATCGTAGTACCACCACTTAAAGTGTGGTGTGAAATCCTTTGTCACTTCCCGAAGTGGGATTCTTGACATTGTGCGAGGAGGATTCCCCTTCAACACAATCTTTGGTTTTAAAGTAATGGCATCCATCTCAGACCTTCTAATATACCTTGTAGGTGTTGAGGTCTGAAGTTAATCCACCTGGTGTGGTACTCTTTCTTTAGGGCAGCCTCAAACCAGCCTGACATCTTTCTCGGGTCAGCATACAACAGCTTCAATTTGGCCAGCTGGTTGAGCTCAAAACCTGGTAGAGTCTTTAGATCATGTGGAAATCTAAAGTTTCTATGCCCTTCTCCCTCTTAACGGCATAAACGTTAAGATCATCAAAATATGCCCATGCTATAATCCTGCCTCACACCTTAAGATGTTTCTTGACTCTGTAGAGCTTGCTGTAGGCATCCCTCTTCGGTGCAGCACGTTGGGCTCTAACTTCTTTAAAACATTCAGCCCATTCAGCCTTACGGATACCAACATCATCCTTTGCGGCTTGGGCCATTCCCTCTGTCTTCTTTGACTCTTGCTCCATTTTGTCTAACATCTCAAATGTATCACCGACAAGCGATTCACCCAAATTGGGAACCACATTACCCTCATTGTCAGCATACTGAGGATAGTGCTCTGCAGTGATATCTTCTATCTCTATTTCATCAACATCATTTAGCTCATCATCACAGGTAGCATTACATGTTGGAGCATTTTTCACTATTTCATCAGGATTGAGCTTGAAAATTTCTGCCAGTTGCTCGTTTGATAGATCGTGAATTATTTCCCCTTCTTCAGGGGTATAACTCACTGACCTTCTGACAATCCCTTGCAGATCAAGAGTCATTGTGAGTTGAGACTTGACCTGTTGAAGGGGAGCATATCAAACTCATCTCTTTTGTACTTTGGATCTGTTTGATTTACACATTTCACACTCAAATCATTAGTAATTTATCAAACGAAATGCATTAACTTAATATAAACATTTAATACATGGTTTTTCAATACAGAATACAAAAGTAAATAAATACATAAACATCTACTATTTTCTTTTATCCTGAATACTCGGCTCATCACGTGAAGGTGCAGAAGCAGAAGCTGGCTGATCTTGTCTGTTCTTTGATCTTTTCTCTTGCCCTGGAGCTGAGACAGATTCAGCTGCTCTCCTCCGTCAGTGTCTTCATCTTCATGCCATTCTTCGGTTTTCTCTTCATTAGTTTCACTGTCATTATCGTCATCGTCTTCATCATCTTCATCATCGTCATCATTTTTGTCCCCATCCCTTATCTTTAAAGGCTCCTCCTTTGATCCTTTCAGCTTTAGCAAAATGGTCTTTTTAGCCTTTTCCAACTCCTCTATTTTCTTCCCTGAGGTGACGCTTTGAGCTTGGAGAATGGCTATCTCGTTGCTCTGGGCAGTCATCTGTCGGGCCTGCCTTTCTATCACTTGAGCCTGCTCTGTGATTTGGTGAGATTGTACAGCAGTCAGGTCAGTAAGCTGGCGGATTTGGGAGGCCTTTTCCTCATCGGCAGCCAGCAAACGCATTACCATTCTGTTTAGTGCTGACAACTATTCTTCTACCGTGACTGTAGGTAGAGGTGATCTGTAGGTGAATGAGGGATAAGCTGAGGGCTCGGTTTGGTGGCTAGTGGTGGTGGTGGTGGCTGTGGAATATCGGGTCAGGTCGGGATGATAGTGGTGGTGAGTGTGGGGTGAATGATGTAGTGGTGGCTGGGATCTGTCTTGTGGTGGTCGGTCTGGTGGTGTCTGCGGTTGCTGTGGGGGCTGTGGTGGCTATGGTGGTGGATGGTGTGTCTGAAGAGGTGGTAGTGGTGGTGGTAGTGGCTGTAGTGGCTGAGGTAGTAGTGATGAAGGTCAACCGCCGCTTCTTCTTAGGTTTCTGCCCATGGGGTTGAGCCATCCGTTTTCTCCTCGTTCCCTTCGAGGTGGATGCTCCCCCTCCGACCCTGCCGATTGACCCTGGAACATAGGTCGGGTCGGTCTCTGTCGCTCCAGAGTCTCTTGGGTGCTCACCAACCACCCAAAGCCCATGTACTGTGGGAAACACTTTACTTCCCACAGTCCTGGTGAGGGGCTCCTCATCAGAGTCTTCTTCTTCTTCTTCTGTCTCAAGGACAAAATCGTGATGAAACCCAGCTGATTCGGTAACTTCTGCAGCCAGGGCGTATGCTGGTGGCACGACATCAGACGTAGTGCCGCTCTGTGGAACAGGCATATTGTCTCCGGCACCCCCACTATCGTCATCATCTGAATCATCAGTAGTTAGGACAATTGGCTCCACGTCGGAGTCACTGTCCTCGTGACGCCATTGGCGTCTCCCCGGTGCCACATAACTTTCATCTGCTAAATGGCCAATCAGCCTCTTTGCCTGGGGCTTAACTTGCTTGCCCTGGTACACCACCATCCTACCCAAAGTAGTGTCATCCATAAGTTCCAAAGTCACTGCATCGTGACTTTCCTTGGGGAGCTGAGGTAGCTTCTCATTGAATATCATCTGAAGAAATCTTGGATACATACAAAAACCTTCTTTCCCTTTTGTTTCAATGTTCTCTACCAAATAAGCAAAGATCATATTAGAGAAGCTGAAAGGGTGGTTCAGCACCAGAGCCACGAAGGCATTCTGTATCTGATCTGATAGGTCATCGAAACCACCCTTTCTCGAAGCGATGCACTTAAGAATCACATGTGCCAGATATTTGTATTGTGGGCACAGGTTGCTCTTATTTAGCACCCCCGAGTTAATGTCCCCCGCATACTTGATTCAGAGGAAACACCCTCTCACTGTCAAAGGATGTAACTTAGTGGGGTGAGTAGAGTCATCCCCAAACTCAAGGATTTTCTAGATGTCAGTAGCGGTAATGTCTGCCAGTTGGAGCATCTTTCACTATTAGCATTTAGCTCGTCATCACAGGTAGCATTACATGTTGGAGCATCTTTCACTATTCATCAGGATTGAGCTTGAAAATTTCTGCCAGTTGCTCGTTTGATAGATCGTGAATTATTTCCCCTTCTTCAGGGGTATAACTCACTGACCTTCTGACAATCCTTGCAGATCAAGAGTCATTGTGAGTTGAGACTTGACCTGTTGAAGGGGAGCAATATCAAACTCATCTCTTTTGTACTTTGGATCTGTTTGATTTACACATTTCACACTAAATCATTAGTAATTTATCAAACGAAATGCATTAACTTAATATAACATTAATACATGGTTTTTCAATACAAAATACAAATGTAAATAAATACATAAACATCTACTATTTACTTTTATCGTGAATACTCGGCTCATCATGTGAAGGTGTAGAAGCAGAAGCTGGCTGATCTTGTCTGTTCTTTGATCTTTTCTCTTCCTGGAGCTGAGACAGATTCAGCTGCTTCTCCTCCGTCAGTGTCTTCATCTTCATGCCATTCTTCGGTTTTCTCTTCATCAGTTTCACTGTCATTATCATCATCGTCTTCATCATCTTCATCATCGTCATCATTTCTGTCCCCATCCCTTGTCTTTAAGGCTCCTCCTTTGATCCTTTCAGCTTTAGCAAAATGGTCTTTTTAGCCTTTTCCAACTCCTCTATTTTCTTCCCTGAGGTGATGCTTTGAGCTTGGAGAATGGCTATCTCGTTGCTCTGGGCAGTCATCTATCGGGCCTGCCTTTCTATCACTTGAGCCTTCTCTGCGATTTGGTGAGATTGTGCAGCAGTCAGGTCAGTAAGCTGGCGGATTTGGGAGGCCTTTTCCTCATCGGCAGCCAGCAAACGCATTACCATTCTGTTTAGTGTCGACAACTGTTCTTCTACCGTGACTGTAGGTAGAGGTGATCTGTAGGTGAATGAGGGATAAGCTGAGGGCTCGGTTTGGTGGCTAGTGGTGGTGGTGGTGGCTGTGGTGAATATCGGGTCAGGTCGGGATGATAGTGGTGGTGAGTGTGGGGTGAATGATGTAGTGGTGGCTGGGATCTGTCTTGTGGTGGTTGGTCTGGTGGTGTCTGCGGTTGCTGTGGGGGTTGTGGTGGCTATGGTGGTGGATGTTGTGTCTAAAGAGGTGGTAGTGGTGTGGTAGTGGCTGTAGTGGCTGAGGTAGTAGTGATGAAGGTCAACGCCGCTTCTTCTTAGGTTTCTGCCCATGGGGTTGAGCCATCCGTTTTCTCCTCGTTCCCTTAAAGGTGGATGCTCCCCCTCCGACCTTACCGATTGACCCTGGAACATAGGTCGGGTCGGTCTCTGTCACTCTAGAGTCTCTTGGGTGCTCACCAACCACCCGAAGCCCATGTACTGTGGGAAACACTTTACTTCCCACAGTCCTGGTGAGGGGCTCCTCATTAGAGTCTTCTTCTTCTTCTGTCTCAACGACAAAATCGTGATGAAACCCAGCTGATTCGGTAACTTCTGCAGCCGGGGCGTATGCTGGAGGCACGACATCAGATGTAGTGCCGCTCTGTGGAACAGGCATATTGTCTCCGGCACCCCCACTATCATCATCATCTGAATCATCAGTAGGTAGGAAAATTGGCTCCACGTCGGAGTCACTGTCCTCGTGACGCCATTGGCGTCTCCCCGGTGCCACATAACTTTCATCTGCTAAATGGCCAATCAGCCTCTTTGCCTGGGGCTTAACTTGCTTGCCCTGGTACACCACCATCCTACCCAAAGTAGTGTCATCCATAAGTTCCAAAGTCACTGCATCGTGACTTTCTTGGGGAGCTGAGGCAGCTTCTCATTGAATATCATCTGAAGAAATCTTGGATACATACAAAAACCTTCTTTCCCTTTTGTTTCAATGTTCTCTACCAAATAAGCAAAGATCATATTAGAGAAGCTGAAAGGGTGGTTCAGCACCAGAGCCACGAAGCATTCTGTATCTGATCTGATAGGTCATCGAAACCACCCCTTCTCGAAGCGATGCACTTAAGAATCACATGTGCCAGATATTGTATTGTGGGCACAGGTTGCTCTTATTAGCACCCCTGAGTTAATGTCCCCCGCATACTTGATTCGGAGGAAACACCCTCTCACTGTCAAAGGATGTAACTTAGTGGGGTGAGTAGAGTCATCCCCAACTCAAGGATTTTCTGGATGTCAGTAGCGGTAATGTCGATAGCTTGACCCAAAATGGTGCTTCTGATGCTGTATGGCTCACGAGAGCTATCCACTGAGGCATTCTCCAGAATGCTTGGTGTAGTGTTGTAAGGCGTGCACGGCGTAGATATAGCCTTATGTATCCGTGAGCGTTTGAGGAGGCTATAATCTCGGAGAACTTGGCCCCGTTCCGAGTCGTGAGGTCCAAATGGGCACATATGTTGTGCTTTGGATTAAGAGACCATCGGTCAGCCATTTTCCTGAAACACAAAACACCTGATCATTAGTACATAATACATGGAATTCAGTTCTAAGGTAGTGTTTCACTTCCATTCTGATTCATTCATGCGAATGAATCATGCGACTGGAGTCATTCGGTCGTCTAAGTACGACTGAGTTCATTCGGTTAAGAGACATGCGATGAGTTCAATCGGCTGACTGAACTCATTCGGGTGGTTCATTCGCCGAATGACCCAATCGTAAGGTTCTGTCGTGCGATTTTTTTTGTGCTTTGCTCTATTTATGGTCAACCGCACACATTTGTGGCGTTTACATGCTCATTACCCCTTATTGGAATATTTTTTTGATTGTGTTAACCAGTGATAAGATGGAAGCCCACAGTCAGTTGAACAGTTTAGTTTGATCTTATGATCATTAGTCCGGTCTAATCATCTATTGTGTTGAATCTACCGACATATCAATTGTGGTCTAGCAACCCCTAGGTCTACTCTCATTATGCTACCTTAGGAGTTACCAGTTTTTCTATCATCTTCCTTTTATATTGCTTAGACTACACAGACTTATACTTTGAATTGTTTCATCTTTTCTAAATTAGACTTCTAAAGTCCCTCTTGACTTGTTCCTGTGTACTATCATATTCCAAAGGGTTTGAATCAGTATCACAGATATGATCTACCTTGTATCAGCTTTCCACTCCTTCTCCCTCTGTTTCCCCCCCCCCTTTTTTTAATGTTGCTTGCTGACTTATTCTCCCCCTAAAATACTAAAATCAAACCTGGTTAAATTATTTTAGGATTTTAATAAACAGCAGAATAACATGAGTTTAATTTAAACAGACTAAAAATAAACAAATAAAATAAAGAAAAAAAAGAAAAATTTACTAAACTACATCAGACTACACATGATCATCGTCAGGAATAACCTCACTTCTCTTGTTAACGCCGTTGACCGCTAGCAGATATTGAAAACGTGGTTTATCAAAGGCTTTAGTATAGAGGTCAGCGCGTTGAAAATCAGTATTAATTTTTACCACATCAATTAAGTTCTTTTCGAAACAATCGCGTATGAAGTGATATTTAATACCGATATGTTTGGTCTTAGGATGTTGGACCGGATTTTTAGTTACTGCAATTGCAGCAGAGTTATCTACAAAAATAGGAGTAGAATGGAACGTTAAACCGTAATCCCGCATTTGCTGTTGAATCCAGATGATTTGTGAACAGCAACTTGTAGCAGCAACATATTCGACTTCACAGGTTGACAATGCAACCGATGTCTGCTTCTTACACTGCCAGGTAATTAATCTTCTCCCAAAGAATTGACACCCTGCTGATGCAGACTTGTAGTTCATCTTGCAGCCTCCGTAATCCGAGTCACTATACGCAGTGAGCTCAAAATCATCATCATGAGGATACCACAACCCCAGTGTGGGTGTACCCTTTAGATAGCGAAAAATCCTTTTGACCCCGATCAGATGATTGACCTTAGGTTTAGCCTGATATCTAGAACATAAACATGTCGCATACATGATATCAGGTCTAGAGGCAGTGAGATACATGAGGGATCCAATCATTCCTCGGTACATCGTGGCATCCACAAGATCTCCATTTTCATCAGGGGTTATGTCGTGATTCGTAGCCAGTGGAGTACCTGCAGCAGATGCATTCTCCATGTCAAAATGATTGAGAATGTCGCTTACGTACTTGGTTTGATGTAGAAAGATCCCATTTGGTGTTTGATCCACCTGTAGCCCGAGAAAGAACTTCATCTCCCCCATAGCACTCATCTCAAACTCTTTCTGCATAACTGCTTCAAATTCTTTGCATAACTCTTCGTTCTTTGAACCAAAAATTATGTCATCAACATAGATTTGTACGAGCAGTAGGTCGCCATCTTTTTCTTTAATGAACAGCGTGCAGTCAATGACTCCCCTGCGAAAGCCGTGTTTCACAAGATGAGTCGAGAGTTTCTCATACCAAGCTCTTGGAGCTTGATGAAGCCCGTATAAAGCCTTGTCGAGCTTGTAGACTCTATCCCGATGATAAGGATCTTCAAATCCCTCGGGTTGACTGACATAAACTGTTTCTCTAATTTCCCCATGAAGAAATGCACTCTTCACATCTAATTGATAGACTTTAATCTTCATGTATGATGCATAGGCAAGGAAGATACGAATGGCTTCCATCCTTGCCACGGGTGCAAAACCTCATTGTAATCAATTCCCTCGACTTGGCGAAATCCCTGAACAACCAGTCGAGCCTTGTTCCTTATAATGACCCCTTGGTCATTTCTTGCATTTCAAAAACCCATTTGGTGCCAATGACCTTAGCACCTTTAGGACTATCACCAGAGACCATACACCTAACTTCTTGAACTAAGAAGTTCTTCTTGCATTGCATTCACCCATGCCTCATCATTAGTGCTTCACTGACATATTTTGGCTCAACCTGCGAGACAAAACACCGATAGGCACCATCATGAATATATCCCTTTTCCATAACAGAGGCATAGTCAGCTGAGTAGCTGATTTCGGGTTTGTACTCCTGATCGGACATCCCCAATGACATTGTCTAATGGATGATAAACATTTAGACGTGATCCTGGAGTAGTAGGGACAGCTACCTCAGAGCCAAGATGATGAACATTAGGTCTTCATCTGAGGTAGTTGGAGTTTGAGGCTCTGACGTCGAAGATGCACCACTGGTAGATGCTTGTGGACTTTCAGGAACTGGAACCTGTTCCTCCTGACTGTTCTGGGTATCTTCTTCAGCTTCATTTTCAGAGGAGGTGTCACTGTCGTCGATTACTCCCCCTGAATGAGTAGATGAATCTCCCTGTGAGCTAGATGTTGGTGGATTCAAGCTATCATACATCATTCGTGTAGCTAATTCATCATCCGAGGGAGAGAGAGGAATGTTGAAGGACTTGAAGAATTCATCATAGTCAAAGAAGTAGGTAGGTCCTTTGCTAGTAGGCGGTGTGGTGAATCGCTGAACATCAACATTACACCAAACTTCTACTAGACCTGTTGAGTTATTGTAAACTCGCTTGTTAGGTATGTTGTATCCTAGAAAGATGCCTACATCTGCCTTCTCACTGAATTTCCTTCTTGTGTCTTCTTCAGAAGTGTGCACGACGCTCCAAATGGTTCGAGATACTCCAAGTTCGGTTTGCGTCTTTGTAGTAGCTCGTAACATGTTTTTTCGTGGCGCTTGACTATCAGTACTCGATTCAGTGTATAACATGCATTTGCCACTGCCTCATTCCAGAATTGGATAGGCAGTTTCGAGTCTGCCAGCATAGTCCGTGCTGTCTCTATCAAGCTCCTGTTCTTTCTCTCAGCAACGCCATTCATCTGAGGTGTGTAAGCAGAAGTGAATTGATGCACAATCCCCTTTTCCTTGCAGTATTCCTCCATCCAATGGTTCTTGAATTCCGTTCTGTTGTCTGAGCGTACTTGTCTAACTTTCAGCTTGTAGAGAGATTCCAATGTGGTTACCAACTCCTTGAATGATTCAAATGTTTCTGATTTGGATTTCAGAAACATTACCCAAGTGAACCTTGAGTAGTCATCGGTGACCACAAAACAGTACAGGTTGCCTGCAATGCTCTTTGTACTGATTGGACCGAACAGATCCATGTGTAGAAGTTCAAGAGGAAGTTCTATTGAATTTACTTTCTTTTCCTTATGAGACTTCTTCGGTTGTTTACCTTTCTTGCAAGCTATACAGAAATCAGGAAGCTGAATGTTCTTGACATTTACACCTCTCACCAGATCCTTCTGAATCAAGTGATTCATCTTCCTTTGACTGATGTGTCCCATTCTCCTATGCCAGGAGATTGAGTCTTTTTCAGTAGCTTTGGATAGAAAGCACCGAACCTCATGATCCATTGTAGAAGCTGTTGACAGATCTAAGACATAAAGATCTTTATATCTTGAAGCAGTCATCAAAACTTGGTCCTCTGGGATCACGTAGTCTTTCTTCAGTACGTAACACCTCTTGTTGTCGAAGATGACTTTAAATTCCTTATCACATATTTGTGAAACAGAAAGTAAGTTGTTTCGAAGTTGCTGGACGTAGTTCACCCTATCAAACTTAACTTTCTGATTTGCAACTTCTCCCTGAGCAGTGATATATCCTCCCTTGTTTCCAGCAAACGAAACATGCCCTCCTTTTATTTGTTTGAAATTTGATAAAAGGGCTCTGTTTCCTGTCATGTGCCTGGATGCTCCGCTGTCTACTATCCACGTGTTAGTTTCAGCACTATATTGAACAACCTGCACATACAAGGTAAAGGATTAGTTTAGATTAGGAACCCAAGCCTTTACTGGCCTGGGTTTCCCAGAGGCATCACACATCAGAAATTCAACCCATTGACCCTTAGAAGGTGAGGGTAGCTCAGGTTCCTTCTTGTCATCATTATCAGTCACAGAGGTTGACTTTTCTTTCCATAGGCTAGATTTGTGCAAAGCCTGTTTGTGATACACAGTCGACTGGCTAAGGATTGAACTTTCTGTTCACTAGTTCTTCTAGGTGGAGTTAAAGAGCTCCTCTTAGAAGACTTAGGTTTTGAGTCCTGAATTCAATCTTCTTCCTAGGTGTCTGATAATAAGTACAGTAGGAAGCAATGTGTCCACATTCTCCACAGTTGTAGCACGCTCTGCTATCAACTTTATGATTAAACTTTCTTTTTGGAGACGTGTGTGACACTCTAGTAATATCACTCACTTTAGGTTTTGAATCTGGTTCTTTTGATGTGTTTACTGGTTTAACAAAATTAACTGATTTAACCTGTTTGACATCCTTTTCTTTTGGTTAATTGGTCTTTGACTTGAGGTATGTGAAAGATTATCCTTAGAAGCCCTTTTTGGTTCTGATTTGACTTTGTTAGAACTGACTTTAAGTAACCTTTTCAAATTTCTTTTCCATATTAACACAAGGAAATTACCCTTTGCCTTTGAAGTGGTCTCCTTTTGTTTGTTTCCAGTGTCAATAGATGAACATAAGGAATCTGGATCACTAACAAGAGGAGTAGACACTACATGATCCTTGATGGGATTACTACTTAAGGTCTAGTTTTAGTGTTCATCAAAGTCTCAGGTGGTGGCGGAACCACTTTATAACCCAGTCCCTCCCCGTTGTTCCTTTCTTTTACTAAGTGTTGGACTCTGTGCGACGAACTAGTCCAACTATGCAGTTTCTGTTTTAGTGAATTTACTTCTACTTCTAGAACTGCTTTTGTTTCTTAGTGTTTTCTAGGGAGTTTAGATAATACCTAATGTCATTAGCTTGATTAAAGGCAACTACTTCGGTTTCCCTAAGCTGTTTAGTCAAAAGGTCTATCTTTTCTTTATAACCGAGCTCATTTTGTTTTAGTACCCTATTAGCCTCATGCATAGATGCAAATCTTTTATCAAGTTATCATTATGATCTAATAACCTAGCAAATTTAGCATCTATGCTATTCCTAAAGGCATCACAATCAGAACAAGCATGATTATTAAACATTGTGTCAGTAGTACTTACCTGAGCAGATTCAGAAGTGTTTGCCATCAATGCAGTATCAGATGATTCTGATTCTTTTGCTTCTGTCTTTTCTATCTCTGACATGGTAGTCTCCACTTTTGGCTTGTAACTGACCTCGGTTGCAGTTGCTTCTTCACTATGTGACATTGCTATCTCAACTGCTAGATCTCCTTCACTAGCGGAATCACTGTCAATATCTTCTACATTTGCAATGTTTGATTCCCCTGGTGAGACAAACCTAAAGCTCCAATCATGTCCTTTATCATCATGAGAAGTCAAGGCTTTTGAGTCCTTGTTTGAGGAAGTAGAACTGGTAGTTTGCTTGTCTAGACGCGTGAAGGATGAGAACGGGTTCCCGTTCCCAGTCTTCTTTGGCTTCACACATTCTCTCTTGAAGTGCCCCTTTTCACCACAGTTGAAGCAGGTCACTTTACTCTTGTCGAAGCCAAAGGTGGTATCCTTAGTAGCAACCAAGTTCTGTCCAGTCTTTTCACAAACTTCTTCGCCCTCCGGACAGCACTTGCTAAGGCCCACATTATCCATTCTCTCAAGCTCTGTTTCATCCACCTGCTCGTAGTCCTCGTCTGCCAAATGGCAGTTTCCAATCTTTCCAGCAACAAGTTCATCATATGAATGGACCATTGCTGCTAATAGATCCATGTGCTCTCGAGCTACTTCCACAGTCACATTACCGAGGTTCTCGGTCTTCAGTCTAGTAGCATTCGCTTCAGATCCAATGTATTGGGTACAAGAGGACCCTGACGTTTCTGAACCTGGAGCAGGTGCATGTGTAGGACTCGATGAGCTAGACACGAATGCAGTCTGGAGGGGTGCTCCAGATGTCTTAGCTTGAGGAGTGGCATTGTATAAAGCTGGATTTTGATTGTACGTAGACTTCTGAGCTCTGTACTTCATTCTAAGTGATTCTTCTCGCAACTTCAGAATGAAGTCATTTATATCCAGTTTTGACAGCATTCCATTCTGTCTAAGATTAGACACGAATGAAACCCATTTTTTAGGCAATCCGTCTGCAAAATTATTAACTTTCTCTTCCATGGTAGTAGCCACTCCATGTGTATGCAGTTCACTCATCAGATGGTAGAATCTTTCTATAACATCGTCCAAACTCTCGTTTCCCATCGATGAGAAGTTGTCGAATTCCTTCTTTACTCCTTAGCCTTGATGCCTTCAACGAGGCATTCCCGTCGTACCTCTTCTCCAGCTCATCCCATAGTTTCTTGGACTGCTTATTTTCTGAGTACTGGTGGAATATCTCTTTAGGGATAGACTGGGTAATCAATGCATAGACCCTCTTCTCTGCATTATATTTGACTTTCTGCGCGTCGGTCATCCCTCCTAAGGTTAACTTTACTCCATCGGCTCCCACCGGTGTACTATATCCAATCTCGATGGCCTCCCATAGATTCGGATCCACTCCATTTAGGTAGATCTCAAAATGTTGTTTCCAGTGGGGAAACTCATCTAACGTTAAAAGCTTTGGTGGTTTATTATGATTACCCACCTCACTCTCAAGTACAGCAGGTTCTAAATCCTAGAGTCCTTACCAGCAGTAAAGGCTGATATTTGATCTTCCATTTTAAATAACTTTAAGTCTAATAAGCAATTTTGAGTCGGCCGACTGAAGGGTGCGAATGGACTAGGCGTGCGTATGAACACTCAGTCGTGCGTATGAACTCTACGACTGGTTCAATCGTGCGGCTGAACTAAGTGATTAGCTCAGTCGTGCGAATGAATCTGATGCGTATGAACCGTGCGACCGAACGGTTCAATCGTACGAATGGAGATACGAACTATGTCCAATCGTGCGACTAAGCATTGCGAATGAGTCCAGTCGTGCGAATGGCTCACTCGTGCGACTGAAGCTGCTGTTATGCGAAAATTTCTAGGTTAAACGTGTTTTAGCCGTAAAAATTCGAACTTTCACAAGGTTGAATTGCCTAAGTCTGTAGAAACCAAACTTTGATGAGCAGGGAACGTCCAAGATCACTTTTGACACCAAAGATTGCGTTTATTAGTGCAAAAACATAAAATTTTTATCAATCTTGATTGAATCACACGTAATCAAGAGCCAATGGCTCTGATACCACTTGTTAGGACCTGGTATTTGACTGAAATACCTAGAGATTAACGTGTAAACCAGATCAAATAGTGCGGAATCCTATTTGATTGGCAATCCAATCAGTGAGAACACACGAAGAATCAATCAAGAATTGAAACTAGGTTAGAAATCGATTGGGAATCAATCTAATGTGTTCTATGAACTTGGAGAACGAATTGGGAGATTTCTGGACGGCTAGGGTACGTCTGGAATCGTAATTGATCGAGAGTCCTTATTTTTCACGAATTGAGTTGTATTTATAGGTTGGTATTATTCAATCGTGCGACTGAACCATTAGTTTGGTTCAGTCGTGCGATTGAACCATGCGGTTCATTCATTCGTAAGACTGAGTGTTCAGTCGTGCGACTGAGCCAATCTTATGTTACAATCGTACGACTGATCCAGTCTCCTGGTTCAGTCGTGCGACTGAATCAATTGTGTGAAGTTATTCATGCGTATGGTTCATTCGCATGATCCATTCGCATGAGAACTTTATTATGTTTAAGTTTGAATGTATTGTGTATAATTAATAACATTATGTGTAATCAATCAAGAAATCACTAACCTAATTAAGCAATTCAATGTCGACACATTAATGAAATATTAAACATTATCACTAACAAACTATTAATATCATTTCATTAATCATACCAAACAAGATCTATTACATCACATATCATGATCTAGGGACATACATGTATCAACAAACTCCCCCTTGGACCTAGATCTCTCTAATGTCTTGTTTTCTTCATTACCTCCTCCTATTTCTTGTACTTGTCCTCTGTGTGACTCCCGCGTGAATATCAAACGCGAAGCAAAGTCTTATGACATTTTGGAACTGGAGTGCCTGTACAATATCTTGCGTATCATAGAACAGAGGCCACTTGTAAAGTGTATAGACATCATTTTCCGACAAGTTGGTAAGCCACATTGGATCGAATACTCTGATTGTATCCATTTGGCCCTCTTTATCTAGGACTATGACCGCTTCTGCTGTTCTCCAATCGTAGTACCACCACTTAAAGTGTGGTGTGAAATCCTTTGTCATTTCCCGAAGTGGGATTCTTGACATTGTGCACGGAGGATTCCACTTCAACACAATCTTTGGTTTTCCAGTAATGGCATCCATCTCAGACCTTCTAATATACCTTGTAGGTTGTTGAGGTCTGAAGTTAATCCACCTGTGTGGTACTCTTTCTTTAGGGCAGCCTCAAACCAGCCTGACATCTTTCTCGGGTCAGCATACAACAGCTTCAATTTGGCCATCTGGTTGAGCTCAAAACCTGGTAGAGTCTTTAGATCATGTGGAAATCTAAAGTTTCTATGCCCTTCTCCCTCTTAACGGCATAAACGTTAAGATCATCAAAATATGCCCATGCTATAATCCTGCCTCACACCTTAAGATGTTTCTTGACTCTGTAGAGCTTGCTGTAGGCATCCCTCTTCGGTGCAGCACGTTGGGCTCTAACTTTTTTAAAACATTCAGCCCATTCAGCCTTACGGATACCAACATCATCCTTTGCGGCTTGGGCCATTCCTCTGTCTTCTTTGACTCTTGCTCCATTTTGTCTAACATCTCAAATGTATCACCGACAAGCGATTCACCCAAATTGGGAACCACATTACCCTCATTGTCAGCATACTGAGGATAGTGCTCTGCAGTGATATCTTCTATCTCTATTTCATCAACATCATTTAGCTCATCATCACAGGTAGCATTACATGTTGGAGCATTTTTCACTATTTCATCAGGATTGAGCTTGAAAATTTATGCCAGTTGCTCGTTTGATAGATCGTGAATTATTTCCCCTTCTTCAGGGGTATAACTCACTGACCTTCTGACAATCCCTTGCAGATCAAGAGTCATTGTGAGTTGAGACTTGACCTGTTGAAGGGGAGCAATATCAAACTCATCTCTTTTGTACTTTGGATCTGTTTGATTTACACATTTCACACTCAAATCATTAGTAATTTATCAAACGAAATGCATTAACTTAATATAAACATTTAATACATGGTTTTCCAATACAGAATACAAAAGTAAATAAATACATAAACATCTACTATTTACTTTTATCCGGAATACTCGGCTCATCACGTGAAGGTGCAGAAGCAGAAGCTGGCTGATCTTGTCTGTTCTTTGATCTTTTCTCTAGCCCTGGAGCTGAGACAGATTCAGCTGCTTCTCCTCCGTTAGTGTCTTCATCTTCATGCCATTCTTCGGTTTTCTCTTCATTAGTTTCACTGTCATTATCATCATCGTCTTCATCATCTTCATCATCCTCATCATTTCTGTCCCCATCCCTTATCTTTAAAGGCTCCTCCTTTGATCCTTTCAGCTTTAGCAAAATGGTCTTTTTAGCCTTTTCCAACTCCTCTATTTTCTTCCCTGAGGTGATGCTTTGAGCTTGGAGAATGGCTATCTCGTTGCTCTGGGCAGTCATCTGTCGGGCCTGCCTTTCTATCACTTGAGCCTGCTCTGCGATTTGGTGAGATTGTGCAGCAGTCAGGTCAGTAAGCTGGCGGATTTGGGAGGCCTTTTCCTCATCGGCAGCTAGCAAACGCATTACCATTCTGTTTAGTGCCGACAATTGTTCTTCTACCGTGACTGTAGGTAGAGGTGATCTGTAGGTGAATGAGGGATAAGCTGAGGGCTTGGTTTGGTGGCTAGTGGTGGTGGTGGTGGCTGTGGTGAATATCGGGTCAGGTCGGGATGATAGTGGTGGTGAGTGTGGGGTGAATGATGTAGTGGTGGCTGGGATCTGTCTTGTGGTGGTCGGTCTGGTGGTGTCTGCGGTTGCAGTGGGGGCTGTGGTGGCTATGGTGGTGGATGGTGTGTCTCAAGAGGTGGTAGTGGTGGTGGTAGTGGCTGTAGTGGCTGAGGTAGTAGTGATGAAGGTCAACCGCCGCTTCTTCTTAGGTTTCTGCCCATGGGGTTGAGCCATCCGTTTTCTCCTCGTTCCCTTCGAGGTGGATGCTCCCCCTCCGACCCTGCCGATTGACCCTGGAACATAGGTCGGGTCGGTCTCTGTCTCTCCAGAGTCTCTTGGGTGCTCACCAACCACCCGAAGCCCATGTACTGTGGGAAACATTTTACTTCCCACAGTCCTGGTGAGGGGCTCCTCATCAGAGTCTTCTTCTTCTTCTTCTGTCTCAAGGATAAAATCGTGATGAAACCCAGCTGATTCGGTAACTTCTGCAGCCGGGGCGTATGCTGGAGGCACGACATTAGACGTAGTGCCGCTCTGTGGAACAGGCATATTGTCTCCGGCACCCCCACTATCGTCATCATCTGAATCATCAGTAGGTAGGACAATTGGCTCCGCGTCGGAGTCACTGTCCTCGTGACGCCATTGGCGTCTCCCCGGTGCACATAACTTTCATCTGCTAAATGGCCAATCAGCCTCTTTGCCTGGGGCTTAACTTGCTTGCCCTGGTACACCACCATCCTACCCAAAGTAGTGTCATCCATAAGTTCCAAAGTCACTGCATCGTGACTTTCCTTGGGGAGCTGAGGAAGCTTCTCATTGAATATCATTTGAAGAAATCTTGGATACATACAAAAACCTTCTTTCCCTTTTGTTTCAATGTTCTCTACCAAATAAGCAAAGATCATATTAGAGAAGCTGAAAGGGTGGTTCAGCACCAGAGCCACGAAGGCATTCTGTATCTGATCTGATAGGTCATCGAAACCACCCCTCTCGAAGCGATGCACTTAAGAATCACATGTGCCAGATATTTGTACTGTGGGCACAGGTTGCTCTTATTTAGCACCCCCGAGTTAATGTCCCCCGCATACTTGATTCGGAGGAAACACCCTCTCACTGTCAAAGGATGTAACTTAGTGGGGTGAGTAGAGTCATCCCCAAACTCAAGGATTTTCTGGATGTCAGTAGCGGTAATGTCTGCCAGTTGGAGCATCTTTCACTATTTAGCATTTAGCTCGTCATCACAGGTAGCATTACATGTTGGAGCATCTTTCACTATTTCATCAGGATTGAGCTGAAAATTTATGCCAGTTGCTCGTTTGATAGATCGTGAATTATTTCCCCTTCTTCAGGGGTATAACTCACTGACCTTCTGACAATCCCTTGTAGATCAAGAGTCATTGTGAGTTGAGACTTGACTTGTTGAAGGGGAGCAATATCAAACTCATCTCTTTTGTACTTTGGATCTGTTTGATTTACACATTTCACACTCAAATCATTATTAATTTATCAAACGAAATGCATTAACTTAATATAAACATTTAATACATGGTTTTTCAATACAAAATACAAAAGTAAATAAATACATAAACATCTACTATTTACTTTTATCCTGAATTCTCGGCTCATCACGTGAAGGTGTAAAAGCAGAAGCTGGCGGATCTTGTCTGTTCTTTGATCTTTTCTCTTGCCCTGGAGCTGAGACAGATTTAGCTTCTTCTCCTCCGTCAGTGTCTTCATCTTCATGCCATTCTTTGTTTTCTCTTCATCAGTTTCACTGTCATTATCATCATCGTCTTCATCATCTTCATCATCGTCATCATTTCTGTCCCCATCCCTTATCTTTAAAGGCTCCTCCTTTGATCCTTTCAGCTTTAGCAAAATGGTGAGGTCTTAGGAATGTTACCAGCCTCAGTCTGATCATATGCTGATTCAGAAGAGGTGGCAGCCTCACCAGATGTTCTGGTCTCCATATCCACACCATGAGATAGAACATTTAAACCCCGGTGCTGTGGGTTGTTAGTAGCATGTGTATCCTCTTCCTCAATGCTGTTGTTCTCCCCTTTGTTGGTGGTTGTAGGGGAGGAGGAGAGGCATGCAGCTGAGTCAGCACATTGGCAATTATAATGGTTGGGCTTTGAGGGGCATTTGCATGGGGAGAGGGGATAGAAGCTGATTGCATCCGGGGAGAGGGATGCTCTTCAATGATAACCTCCTCAAGTGAGAGAGGTCTCAGTAATGTGGTTTCCCCTGAAATGGTTGCAACAGGATCCTTTTGAGAGGATACTTGTGCGGTTGTGGCTGGTTGAGTCGTTAACACTACTGGGAGGTTTGAACCAGTAGGTTTATCCTGTTTAGGGTGGTACAGGAGCATCATCAGGGGACTCATCTCCCTGATTAGCTTGTTTGGGTTTGGATTTTGGCTTGGTGGGGACTTTAGATCTGGCAATTGAAGCTGTGGGTTCCCTTTGCTTGGGTTTTAGCAAACGGGCAGCTTCTTTGAGGGATTGGTCGGAGTTATGCCTGGAGTATACCTCAGCTAGAACAGCTGGTGCAGGGACTCCAAGGCCAACAAGGCCATCAGTTTGTAATTCATTTAAAATTATGGCCATCAGAAACCTGGGATATAATATCCATCTGTTTCCCACCGGGTTTTGTGCCAGATCTTTAATTTCTAGAAACACAATTTGTGAAAAATTTAAAGGTTGGTGTTCTAGAATTGAATATAATACATGTTGCCACCGGGAAGACATTTGATCCCATGAGGATGTCTTCGAGGCTAAGCAAACATTCACCATATGAAATATTAATCGTTCAGCACCAGGGAAGTTCTTCTTCAGTATGGTAGCAACTCTAAGATTTCCGTCGTACCCATTGTTGATGAAGGACATATCAGTTGTGCCCTTCGGGTACTCAGTCACACAAGCAGCATCTTGTAAATTTAGCACTCTACGAATGCTTTCAGGTGTAACCTCTACTTGTTTTTGGTTAACCAATGACCTAACAGAGATTTGGCCGGTAGGCACATCAGTATGAACATAGGCATTGGACCAAAACTGACTGAGTGACTCTGGGTAGATGGTCGGGTTTAAGAGCAGAGCTGTACTATACTGAGAATCAGCCATTAGGTCTATGGCGTGATCAAACTTTGTCCAGAAGGCCGATTTCGTGAGGTAGGCGACACAGTTATGTCTGGGTTTTAGACTCATGGTTGCCATTTTTGAAAGTATGAAGGTCAGAAGAACGGCTAATGGAACATTTGAGAAGAAGACAGGTATTTATAGGGTTGGAATAGGAAAAAGGCTGAAAGAAAACTACTGAAGGTTTTGGTGTGGTCATCAGCTGTTTGAAACTACTGATGACGTGGTATTAACCTTCAGAGGTTTAAAACGACTGACAGTGGTGGTGTTGTCATCAGTTGTTATAAAACAACTGAAGACTTGGTTTTGACCATCAGACGTTGAAACAGCTGAAGTCTTGGTGTTAACCATCAGTAGTTATGAAACTACTGAAGGTCGTGGTTTTGACTTCATATGATGTAAACAACTGAGGACTTGGTGTTTGTCATCAGTAGTTGTGAAACTACTGAAGACAGTGGTTTTGCCATCAGTCGTTGTAAACAACTAAAGACTTGGTATTAGTTATCAGTAGTTGTAAAACTACTGAAGACTGTGGTCTTGCTTCAGTTGTTTAGAAACAGCAGTTGTAGAAACAACTGAAGAGAAATTACTCATCAGCTGTTTTCGTCAATTCTTAGCTTTTCAGCTGTTTCATACTGTCCTCAACACTTACTCATCAGACTTTTCATCTGCTTTTCAGGTGTTTCATAGGACGTCAGTACTTATCTGTGTTTACTGATTTTAGTAGTTGTAACTACATCAGTAGTTTAGAACAGATAAAATACTTCAGTACTTGTGAGCCATTTAGCCTTCAGTAGTTATAAAAACTACTGAGGGTAAAAGAACTCATCAGTACTTATATGTGACATGGTTACCAATGATCATCAGTACTTATTACTAAGATCATCAGTAGTTGTCACTTATTCTAGCTGCAGCATACCAAGCCTTAACACCAGGTTGTGGAAAGTTGAACTATCCAAAGGCTTAGTAAAAGTGTCTGCAAGCTCATCAGCACTAGGCACAAACATAGGATTAATTAGACCCTTTTCAAAACAATCTCTTATAAAATGATGTCTAATTTCTATATGTTTGGTCCTAGAGTGCTGGATTGGATTTTTGACAATGCAAAGAGCTGAAGCACTATCCATTAATAACGGAGTCTTAGTCTCTGTAATGCCATAATCCAAAAGTTGATTCTGAAGCTAGAGTACTTGGGATGTACAACTTGCAGCAGCAATGTACTCGGCTTCAGCAGTGGATGTAGCAACAGATGTTTGTTTCTTACTCTGCCAAGAAATCAAATAGTTGCCTAGGAATTGACATTCACCAGAAGTTGATTTCCTGGTCAACTTACACCCTGCATAGTCACTATCAGAGAAAGCAACTAATTTGCAAGAGTGCCTAGTGGAATACCATAAACCTAGAGATTGTGTACCTTGCAAATATCTAAAGATCCTCTTGACTGCAATCAGATGAGACTCTTTAGGTGCAGCCTGAAATCTAGCACAAACACATGTAGCAAACATAATATCTGGTCTAGAAGCTGTTAAATACATCAAGGATCCAATCATACATCTGTAAAGCGTTTCAACAGCTTTACCTTTCTGATCAACATCCAATTGTGTGGTGTTGCACATGGGAGTAGAACAGGGCTTACAGTTTTGTAAATCAAACTTATTTAAAAGATCTTTTGTATATTTAGACTGATGAATGAAAATTCCATCAGCTTTTTGTTTGATTTGCAAGCCTAGAAAGAACTGTAATTCTCCCATTGTACTCATTTCAAACTTCCTTTGCATTAATTTTGTAAAATCATCACACAACTGGGGATCAGAGGATGCAAATATAATATCATCAACATAAATTTGAACAAGTAGCTTATGCTGATCCACCTTCTTAATAAATAAAGTTTTATCTATGGAGCCTCTAGTGAAATTATTTTGCAGAAGAAAGTTAGATAATGTCTCATACCAGGCTCTAGGAGCTTGTTTCAACCCATAAAGAGCCTTATCAAGCTTGTATACCCATTCTGGGTGTTTATTATCCTCAAAACCTGGTGGTTGACACACATAAACTTCTTTTTTTATTTTACCATATAAAAATGCACTTTTAACATCCATTTGAAAAACTTTAAGATTATGGAGTGCAGCATCGGCTAAGAACAATCTAATTGCCTCCAGTCTGGCTACAGGGGCAAAGGTTTCATCAAAATCAATACCTTCTTCTTGTGCAAACCCCTGAACAACCAGTCTGGCCTTGTTCTTAACAATAAGCCCATTTTCATCTGTTTTATTCCTAAACACCCATTTAGTGCCTATTGCACACTTACCTGGGGGAAGAGGAACAAGCTCCCACACTTGCTGTTTTTGAACTGAAGAAGCTCAAGCTGCATTGCCTCAACCTAGCCATTGTCTCTAAGTGCAACATGATAATTCTTTGGCTCTAGCTGACTGATGAAGAGAGCATAGAAGCAGAAATTGGACAACTGACTTCTGGTTGAAACTCCAGCATTGATATCACCAATGATTTGAGACATTGGGTGATTCTTCAGCTCTTGATAAGCAATGAGATCAGTGCAAGTGTTTGTAGAACTATCAGCAGCAACAGATGTTGATGTAGACTCTTGAAACCATGTAGATGGTGGCAACTCAAATGAAGTTGAAGATGCAGAAATCTCATCAGCACTTGTTGTGGATGAAGCTACTGAAGCTACAGGAGCATCAGGTTTAGAGGACACAGGCAGTTGGTCACTAAACCTGAAGAGGTGAGTACTGCTATCATCATCATCATCAGCACCAGCAGTACCACCAGGTGGTGAACTGTTGACAGAAGCAACAGCAGGAGTTTGATAAGGAACATATTACAGTATGTCCAAATCAAATAGCTCCACAGGGCTTTGTGGAATCTTGTCGTTTGGAGATTCATTAACTTAACATGTAGAGTCTCTTCAACCATCTTTGTTCTGCAGTTGAAGACTCTGTATGCTTTGCAAGTTGATGAATAACCAACAAAGTACCCTGCATCCACCTTAGGATCAAATTTTTGGAGTTGATCCCGTGTGTTGAGAATGAAACAAGGACACCCAAACGCTCTGAAGAATGAAATTAGAGGGGCCAAATGATGAAGAACTTCATATGGAGTCTTCATCAACCTCTGATTTACTAGAACTCTATTCTGTACATAGCAAGCTGTATTGACAGCTTCAGCCCAAAAAGTCATTGGCAGTCCAGAATCAGCCAACATGGACCTTGCAGCTTCAATAAGGGTCCTGTTCTTTCTCTCCACTACTCCATTTTGTTTAGGAGTTCTTGGAATGCTAAAATGCCTCTTGATTCCCTTTGAGAGGTAGAACTCATCAAGTGTATTGTTTCTGAATTCTGTTCCATTATCACTTCTAATACGCTTGACTGAGAGAATACTGCTTCTCAACATACAACACAAAGTTGATAATCTTCTGAGCTGCCTCATCCTTTGAATGCAAGAAGAAGGTACATACAAATCTGGAGTAATCATCCATAATTACCAGACATTATTTCTTCTTAGCCATACTCATCACTCTCACAGGACCAAAGAGATCCATGTGAAGAAGCTGTAAGCAGGCATGGACTTAGGTTCTTCTATGGAGGGAAATGAAGCTTTGTGCTGTTTTCCTTTTAAACAAGCAGTGCAGTTATCTTCACATTTGAACTCCTTCATAGGCAATCCCCTTACTAAACCATGGTTTATCAGCTATTTATGTTTTTGAGATTAACATGACCCAGCCTTCTATGCCATAGAGTAGTTCTTGAGGGGAAGCCTTGGAAAATAGGCAAGGATGGCCTTTGAGATCTATTTTCTTGGAAAGATCTAAGGCATACACTCTTCCTGTCCTGTTGGCCTTCAAGAGAGTGTATTCATCCAACACCTTATCAATCAAACTTAGAACTTTGGATGACAGAATCCGACAGTTCTGACTGGTGAAAAGAGCAACATGGCCTTTGTCACACATTTGACTGACACTCAAGAGGTTGTACTTGAGATTTTCCACATGGTTAACATCATCAAACTTTATTTCCCCATTGGAAAGAAAGCCTTTGCCGATGATGTAACCCTTGCATCATTGCCAAATGACACAAACCCCTTCCTTCCTTGAGAGTAGTCATTAAGAAGTGATCTGTTTCCTGTCATATGCATGGATCCTCCACTGTCTACATACCAGATGCCTCTGTGGCATGTTGAAGAACCCTGCAAAACACAACAAATTAGTTAGATTTTGAGACCCAAACCTTTTTGGTTTTGGGCCTGTTCTCATCAGCAGATGGTAAACTAACAGGTTTGTTGGAAACAACATCCTGAGAGGAAGAAGATGGTGAAGAAGAGGAATCCTTTGGCTTGGACCTCCTTTTCTGTGGTTTCAACACAGGAACATCTAATTGATTAACTCTTCCCAATAGATGTTGAACCATCATAACCAACTGTGTCTGATTTTGTGATAAAGCTTTCAGCTCTCCAGACACATTGGCATTGGAGTTTGATAAGTTCCTATGTTGCACCTTCTTCTTTTGAGCAATCTCAGCTGTTACTGTTTAACCCCTTTCTTTTTGGATTTCTTTTTGGACTTAAGGGTTACAGGATTTGATGTTGCTGGTACAAATGTGGCTTCAAACTCAGTTTTCATTTTAATCATTTTCTCTTTAATTTCCTCTTTATGTTTGAGTTTGGATCCTCCTTTGTACCAACAATCATCTGTAAGATGATTGAACAACCACATATTTCACATGGTTTCTTCTTCATCTTATGTTGATCATCAACTAAAGAGAATGAAACTACTGAAGACTTGTTCTTCAGCACTTTGGAAGCACTATTTGCTTTCTTGACTTCCTCTTTAGTAGTCTTCAAACCCTTTCTACTGACAGTTTTCTTCCTTCAGTGCTGACAGTAGTTGGAGTTTGACCTTCAGGTGTTAAATCTTGCTTTCCAGTCCTTTCAGGACTTCCAGAAATAACTCCTGAGTTGATCAACTCTTTGATCATGTGAGTGTCAGTAATTGAACCATCAAGATCAGCTGATAGGTTCAATGAGGGAATAATACTAACTTCAACTTCTGATGGTGCTCTATCAGTAAGTGAATCACATGATGAGGTGGATTGGTTATTACTTTCTCCATCAGATTTCACTTCTGCTCTTGAAGCAAAATCTGTAGGAGGAGCAGTGTGATTATAACAATGCCAAACTTCACATTGGAAGCTGATTGCTTACTAAGAAGCATTTCAAAACCTTTGCATGATTGTACCCATCGATCACACTCTACTTGGGTGACTGCAAGGGTTTCTTTGAGGTCTTTGTACTTTTCTAAAAGTACCTCTTCCCTAGCCTTATCATCAGTGATTTGACATTTAAGTTTATAAATCTCATCATTTTTCTCTTTAAGCATAGACTCAAACTCAGCTTTTCTTTTGGAAATGATCTTTTCTAGCTCTATGTTCTTATTAACTAAAGCTACATTTGCTTCTCTAATAGAGGCAATGCTGCTATGCATGTTTCAGAACATAATTTGGCCTTAGCCTCAGAGGATACCTGTGATACCTGTGATGAAGAGGCATTTGAGGATGATCCATCTGCAGACTCCAGAGCCATAAGTGCCAGATTCCCAAAAGGACTGTCACCACCATGTTGACCAGCACCTGTGAATAGTTGTTCATGACCAGACATGTCATCTGGTAAACTGCTCCAGTCAACACTCCAGGGGTGAAGAAGCTGTGTTGTTGAGGTTGAGGAGGTTGATGAGATTGGGATGGTTGAGGCTCAGGAAGAGCAGGTGGTTGTTGAGCAATGGGTGCTTGAACCTGACTGGTTTGTGGCATGTAATAACAAGGGTAAGGATATGGCATTTGACCCTGAGGAACAAATATGCAGGAGATTATGGTTGAGAATGATGACCAGAATTGACAGGATGTTGCCCTCTGTGTTGTGACTATTGCCAGGGAAAGTCACAAAGGGTGCAGAAGAATTAGATCCAGATGATCTACATTCTCTAGCAAAGTGTCCAAGCATGTGGCATTTGTGACACCTCAACTTACTCTTGTCAAAACCAACTTTGGTTTTGCCAGAGAGTCCTGGGAACTTTCTTCCAGTTCGTTTGTAGAACTTCTGAGATTTGATATTTATCAAGGCCATTTGGCTCAAAATATCCATCTCTTCTAAGTCATCATCAGCAATCCCCTTGAGATCATCCATGATGAAGCATAGATTGTCATTATTACACCCAGTAAACTGACTATCAACACTCACAAATGCAGAATCAGAAGTGTTTGAAGAGAAATCAATATGCTCATCATACTGGCATTCAGATGAAGCATATTCTGACTCATGACCAACCAAGGCAGTGTTGCCTGGTACAAAGTCTTTAGTGAGCTTACCAGATGAAGCCAGTTTCCTTTTCTGCTCTATCTCTCTTTCGAATGTAAGCAGTTTCCCATGAAGTTGGGTGAGAGATAGACTATCCAGATTTGCACTGGAGCGTAGGACAATTGTATATGTGTCCCATCTCTCAGGCAGTGATCTGAGGAATCTGTGGTTCATTTGGCTTTTGGTATATTCATGTTTAACCATTTTCAACTCAGACTTTAAACATGAAAACCGCTCAAACTGTTGAGTCAGAGTCTCACCCTTTCTATGAGCAAAAGTCTCGTTGGGTGAGGATTTCCCTGTTGTTTGCTAAGACCTCATCAGTGCCACCAAATTGTTCTTTCAGTGCATTCCAAAGGTCATGAGCAGTTTCATGATGCATAAGCCCGGAATAGATTTCATTAGGCAGTGCCATGGCCAGAATTCCATGGGCTTTAGCATCAATCTCAAACAACTTCTTGTCCTCATCAGAGTATTGTTCCTTCTTCTTCGGAATCAACTGATTTGTTTCTGGATGATTCACCATTGGCTTATTTGGTCCATGTACCACGGATGTCCAACAACCTGAACTATTGACAGACAGGTGATGGAGCATTCTTCGTTGCCAAATGTTATAATCATTCCTAACCAGCATCGGAGGCTTGGTTGAGGAACCAGTATTGTGTGGATCATTAGAAGGTGTAGTCATTTTCGAAAATTCAGACAAATTCAAGATAAGCAAAACAAATTTAGCTCAAAACCACTAAGAACCTCAATTAAAATAGGCAAAAGCGACAGAACTTCAATCTCTATAACAGATTCGTGCGAATTTGCTAGTTCGATCAAACTTAGAGCAAATGAGCAGTTTTAATGATCAATTGTTAGATCAATCAATGATTAACCTGCTCTGATACCATTTTATAGGATCTCAGCATCTAGTTTGATCGATTCGAATGATTTCAGTAGCGGAATAGAGTACCAACTAGCACAATTCGAGCAAGAATACCAAAGATATTGCAATGAACAGAATTAGTTATAGAGAGAGAAAGTTTCTGCAAAAAGAATATTTCATTCAATCACACGCTTTCGTGGTGGCAAAAAATGTCACACATACAATCAGGTCAATCATCCCTTATATAGGAATTCATGGTGGAACATTCCTTATATAGGAGATGTGACGTCTGCTGATGTCACTTGATAGTGACATCTAACAGAATTATTTAAGCAACTGAAACACAACTACTGAAGATGTCAAAACAGCTGACATCTTCTTACAAAAATACTAAGTGTTATCAGTTACTACAACTACTGAAAAGAAACTACTGAAACTACAATGACTGAAGAACAAGCTCTTCAGTCGTTTTACAAAACTACTGAAAGTAAAAACATAAAACTACTGATATCACAACTACTGAAGAAGTACTCTTCAGCTGTTGTGACAAACTACTGAAACTTCAGCACTTGGTCTTTAGACTTGAACTTCAGACGTTTCATCAGCTGATGACTTCAGTAGATGTCATCATCTGATGTCTTCAGTCTTTGTCGTCAGACTTTGTACATCAGTTGTTGATCTTCAGCACTTGTGGACTCTTCAGCTGTTGTACTTTAGTACTTTGGTCTTCAGCTTCAGCACTTGTATTCTTCACCTATTGACCTTTAGTACTTTGGTCTTCAGCTTCAGCACTTGTGTTCTTCAGCTGTTTGACTTCAGCACTTTAGTCTTCAGCTTCAGCACTGTGTTCTTCAGCTGTTTGACTTCAGCACTTTAGTCTTCAGCTGTTTAAGTCTTCAGTACTTGATCTTCAGCTGTTGAAGTCTTCAGCACTTGTTGAACTGCTGATGAAGCCTTCAGCAGTTGTTGTGATATCATGTGGGACTTAGATGTTTTCTGATCTTGGCTCATTGGTTCTTTTGGTCCAACATAATTGCTTTCAGATGCAGCATATTCTGACTCATGACCAACCAAGGCAGTGTTCCCTGGTACAAAGTCATCAGTGAGCTTTCCTGATGATGACAGTTTACTTTTCTGCTCTATCTCTCTTTCAAATGTAAGTAGTTTCCCATGAAGTTGGGTGAGAGATAGGCTATCCAGATTTGCACTAGAGCGTAGGACAATAGTGTATGTGTACCATCTCTCAGGAAGTGATCTGAGGAATCTGTTATTCATCTGGCTGTTGGTGTATTCCTGTTTCACCATTTTCAGCTCAGAGATCAAACAGGAAAAACACTCAAACTGTTGAGTCAGTGTCTCACCTTTTCTATGAGAGAATGTCTCATATTGTTGTGCGAGGATTTCTCTGTTGTTTGCTAAGACCTCATCAGTTCCACCGAATTGTTCCTTCAGTGCATTGCAGAGGTCATGAGCAGTTTCATGATGCATAAGCCCTGAATAGATTTCATTCGCCAGCGCCATGGCCAGAATTCCATGGGCTTTAGCATCAATCTCAAACAGTTTCCGATCTTCATCTGAGTATTGTTCCTTCTTCTTCGGAACCATTTGATTGGTTTCTGGATTGTTCACCATAGGCTTATGTGGTCCATGTACCACAGATGTCCAACAACCTAAACTGTTAACAGACAGGTGATGAAGCATCCTTCGTTGCCATATGTTATACTCAGTCCTAACCAGCATCGGAGGCTTGGTTGAGGAACCGGTATTGTGAGGATCATTAGAAGGAGTAGTCATCTCAGATTCAACCAAATTCAATTAAGCTATAATAGATTTAGAACAAAACACAATGAACCAAATTGAACCAAGAGAGATCTCAAAATTAATAAACGAAAGCGGCAGAAAATCAATTATCTATAACCAGTTTTTGCAAATAAGCTAATTCAATCAAACATAGATATCAAATAGCAGTTTCAATGATCAACTGTTAGATCGATCAATGATTAGCCTGCTCTGATACCATTTGTTAGGATCAGTGATCTACGTTTGATTGAATAGAGAGTACAGCAACGGAACTCAAACAATGAATTAGCCAATTCACAAGAACGCAAAAGATATTCGAGGCAAGAACAAACGGTTATAGACAGAAAGAATTCTGCAAATATATTTCATTCAATATTCGCTTTCGTGGTAACAGAATGTCACACATACACGTAGGTCAACATCTCTTATATAGGAGATGTGACGTCTGCTGATATCACTTGATAGTGACATCTAACAGAATTTATTCAAACTACTGATAGTTAACACAACTACTGAAGATGTCAAACAGCTGACATCTTCTTACAAAAAAGCTAAGTGTTAACTATTATTACAACTACTGAAAAGAAACTACTGAAACTACAACGACTGAAGAACATGCTCTTCAGTCGTTTTACAAATACTGAAACAAAAAGAAAACTACTGAAATGAAACCATCATAACAACTGAAGAATGCTTCTTCAGCTGTTGTAACAAACTCTGAAGACTTCAGTACTTGTACTTGAACTTCAGTTGTTGTCATCAGCTAATGTCTTCAGTCTTTGTACTTCAGCTGTTGATCTTCAATACTTTGTTCTTCAGCTGTTGATCTTCAGACTTTGGTCTTCAGCTGTTGAAGTCTTCAGTACTTTAGTCTTCAGCAGTTGAAGTCTTCAGTACTTTAGTCTTCAGCTGTTGATCTTCAGTCTTTGGTCTTCAGCTTTTGAAGTCTTCAGTACTTTAGTTCTTCAGCTGTTTAAATCTTCAGACTTTGTCAAACAGCTGATCAAGTCTTCAGCAGTTGTTATGATGTCTGTGGGACTTAGAGGTTTTTCTGATCAGGCTCATTGGTTCTTTTGGTCCAACAGACATGCAGCGTAGGAGGGAAGGATAGCTTTCCTAAGCTCCAGAGGTTTCTCTCTTCAAGAGCTATCTCCATATAATGATGAAACGATCCTATGGCTCTTCAACAAAGAGCATGATCAACTGGAGAAAGAGAGAAAAGGAGCTGCAAGAAAAAAAGTTGAAAGAGAAAAAGAAGAAAAAAGAAGAAGCTAGGGTCACTGCAACCAAGAAGATAGGTGAGAAAGCCTGGATGAAGGACTAACTCCGGGCTCACGGCTTCTATGGAAGGCAGGTGGGACCAATGTCTGAAAGGACACTGCAACGAATTGTCAGTGAAATCAAGGTTGACATTCGGTTGGGCAAAATGAGAGAGATGTGTAAAAGGGTACAGGGGATGACCTTCACACCAACCCCTCAACCCAAACCTGAACCAATTCCCTCACCATTCACCATTAAAACTGAACCTTTCACACCTGAATCCACACCACTATCCTTACCCACCTCCTCACCTCAACCACCCAAACTACCCATCCTTCAACCCAAAACAATGTTCAAAACCACTTCACCACAACCTACCTAACAACCTTCCAAACCATCCTCACAGCTTTCTAAACATCTCTCTCTAGAGGAGTTTAAGGCAATCAAGACAAAGCTCACCAACTGCACAACCTTGAGCGACATCTCCTGTGAGGAAGACTCTATCAAACTGACCTATGTTGATGGATCTTCACATTCCCTCACAAGAGATCAATTTCTTGATCTGCCCAGAGGAACACTAGACCATGCTTCAAAACTTCTAGGCCTTAACTCAGACTCATTAAATGAAGAAGAGAAGAGACTAAGAAGGAAGTTGGTGACTTTGCTCGATACAAAGAAAGAGGACAAGATTCCTAGTCAGCCTCTTGTGCCTAGAAAGAAAATAATCAAGTGGAGGTTTGATGAAGCTTCTCATAACTTTGTTGTGGAAAGAGAGAATGGAGAAATCAACAGGCTGAATGCCTCCTCTCTGCTACACTTTAGTAGGTTTGACATTGCTAAGTTAGCAGAGAAACCATTCTCTAATCCCTCCAACTCTAAAACTGCTGCTTACACAGAAATCATCTCAGCAGTCTTCATCTTGCTAAGTTAGCTGCAAAATCTAAGATTGAAGAAGAGTTGCAGTTGAGAAGAAAGGACGACAAGGATAGACCTCCCACCAAGGGCACAACCTTTCTACACATGATGGAGGGTCCTGAATTGGAACCTATAGTTAGATGGGAATACGATTATAGCTCCCATCAACTAACTCTTTTTAGAGGGACGCAACAGAGGGTACATATCATTCAGGGTGACAGATTGGAGTTCCTGTCAACTAAAGATCTGTACAAGCTTCTCAGCACCACCTCAGGGAAGAACAAGGAAACTGAAAAATATTTACTCTCCTTGGTGTTGAAGGTTTTGAGAAGTAGAAACAAGTGAGGTTTTGGTAGCAGCAGCCTAGGGGGAGTTTGTTGGATCATGAAGAAGGCTGGTGCAACCAAAACCAAATAACTTAGACAAATTTTGATGCTACTTACAAAAGGCTTCCAAAGCCAAGTGTAGAGCTTCCAAAGGAAAGTACAATTCTTCCAAAGACAAAGTAAAAGATCAACTTCCGAAGACAAACTCTACTACCAAGTTAAAGAACAAACTTTCGAAGATCAAGTCTAAGAAGAAGAGATCAGAAGAAACTTCTGAAGTATGAAGAATAGAAGAAGTCCTCAAGCCACGGAAGAAGTAGCCTCTTTCAAAGTATAAGTGGCTTCGGAAGTACTTGTTCTTCCGAAGCCATTTAACCTTCGGAAGACACTACTATGAACCAGTGAACATAAGTATGGTCTCTGACACGCCGCTGTAGACCACTGATACTGCATGGCATTTTCTCTAAGGGCCATGTAGTTGTGTAACACCTGGTTTCTTAAAAAAAGAGACAAGAAATGAAGAATAAAAAAAGAAAAGCAATAAAGTCCAAGTGGAGGGACTAAAAGTGTCCAAAAGGACAAAATATTTGAAAAGTTGGTGTAAAGGTGGGCATGGCCGCCCACCCTCCCTTCACATCATTCTTTCACTTCGGTTTTAGAGAGAGAGAAAGGGAAGAGAGCAGAATTTCGGGTTTTGAAGAAGGAGAAAAGAAGAAATCGAATTCAAGGTAAGAATTCGTGGTTTTTTAAGTGTTTATGACGGGTTTTCTCCCGATTATATGTTTATGTTCTTATGTGTTTGTGTATGTGCTCGGGTGTGTGTGTTTGGTGGTGTTTTTAGGTGTGTGAACTCAGTTGTAAAAGGGTTAGAAAGGAAGAAACACCCAAGTTGCATCAGGTGAGTTTCTAGACCCTGGTTTTTACCTATTTTAAACTCTCTTTGGGGCTGAAAATGTATTAAAATGATTTTTAATGTTTATGTATGTATACCCGTATGTTATATGCATGTTAGATGTTGATTCTTGAATGCTTATAGTTGTTCATGTTTAGAATAGCCATGTTAAGCTTAGAACAGATGGATTTGATGATTGGGTTTGAAAACATACTAAAAACATGTTACACAGAAGGTTCATGCGCCTAGATAAGGCTCATGCGCCTGAAAATGCCTTAGAGGGATTTAAGTGTAATCCATGCGCCTGAACAGTAGCCCATGAGCCTAAAATTGCCTTAGAAATGTTTAAGTATAGCCCATGCGCTTAAACAGTGGTCCATGCGCCTAGATATATTAGTCGGATGACTAAGTGTAGGGCCGTGCGCCCCAATAGTGCCCATGCGCCCAAGTGGCTCATGCGCCTAAGTGTCCATGCGTCCGAATTACCCATGCGCCTAAGTGTTCATACGCTCGAATAGTGCCCATGCGCCTGAATAGTTCATGCGCCTAAGTGATAAAATGATTAAGTGTTGGCTGATGCGCCTACATAGTGATGAAACGACCAAGCAGGGCTCATGCGCCCAAATAGTGTCAAAGCGCCTAGACACTTAGAAATCTTTACAGAATTTTTGGGAGTCTATACTTTTAGGGTTTTGACCGCGGTTGACTAGGGCTTATTTATGATGATGTTCCATGCATGATTATGATTGTTCCTTATTATTATTATTGCTATTATTATTATTACTTATAGTATGTGACTTACGTGGTATGTTAATTATCGTAACGTAAAGTATATTGTAATAATAAAGAGAAAGAGCAATAAAGAAAAGAAGAGGAACATTAATAAAATGTTAACAAGTCTTGCAAGCTTACAGGAGGTACATGACCATGTTGTCATTAGCTCAACTGTGTTGCGGGTTAGCTACCCTATTATGCACACAGGGCCAATCAATTGAGATTGGCAGGACCTTTGCAGCGTGCCTTGGGTGATTGGGTCGGCCTTGTATACAGTAAACAGAACCCTTTCGAGGGATATAGATGACCCTTTCGAGGGATATAGATGACCCTTTTAAGGGATATAGATGGCCCATCACTAGTTTTCTACCGTGCATATAGTTTGGGGTATTGCTCATTGGTCCATACAGAAAGTGAAAGATAAAGATAAAATATTACAGAACATACAAGACATACAGTAAAGAGAACGAACAGTATCTATTCATATAGTTAATGCGTGCTTGCATATACAGTACAGAGTTGTATTTTACAGAAAAGAGTATTTTCATATACAACATATAGAAAGTATTTTATTACTTATAAAACTAGAACTCACTCAGCAACGCTGACTTTTATACATTTTCAGTTGGCACGTAATTATTGTTTAGGATGGCACGAGGTGAAGCTCCTCGGCAGGAAAAGACTGACATCCATTCGTATTCTATGTTGCTGTTGTTTTGTAATGTAGTAAAACAATTCTTTTGTAAGCAGTTAAATGATGATGTATTGCTTAACAACAGTGTTTTAAATGAAATGAATGGTTTTTTATAAATTATTTTTGCTGCTTAAGTTCGTATAAATATATTGTTTAATGTTTTAGCTGCTGTGATTGACCAACTTTGAGGTCTCCGGGAACGGGGCCTTACAAGTTGACCATACTTTATTCCACTATTCACTTTTTTATATTAGTACAAGTTACCAACTTTAGTTGGTGACAAAAGGTAAGTCAGGAACATGTCTTGACTACCATATCTCAGATAAGACTTTATCTAAGATACCTTAAATTATAGCTTTGTAGTATTTGCTTTAGTTAGAGGATTCCAGCTGGTATCAAAGTATATCCGGCTGTTGGTAGTATTATATATAGTTTCTCATTGTAAGTCATAACAACATGCTTGTAAGAGTCTTGTAATATTTGAGTTGAGAAGCAATATATGCAAGTACCTTGAAAATTACTTCTTGTGTTTATTATTACTTATTATATTGTATCAACTCTTAGAGACTTTGCTTTCATCCGAGTGTAGTTCAAGTGAGTTTGAGAGAAAAACCAAGTGTTTAGTGACAAAACCCGATCCTACAAATATAAACACTAGATCAGTTGTAAAAGTGACACATACCGGTAGGGTTCAGCCTGTGTAAAACCGGAAAATCAATACAAAAACCATATGACATCCTGAAACAAACCAATAGATCAGTCGTAAAAATTGGTTATACATGGTTTTCCTATGAACATAAAATAATAAAAACAACACACACATGGTCTTTAAAATAAATTACAGCAATATAGTGTTGGATTGTAACTGAGAAATAGAGCAACACAAAATAAGCATTCGAACAAAAACAAATTATAATCAATGGTTGAAGCAGAGGGGGTCTTTTACGAAATTAATTTGAAAAAATCGAACACAAAGCGCATAATGTTTCAAAGGAGGTAGTTTACACAATGAAATTGAACAAAAAGTAAGTGAAATCAACATGATTGGAACATAATGTCCTCATTTAAACAACAAATTAGAATATTGATTTAGAGGTGCACGTATATTGTTTGAAATCGAACAAATACAAACATGACTGAAAATTTCGTTAAATGACGATTGACTAAAATACAAATTGAAATAATCAAGATTTTAATGGTTACCTGACCCCATGATTAACTTGTAATTGGACTGATGAAAATGGAGGTAAAGATGCAATCAAAATCTTGATGCAGATAGGAGCCTTTGGGAGAGGAGCGACTGTGGCGGAACATGCAATTGGGGTTAGAAGTGTTTTCGGCCTGTTTTATTTAAACCCAATAAGGAAGATGGATCAGGTATCAAACCCGCATGTGTTTTTTAAAAACACGTCAAGTGGCAATGTAGTTGTTGAAATTATGCCAAGTGGCTAAAACTGCTTTCTTTTATTATATGTAGAGATACATATCTATATCAACTTAGCGTGTTATTTTGTAATAGGTATGGAAAAGTACCGTGCTTTAAAGTCATGTTAAGTGCCAACATCAATTAAGTGACAACATCAATTAAGTGAGTGTTTCTTAGATGAGATATGGATAATCCATATTAGTTTAAACCCTCTCACACAAGAATATTATCAAGAAACAAAATCCATCACTATGAAAAATTCACTTAAGTCAGCTTCAAACCTGAGACCTTACAATCCCAAGTTCAAACCATCACCGACATGCTATTGGACTAGAAGGCCAACTGTGGTTTGGCTTTGTATTTATAAAACCATAGTTGTTTAGAACATGTAACTAAAGGAAACGTTCAATTTACACATATACATGTAACTTACACTAGTATAAAGTGTTTTATGTTTACGAATTTATACATGTATATAAAAGAACATATTTTGATATATGTATAATAATGTTATTCAAACAAAAAGATAATGATTTTGATTGATTTTCAAAAGTTAGTATGATTATCGGAATAATAGAGGATTAACATTTAATCCTTACTATATATATATATATACTAGAAGGGTGTCCGCGCAATGCGGCGGGACAACATTTTACATCCGACACAAATTTCTAATTTTTGTTAATCTTATAGCAATTTTACAAAACTTTATTATAGTTTTTTAAAACAACAAATAAATGGATTTTTCATGACGACTTGTATATTTATGTATTAACTTATTGTACCTTACAAAATACATATTGGTTCAGCAAAAAAATTACACCAAAACGTTAAAAAATACACATTTACGATTATAGTATCAAAAAGTTTTTAAATATGATTGATTGATATAATAGAAATCTTAAAACAAATGTTTTTTGGTTTGTGGATAGATGATGTAAATTTTTATGTAATTTATAGTAATTATAAGGTTATTATGTAACTAATTGTAAAGGGAAATTTGTAAATAATATTAAAAATACTATTTTACCCTTAAACATGGTTGTACCTTATGCATTGAGTGTAGTTTAAGGATAAAATAGTATTTTTAATATTATTTACAAATTTCTTCTTACAATTAGTTACATAATAACCTTATAATTTCTATAAATTACATAAAAGTTTACCTTATCTATCCACAAACAAAAAAAAATTGTTTTAAGATTTTTGTTAAATCAATTTATCATATTTAAAAACTTTTTGATACTACAATTGTAAATGTGTATTTTTTAAACGTTTTGGTGTATATTTTTTGCTGAACCAATATGTATTTTATAAGGTACAATAAGTTCATGCATAAATATACAAGTCGTCATGAAAAATCCATTATTTGTTGTTTTAATTTTAGCTTAGAAAACTATAATAAAGTTTTGTAAAATTGCTATAAGATTAACAAAAATTAGAAATTTGTGTCAGATGTAAAATGTTGTCCCGCCGCATTGTGTGGACACCCTTCTAATATACATATATATATAATATATTATATATATATATAATATATAATATAGTAAGGATTAATCTTAATCCTTTATTATTCCGATAATCATACTAACTTTTGAAATCAATCAAAGTCATTATCTTTTTATTTGAATAACATTATTACACATATATCAAAATATGTTCTTTTATATACATGTATGAATTCGTAAACATAAAACACTTTATACTAGTGTAAAATACATGTATATGTGTAAATTGAACATTTCCATTAGTTACATGTTCTAAACAACTTCGGTTTTATAATACAAAGCCAAAACCAGTTGGCCTTCTGGTTCAATAGCATGTCGGTGATGGTTTGAACTTGGATTTGTAAGGTCTCAGGTTTGAAGCTGACTTAAGTGAATTTTCATAGTGGTGGGTTTTGTTTCTTGATAATATTCTTGTGTGAGAGGGTTTAAATTAATATGGATTATCTATATATCATCTCGAAAACACTCACTTAATTGTTGTTGGCACTTAACGTGACTTTAAAGCACGGTACTTTTCCATACCTATTACAAAATAACACGCTAAGTTGATATAGATATGTATCTCTACACATAATAAAAGAAAGCATTTTCAGCCACTTGGCATGATTTCAACAACTACATTTCCACTTGACGTGTTTTTAAAAACACATGCGGGTTTGATACATGTTCCGTCTTCCTTATTGGGTTTAAATAAAACAGGCCGAAAACACTTCTAACCCTAATTGCATCTTCCTCCACAGCCGCTCCTCTCCCAAACACTCCTCTCTACATCAAGATTTTGATTGCATCTTTACCTCCATTTTCATCAGTCCAATTACAAGTTAATCATGGGGGTTAGGTAACCATTTAGAATCTTGATTATTTCAATTGTATTTTAGCCAATCGTCATTTAATGAATTTTTCGGTCATGTTTGTATTTGTTCGATTTCAAACAATATACGTGCACCTCTGATTCAATATTCTAATTCGTTGTTTAATGA